>WEIU01014500.1:832709-884891 GCA_013389925.1 Aegithalos caudatus
ATAGAGAGAGGGGCTTTGCTTCCAGACATAGAGAGAGGGGCTTTGCTTCCAAACTGGAGCAGCCTGTCCTTCAAGGACTGCACCCTGTGGACAAGTGAGCCATGTCACAGCAGTTTTGGGAAGACTGTCTGCCCATGGGAGGGATCCCACAGTATAGCAAAGACTCCTCTCCCTGAGCAAACAGAAAAAGATCGTGAGTGACAAACTGACCAAATCCCCCATGCCCTGTCTCCTTGTGCTGTCGGGGGGAAGATGGGAGGGGCCTGGGGGAAAAAGGTCTTTTAAGGACTTATTTTACTTTCCATTATTCTTTTCTGTTAATAATAAATTTCCTTAATACCTTTAAATTTGAACCTGTTTTGCCCTGAGAGTGTTTTCTCCCAGTTCTCATCTCAACTCATGAGCATTTTGTTAATTTTTTTCCCTCTCCTCTGCCCAGCTGAGAGCAAGAGATGGTGAGCAAACAGCTTTCATGTGTGCCTGGCATTTGGCCAGTGTCAAACCATGACATGGAGGTGACCTGGCTCATAGAAACATCTCTAAACCTAGCCCAAAATTGTCCAGTATACAGCAAGATGTGACCTCCAAATGGGGTATTAAAATCACAGCTCAGGTAAGAACCAGCACTCCATTTACAAGTATAATAATTAGTCCTAGCTGAAACTGGCAGGCTGGAAATGTAAAGGTCTTTCCTGAATTAAAACCTCTTCAGGCGATGGTAAAACTTTGTAGAGCTCTATATAACCTATTGTCTTTGGTGAAATCAGTCTCTTTGATCTCAGTCTCAATTTTAGGTATCTACAAAATTAAACAAAACTATACAAATATTTTTTAAAACAATCAATTACTTAGATTACAAATAAAGCAAATTCTTTTTCTTTTGCATAGAATGTGCTGTTTATTAAAGCTTGTATTTCTGAATTTAAAAATTCTTTCACAATAGAAGAAAATGGGTCTGTTAAGTGTCTGGATTTGCAGATACAAGGTGATTGTCAGCTAAAATGTCAGCTGATGAGATAATTCTTTAAAATACTTGGAAGCTATATGAGAAGAAGTAAGTTGCAGAGATGAGGCAGAGGGATGATCAAGGGAGTGACCCAGGGGCATGGGGAGAACAATCCAACATCTGCCCAAAGGCCCAGATCCTCTGCATCAGAGACCCAAAGCTGGATGCCTTTTCTCCCTGCCATGGGAGGCAACACTGGCTACATCCACAGGTTCTGGGAGAGACAGCTTTTATGGGCATGGGAAACATCAGGTGAAGTAGCACCTGCACATCTCTTCCACAGGATCCTCCTGCATGGCCAGCTGTGCTGAAATATCACACCAGTGTGAATTAGTGCGTGGCAGCCCTGCCCATGGTAGAGGGCTTGGAACTGGATGATCCTTAAGGTCCCTGCCAACTCAAACTGGTCTGTGATTCATTCTGTGATTCTATAAATGTCTTGTTTAATATGGCAATATGTATAGTCAAATGCACACAGAGAGATTTGTCCTTTAAATTGTTGTTTACTGCTATTGATTCGTGCCAGCCTTGCTCTTATTTTAAATCCATCCAGGCCTTGGTGTTCTTTGGCTTTGATGGTTCATACTCCTCAGATAGCAATTTGTGTGTTTCATTTATAACCTCATGACAGGCCTTGTGTTTTGCAGTGACAAAAAGGCTGTTTTACACTTAAAATGATTAAATTGTCAGCTTCTGAGCACACACTGAAAATTTGTCTGTGTCAATTGTCTGTTTATGGTCTTCATGAGAATTTGCATGTGCAGATCAGATACTTTGTTGCACAACCGCATCTGAGTTGTTGTAAATGCATCCAGACAGATTTGGAAGGTATGTTTGGGCTAAAAAATTACTAAAATATGCTAAAAACCTGTAGGTTGGCTGAAACCAGGTTCAGATTTGGTCATGGACATTAAAAGGATGTTGATTTTTATAATGCTGCTTAAACCTTCTTTGGCTTAATTTCATTTTATGCAGGGGTGTTAGTATTTTGTGTTTTCCTTGGTAGGGAAGTAGTCCTTTTATGTGCTTTATATTGCTTCTGAATTATTACTCACATATATGTACTATTTATCACTTCCAATTTTCATAAGTTTTGTTGTTTTTTTCTGAGGGATCTACTGTATTTCAGTCAGCATCTATGAAAGAATTAAGTATTTTTTTTTCAGGCTGGTCATGAGACTTTGCAGCAGACCTTGGATATGAAGTGTAAGTTCAATGAGCCCAGCACAGTGCTCCAACACCAGTGTACATGATAGCCACAGTCACAGTTAGAGGATGATCATGTAGCTAGAGAAAAAAATACCTCTAATATTAGTGTACTACTACAATTTGTTAGTAACTATTTGAAGAATAGGAATAGTATCTGTCTTTATTCTCTGCCCAACTGTATTTAAAGATGATAACTGCATGTTAAATTGTTAAGTAGACAGAGTGAAGATATTTTATCTGCAAATCTAAATGTTGCTCAGGTTTTACACAACTCCAGAGCTGCTCTGCACAGCTTCTTGGTGAGGCTAGCCATTGTCCAGGGAAGGAGCAAGGAGCAGTGATTGATGGGCTGAGGAAGAACCCAGCCACACCTGGAGTGCACTTGGGATTTGTGAGCATGGACATAATCACCAAGCCCAGCATGCCTGGGGTCAGTTCAGGTGAGCTCAGGTCAACCCAAGTGAAAATTTAAGAGGCCATCATTAATTACAGCTGCAGGATCACACACAGCCATTGCTTTTAAGGGAGGGAGAGGGAAGGAGCAGCAGTTTTGCCCAAGTGGCTGGTGCAGGTGTGAGCTGAGCAGGTGATGTGCTCAGGTAAGCCAGACCTGCCTGTCCTTGCTGTTACTTTTCTCTACAACTCCTGTGCAGAGGTCTGTGGGGCAGGACTGAAAACATACACAAGATAAGTCAGTGAAAAGGGGGATCAGGAAATTTTAGGCTTACTAAATTGTACTGTGCAGTCTGATTTTTCTGTGTAGCCATTGGAAAGAGCTAAGCTTCACCTTGAGGTAAAGGATGAGGTTGATGCTGAGAGAATACCTGGAGCCATCTGATTTCATACAAGCATCCTTTGGGAAGGTGCAGGAGCAGCTTCACAGGTTCCCTGTAATACAACTCTGCAGGAAGGGGAGTTTTGAGGAAGGGTGTTAGTGAGGACAGGGTTCTTCACAGACTGGAAGTAAGAAGTCTTCTGCAAAGTGACCAGATTGTGTGTGGGGCTACAGCAAATTGGGAGAGCTGAGTGATGGGCAGGTGAGGCAGTCCTTCCTGCCTTGCTCTGTGCTGCTTAGACTCTGGGAAGCAATCACATTTTGGGCTTCATCCTAAAAGAAAGAGATAGTTGGGAAAACAGAGTCAAGAAAGGAACACTAAAAATGAACTGAGTATAGAGGCCATGGGGAGAAAAGTTGTGTGGTTCGGGCTATTTACTGTAAGGAGGAAAAAAAAGAGGCAACTGGGAAGAAGTAAGATCGTGTTTGAGTTCTCCTGGGCTTCTGCAGAGAGGAGAGGAAGGGAATGGGCAGTTCTCTTGTCTGTGCTGGTTGGGAGGAGAAGAGATGCTATTAAGGGATGTACACTTTTAAGAAGCAGATAGAGAAGCACTGGGGTAGATTTGCCCCAGGAAGTTGTGGAGTTGCAGTCACTGGGAGTCAGAAGTTAGATAAACATCTGCCAGAAAAGATAGAGCTGCCTGGCCTCTGCTCTGAGGGTCCTTTCAGCCCTCTTTGCAATGATGACTTTGAAATCAGATTCTGCACAAAAGTAAGACAACACATGGCCTTTCATCTGCAAGAAGAGGATGCAGGGTGTGCCCAGGAGGAAGAGATGTAGAATAAAGTGGTTGTGGCAAGGGACAAAATGTGACTGGGACCTGAAACCAGTATTATTTCCTTCCTTCTCTTTAAATATTAATAGACATTTTTTTCATGCTGTTAAGATAGCCAACATTTTTCTAAGCTGTTGCCTGAGTCATTAATGCACTGTGCTCTGAGTTGTATTTTGCAAGTATTTTCCTTCCCCTCTGGAGAGATTTTGTTAGGAAGCACCCTCACTGGCAGCAGAGCTGGGATACAATACAGTGTGGGACTTCATGAATTAGACTCTGGAAGGAACAGTGATTTTCTGGGGCAAGAGTCCTTTGCTTCCTTACTCAGCAGTAAACAGGCCTGCAGCATGACTGATCTTGATAATAAAGAAAAGCACACTCTGTGCACTGGGGAAATAATAAGAAAAGGATTTATGAGTGGTTTGGAGTGGGATTCCTGGGGCCATAATCCTCCTACAAAGGAGCTCTCAGTACCAGGGACACTGTGGAGAAGTCTGTTGAAGTTAGCAAGTGTATACCATCCAAAAACCTTTGCCTGTAACAGCAAAAGCGTGTCAGTTTTGGGAATCACAGTCCCTCCCACCCCTTCTGAGCCAAGTGCAGTGAGCTCAGGTCCAGGAGATGTAGTGGTGGCTGTTGGAGGTACTCTCTGGAATGTAAATCCTGTGGTTCATGAGGTAGATGTGCATTCAAAAGTTCTATTTGCCTACCTACAGGGGTTCTCTCAGCCTCTGGTCATCTGCTCAGAACAAAAGCTAAAGCCTTGAAGGTTTCACCTGCTTGGAAGCACTTTCCATCTCTTGAGATGCTTAGCAGCAAGCCTGGCCAGCAGTGTCAGCATAGTCTGTAATTTTTGGTGATGGAAGCTTCCTGATGAGTAAAGCCTTTTCATCCACATCAATGATGGGAAGAGAGCAGGCTTTGTTACCTCCCCCTGCTGTCGAGGACCTGTGTTATTTGTATTGCCCTGTGCACCCTGGAATGCTGCTGCTGCTTTGGCAAGAGGCTGTCACACACCTCCAGGGCTTCAGTCTCAGTAAAGGCCAAGCAGGGAACTGCAGGCTCTCGGTTGGCTCGTTAATGCTTGTGCTTGTCACTCTGGAAATATATTTGGTGGCTTTTGTGTATTAACAGGCTTTTGGTGTTGGACAGGACTGTGGAGAATTCAGAAGCTGCCTAAAAGTCGTGGGTTTTTTCCCTCGTCTCAGATGTGCTGAGGGTAAACAGCTCTGCCCTCTAGTGCCATTTGCCAGATCTGATAAAGCTGAACATGTCAGTGATCCAGGGAGCACAGAGCATCCCATGGGCACACTGACCTGTGCTGGTCCAGGGTGCTCTGGGCATCCCTGCGAGCAGCTGGAACCAGGACAGGAGGGTTTTAGCCCCACACCAGGCAGGGATGCACGGCATGTATTGGCACAGCATCCCCATGTTCATTCTGTGTTCTCCCTCAAAGAACCCCGCTTAGCCTGATATTTGCTTTCCCATTACGTTTATTGTGCCTTTGGGAGTCATGCAGAAGAGCTAAATGATTTCAGCAGCTTTGCTCTTTCAGCCCCATAAATAATGAATTCATCAGGGTGAGAAAACACATGCCCAGACACAAACACATGCAGAGCCCTGCAGAGGAAAGGGAATAAAGACAGAAGCTTGAGATCCAAGTGTAGAGCCCTGTGGCAGTAAACTGGGAACTGCTTTTTGGAGTGAGAAAGGGGGTGGGTATGGAGGCAGTTGTCTCAAGAAGAGGCTAAAAGCAATTAAGAGTGCAGGTGAGTGCTAGCTGAGGTTGGAAGTGGTAAGCTGCTATCTGCTTGGCTTTTGGAGAAGGCCATCAGTTTGAAGGAGATGTTTAATCATCTGTAAGTCCTGTCTTCAAGCATCAGATGAAGTAATTTGGTTATGGCTGGCACCCTGCAGCATGACAATGGGTACAAATGCATTGTGAACCTGCTGGACAGCCTCAGCTTGATGGGGCAGGATAGTGGGGTTTCAAAGAGTCTGCATTTCTGTAAGTTTTGTAAAAATAAATAAAATAAGTGGAACCTCCCAAGTCCCATGCTGCCTCTGCTGAGAGTACTTGCAGAGATGGTGTATGTGCCGCTAGACACTGGAGAATCCATCCATCCCTCCTTCTTTGCTGGGCCAGTTGTGAACTTCTGGGGTTTGCAGGGGCTCTTCCTGATGCTTTGAGTGCCCTTTCCAGGAGAGGTAATATGCAGTGGGAGGTGTGAGCCTGGCTGGTGTGGGGAGCTCAGCAGCCTTAAAACCAGGTGTGTGCAAACCTGGGCTTCACCAGGATGGTAAATGAAATGCAAGAGGTTTACCTGGGTAATCTTAGCAATGTTCTGCTGGCTTTGTGTTAACTCTGTAAAATTCTTTTCTGGAAAAATTGCAAAGAAAAATACACTGGTTTGCAGTTAATCCTTCAAACATGAGTGCTCCTGGACAGTCAGGGGAGTACATGGGCAGCTCTTGAGTTTAACAAATGCTGGGACTTCAATTCTCTGATGCATCTTATCTTGATTTGCACTGGTAAGAACTAGGGCATTTTCATAAAATTTGATCCTCTGCCTAATGCCATATCTAAAAGGTTAGCTGCCAAGATTAGGTTACCTTTTGTGGAATTGAAAATTTGTCTGGGGAGGTCTGGACAATTCCATTTGGAGGCACTTTACACATCAGCAGGTGACAAGGAGGGGAAAATTTGTGCACACAGCCTGAAGACACTGAATTTCTGATCTTAACTGGTGCTTGGAGTTCTGCCTTGGTATAAAAACCATAACTACTTGACTATTGCATAAATAACCTTCCAATATGCATGTACTGATTTATTTTTTTCCCCTTGACACTCAGGCCATCTCTGACAACTCTTATGACCTCCCTTGCCCTGCTTTATTTTTCTCCTTGATCTCTGAAGCAAGTGAGTCTACAAGATAGTGCTGTGTGAGCTCCTGCCTTCTCCCCACAGATTTTGAATGTCATTAACTTGTCTTACCCACTTTTGCTGGGGGTAAATACTGTGTCACTGTTGGTTTTGTGAACCCAGCTGGCTGGGCTGAGCAGAGTCCTCTACCCTAGAGCTGACAAGTTAAAGTGGGGGCGAAGGGAAATAAAAGAGGCATTAGTAATTCCTGAGTTCAGAAGAAGTTCAGCCAGAGCTTCCCCCAGTAACTGTCAGTTTCCTTCTCATCCCCCTTGATATATTTAGTTGTAATGATGAAAGTTCACATATGAATGCAATTACAAGATAATTTTGCAGATCATCATTCCTAGGAGTGCTACAATCATTACAGGCTGAAATAATGTAAGTAGAAACATAATAGCAAAGAGAGAGAGAAGTGAGCAAAAAAGAAAACAAGTTTTTAGCTGAGTTTTGGAAGGAAACAGAGCTAATGAGTTGGAGCTCCTTTAGATGACAACAGCAGGTGCTGCTTTTCCTAACAAGAGGTAATGTATGTCTAGAAAATAAAACTGAATTAAAAAGCTGCCTGATTAGTGATATGGAGGTAAAAAGGCCTACGAGTAGGCTGAAACAACTCATGTATTATGGATTTGGATGTACTTCATTTTATTCAGTGAATGATACTGGGCAGTTCATAAAAGCAAGCTGCTACATCCGTGTAATCCCTAGCTGTCTTTATTTTTAAACTAGTGTATAGGTTGAGCAGTTTTGTTCCTGTTGCTGCAACAGAAGGACAACAGGGAAGGAGAACAAAGCAGCAGAGGCTTTGCCCCAGCCTGGAGATCAGCACTAGAGTGTGCCAAGATTTTGGACCACTGGTGTGCCCACCCTGACCCCATGCCCTTCTGGAAGATAGTCCACAGCATCAAACCAGAGGCACGCGCATTTTATGGGCTCATTTATCCTTTGCCTTGTCCTGTCAAACCCAGAGCACAATGTCCCTTGGGGTGACTGCAGCCTTTTGCAGCTCCTTTGCCTTTTTATTTTGTTGGTGAATCCTGGTTAAGCAGGCTAAGAGAGCCAGGAGCTGTGTAATTAGTGGGAGCAGGTCCCCATGTTTACATCAGGCAGTTGTCAGCAAGGCTGCTCCAGGCTGAGCTCACCGGGCTCTGCCCTCGCCGTGCCAGACGGAGCCGTCAGGGAAAATGGGCACAGGTGGGCTGCTTAGTGAGATGGAAAATAATTAGGAGAGCATTAGTTTTAGGTTGAAATAAATGGATTGTCCAGCTGTAGCTGCTGTAGAGAGGAAGCTGAATGTTAATTAGATGCCACCAGTAATTATGGTGATTATGTATTTTTTCAGTGGCTGTTGGGAATAGTTCAATTCACTTCCACAGGGTGATGTGAATGACGTTTCTAATAGGTTTAAGGAAGGGGGAAGGTACTTTTTTTGATTTTGTGGTTGTTTTTCTTTTTAACAATGACAATTGCAGTAAAACAAAGCTACTGGAGGATGCAAAAAATGTAAGTTGTTTGATATAACTGCTCAGAAAAAATGATTGTTCATTGAAGTAAGAGAAAATGCTTTGTGTTTGCTGCAAGAAATACATCCTACTTTTCCACACAGAAAAATTAGACCCTGGCAGAGATGGGACTTAAACCTGTTTTTCCATCTCATGGTGCATTTCCTTAACTGTGAGACAAGCAGACCTCTTGAAAATAAATCTGAATTTATTTTGTTGGCTTTCAGGCCTCTTTGATGCTTCTCTCACCTTCTTGCACAGATAAAGGTGATGCCAGTAAAATTAATTGAAACAGTGATTTTTAAGAGACTATTGCTTATATTACTTGCCAAGGGCCAATTTTAATATTTAGATCAGAAAACTAATTTTACAGGCTTGTCCATGCATGGGGCCTGTCTGAAACAGTTGCTCCATACATATTTATGTAGGCATTGTGATAAATCAAGTGCCCACATGCGAATCTGTTCAGCAATATCTGTTGTGCTCTATATTCAATTTTTCTTTCAGTTTTTTCTTTCAGTTGTAGATCAAGCCTCTCACTTAGACCCACTAGTTAAGATGTGAACACATTAACATGCCACCCACTGTGTCTGATAACCTAACTAACACCTGCGATCTCAGACAGCCTCAGCTCAAATTCACTCTTAGCATTATTTGTCGAGATTATTTGTAGACTAGATTTGCATAAATTGCCAACAAGCATGTACTGAAAACCCAGACTTTTGTGGAATTCTTTACTGGAAATGACTGGTGTTGGGACAATGTTGTGTTCCATGTAAACCGAGTGCTGCTTCTAGAGGAGGTTATCATTTCAAGAAATAATAACAAACGCTTGAATCTTACACACACAAAATGTGCAAAAGCCCAAGGACAGTGAGCAGCTTTACACAGAAAGCCTCTGCTGCTTGGACAAGGACAGTCTTCTGCGATCCACAGAGAAGGTCAACCTAAAGCACTTGTGTGGCTGCCTAACGTGAAACTTAAAAAATGCACCATTCGCCTTCGTTCACAGGGGAAATACAGTACCTCAGCCCCTGACCTTCCTGAAGCTGAAGTTTGGAAGAGCCTTTGCTGATGGTGATGATTCAGGTAAGACATTGCCTGGTGTTTGCATTGCCCATGTTACTTTCTGTTAGGGGCATGACTGATTTTTCTGGGCATCAGGACAATACAAGATCCCCCGATGACACACAGTAGTCGACATGTCTCAGACAGAACTGAGGGTGTTCCCAGCACAGCATCCTACACTTGCACTTTTGGGGACATCAGTTGGAGATGTGTAACCTTTCACCACATGGCCCAACCCTTGCTTTCCTTCAGCTTTGTTCTCCATGTGGAGTTTCTTTGGTGGTCCCTGGTTGTGTTACAAGGGGTCACCTACTTCTTTAGGTGTGACTAGAAGTCCATCCGTTACAGAGCTGAGTGCGAGTGTCTTGCAGCATGAGATGGACACATACAGACATCTCCTCTCCCCTGTACCCTGGCATGGGGCAGGTCTTGTGGTATGGTGTGCCCTTCTTAGAAGCAGCTGTGTTTTGTTCCCATAATGGATGCAGTTATGTTAGAGGGAAGGATTTGCACATCCCATGGAGCTGGAGCAGTGGGTGGGTTGATTGCTGGAGCAGCAGGGTGCCCCACATCTGGGAACAAGCCTTGGGCTTAACAGCTGTCTGAAAGCTTTTGGTGGGTTGGATGCATCTGGGAGCATATGATTTGCCAAAGGGGAGGCTCCTGTCTCCACTGCACACACAACAGCCTGTGCTTTCCTTAATTGCTTCCATCTAGGAAAGTTGATGGCTTCTTTGATTGAACTATGTTTAATGAAAAATAGGTAGCTAGATGGATGTTTTGCTCTTGCATCTAAACTCCACTGATAATTAGAACGTATGGAAGCAGTAATGTACTTCCTTTTCATTTTTCCATGACCAATGAGTCAATTGAAATACATTTTCATCCTTTTATCCATAGTACTTTAGTCTGGGGAATACAGAGACCCTGCACATGTTTTCTTGCATGCTTGGGCCGCTGTGCAAATGGGAAAGTTGGGCTGGCCTTGATTTACCCACTGCTTACACAGCCTGTGCTCTCCTCTTCCAGATTCATCCTGAAGGATCTACTGCTGTTTGATGGGAATTCACCAAAACACGCTGTGCCACTTCACGAGGAGTGTAGGACAGCCTGGGACTCTCATTCCTTTCCTTTCAGGATGAAGAGTTGACAATTTTAAATGGACACATCACAAGAAGTATAGTCAGGAGGAGATGGAGGAAGATTGGGAGCTCTGACAGGTTTTGAATCTTTGAAGAATCAGACCCAAGGATGTTGATTGTATTTATAAGAGTGATTGCTTTGCCATTTTCTCCTTGAGGACCTGGCTGAGCATCCAAACAGGGCACAAATGTTGTCACATCCACTGAGGCAGACCGGCTCATGCCACCAGATCTGTTTTGTCACTTTGAGCTCCTCTCTGTGCTGTGCCATCACCAACACTTGTAGGAACAGTAGGAGATTTTGCTGCTCCTGTGCCTGGCAGCCTGTTGTCCCTGTTTGTCCTTTACTCTCCTCCTGTACTTGGACACAGGAGTAGTTCTCAGTCATGCTGGTGGGTTTGCTTCAGCCCTGCTATGTTAGTGCTTCCCTCCTCTGTCCTCACTGTGCCTGGCACAGCTGAGGCTGTGGGCTCTGCTTGCTGGCAGGGAGGTGGCAGCTCACTGACAGTGCCACCACTAGGGTGACTTTGGCCATAACACAGTTTCTCTGTGTCTTTGCAGCTTTCTGAGTAAGGAGGTCTGTCACCCTGAGGGTTCATTTGCACAAACACCATGGGTGAGAAATCTAACACTATGTTGGGCCGTGTTTATTTTAAATCTCAGGGCTGCTGAGTGCTCTGTCAGCCAAGGCAGTCCCCCAGCCCCGGGGAACACCAGGGCTCTCCAGGCTGGATGTGGTGGGAGCTCTCCTGGTTTTCCTGGGAGCACCATGGTGCTTCTTGGCAGCCCAAGCAAAGACAAAAATTATTTTTCTGTCTTGTCTTAAACAGTGAAGCAAGTTTAGTGATGGGGGAAGGACAGAGTAATGCAGGTCAGGGAAAAGCTGTCATCCCAGAGGGCTTTCACAGCACACACAAGGAATTTTTAACCCTGGGGTCCCTCTGGACTTCTGGTCAGGATGTCTCAGGCTGGTAGAGGAAGCAGTAGTTTGTGTGGCTGCAGAGCACTGTGCTGGGGCTGTGGGGTGAGAGAAAGGGTGACCATTTTGGGGGTTTTTTACACATTTTTAAACCAGTGCTCTGTTTCTCTCACTCCTCTGTTGATAGACACTGCTGTTGTCCATCCCAAGGATGGCTCCAGGAGCAGGCTGCTGAAGGCTGGGATGCTGTACCCCTGTCTCTGACTGTAGTAGGTAGGGTGGTGGTCCTCCCAGGAGGAAAAACACCTCAGATGAACCAGACTCCTGTGATTCCCACGTGGACCTGGTGGTGCAGTGAGTGTGCTGCTGTGCTCTGTGCTCTTGTCTGTGTCAGTCTCAGCACACGGAGGGACTCCTCCAGGCAAGAGAGATGAGTCTGGAGTTGGTCCAGGTGCATGCAGAGTCCTGGCACTGAGCCCCTCCTGGCCTGGGCACCTTCTTCTGGGACACCACTTTGGGAAATGTGTTGTTTCCCATCTTTTCCTTGCTAGCTCTCAGCAGTTTCTGTGCATGCCCACCAGAGAGCAACCCCAGCACAGGGTTGTTGTCTCCAGAGAGACAGATTGTAGGGCTGAGTGTGAGGTCAAATCCATCCTCCCTTACCCCAAACCTGAGCTGAGCATTGAGTTTAGGCCCTCTGTGTCCTGGGCAAGAGGAGTATCCCACAGGGAAGGGAGGACAATGCTGAAGGAGAGAGGCAGGAGACCCTGGCTGTGTCTCCTACAGCAAATCCAGTGCCATCTCCAGGAAAGGATCATGCCATGAATTAGCAAGGGACATCAATCCAGGATGTACAGGAAACAAGTGAGGGTTCAGACAGACCTTAGCTGTTTGGATGGCTGAAAGTCTGGGGTTTTTTGCAGTTTCCTGTAAGTGCGTAGAGAAACTGTACTCATCTTGGAGAAGCACAGAATCATTTAGTCTGGAAAAGATCTTTAAGATGCTGGAGCCCAACAGACATCTCAGTGGGTATCTGTCTTGGGGGGGCTTTCTACATGAGACTCTGTCCCAGTGTTTGGGGAAGGAGCAAACCCATGTTTTTTATGTATCCTCAGGCTTTGTGAGTGTCATCTCAACCTCAGGGCTGGCAAGAAGTCCCAGGGTAGGCAGTCACAGCTGGGCTTGGAGTGGGGGTTCAACTATGCAACATCAAATACCTTAATTGAGCTGCCTGGGTCAGGAGGGAGAGGTGGGCAGGATTGGCCTTTCCTGGGACAGACACAGCACAAGGGACTGAATCTCCTGCTGGAAGGAGCTGTCCCTCCCCTCTGTGCTTCCTTGGAGCTGTAGGAGCAGCATTCACAGGCCAGTGCCAAGGTCTGTGGCAGTGCTGAGCTGCAGCCCCAGTGCCTGCAGAAATGGGCTTTGAAAGAAAGCCGAGGGAAGAAACAACTCCTTGCTATTTTTATCCTTGCACCAGCCCCTGGGGATTTCGATTGACAGGATTAGTTATGAAGCCAATATTATGAGTTTAACTATGAGTGAAATAACACAACTTCTGTGGGAAGCAGAGTAAAAGAGGCAATTATGCAGTAGTTTAATAACAGCACGCTGCTGGCTGGGTAGCTGAAAACTTACAGTTGACAGTAATTAGATTTTTCCATTCTTCCTGTTAAATAGCTATAAAAAATATAACAGAATATAATCCGATTCTCTTTTATTTTGTGCTGTTTTCATCATCCAGTCAGTATCCATTTGGCCTTCTGATTGTTCTTTATATGGTTTTAGTATCTGGTGTTTAAGACATGCAGAAATGGGACAATGTTAAAAAATATGCAGAAAGCACTAAGAATGAGGGAATGGCAGTAACAATCTTCTGAGCATGAGGAATCCAGGGAACGCTTGAATAGACAGTGAGGGCTTTCCAAATTGACTAGCTCTGAATAACAGGTGGACTTCTAACCACAGGAGTTATTCCAAATCATTTTAAATTACAGTAAAAAATGAGATGTTAGGAATTAAATCCCCATTTACCTGTCTGTTACTATAATGTGCCAGGCGTAGATAAGCAGGAGGGATGGGAGGGTGGTGCCATGGCACATCAGTCTGCACTGGTTGCTTGTTGCCCTTATCTCCCTGCTGGGCTGGGAGTCTGTGCTGTGATGTGATTCTGGGCTTCAGTCCTACCTTGCTCTCCATGCTGGGATGGCAGTGTGAGTGCTGGGGGTGTTACATTGGCTGGCAAAGAGCTGGACTTGGATAAAAATCTGTGAGCTCCCTCAGATCTGCAGGGAATCTTCTCTTCCCAGTCTTTGCTGCTCTTCCACAGCCCTGCAGTGCTGGGATCTGTGCCCTGCAATGCTGGGGCTGTACAGGCATCTCATGTCCCTGTTGTTCAAATCCCAAGTGATACTGCCTTGTCTGCTGCCCTCCTTTCAAAAACTGTCCTTTTTTTTCCCCCTCTGTGTCTAGACAGCAGTAAGTTTTCTCTTACGGCACAAAAACGTGAATTACTTTAGAAATACACAGTTGTTAAACTTGCAGGGTGAAACTTAATGAGCCAACAAATGTGTGGCATTTGGCTGCTTATGATCATAACTTGAAAATGTAGCACAGCACAAAGGGAAGAACTCTCAGGGTTGCTTCCACCACTGAAAGCTCAGGATGGGATATTTGCTTGGAGATTAAAAGTATTCTTCCTTTTGCTCTCCTTTACCTTGTAATGTAAAAGATCCAGATATGATAAATGGTGTCCTGGTTGTGATGTTGTGCAGGTAATTTAATATGAGGTGGCGTTTTGCAGCTCTGATGCCTGTTGGGATCTCTGACACTCAATAAATACATTCTGTGGCAGCACACCCAGCCTCACAGCACAGCATGTCTCTGATTTCATTGCTTTTACTCTGTCATGGCAGGAGCATCACACTTCAACTTCACACACGTGTTTCAGTTTTAAAGCACTGTGGAGGTGCCCAGAGCTGATAGCAGGGCAGAGGCCACCTCCAGGTTTGCCTCTACCCCATTTGGTTCCACTAGTCTGAGAAATGCGCCGTGCTTTTGGCAGATGCAAATGTTCCAGATGGTACCAGGAAAAGTGCAAATGAAAGATTTGACTTCAGCCCTTCCTCACTTTAATAAAATCCTGTTCATCTCTCTGGTAGAGCCTTTTTTTATTAGGGGCTTTTAGAAACTTATCCCCTCTCTTTTTTTTTTTTTTTTTTTTTTTTTTTTTTTTTTTTTTTTCCCTCTCTCTTTNTTTTTTTTTTTTTTTTTTTTTTTTTTTTTCTTACCCCTACCTCTGAGCTTGTGACTTTCAGTTCATCCCTGTGTCACTGGGAGTTCTTCTGCTGGTTGTTGCAGTCTGCCATCCAAAGTGGGTACCTTCCAGCATGTTTTTTCTGGTACTAATCTTTAAAAAGTGGATATAATTCGTTCATCACAGTGTCTGACTTTGTGTGTTGGGGCCCATTGTCAGGTTTGAGCCAGGTGGATGAGGTAGTGAGTAGTGCATGGGGTCTTGACATGCACTGAAGTGTAAAATCTAGTGTGTGCTGAAACAAATATTCCCTCGTGTTCTGGGTTCCTGCTGACCCCTGTGTGAGGGACAGGGGCAGCTCAGAACAGCTGGTGCTGCTCTTAGGCTGTGTCTGCTGCCCCCATAGGCAGCATCATTCTTCTGCAAAGCTCTGGTGGAAGAGCAAGAGGCTGGAAGGAGTCACCTTCTGGGGCTGGTCCAACCCGTGGGCCACTACCTGGATCTAATTTTGGCTTGGGGAGATGAGGGAGAGGAGAGCTGTCATCTCCCCCTTCAGTTCCATCTGGAATGGCATGTGTGCTCCCGGGCGTGTGCTGTGCTGATGCTCACACAGTGCCCGAGTCACCACCCTGTATTAGCTTATTCCAGCACATTTCCTTGTTACAAAATTAGATCCATTTTGCAAATTGCTGCTGCACTAGTAATTGAATTGAAGGGGCATTTTTGTTAGTTTTCCTTTTTTCTTCCCCCCCCCCCCCNCCCCCCCCCCCCCGCATTTTTTTCACTGGAGTAAATCAGGAATAAGTCAACAGAACCAAGCCCTTCGTGCTTTCAGCAACATGCTCATTTAAATTGGATGCAAGAGGGTGTCTGTGTTTACATTTGGCCTGCCAAGAATCTCTGTTTCAGAAACTGGCTTACATAATATGTCAAAATTGGTTTACTCATTAGCATTGCAAACTGCGTGAAACAAGCCGCAGATTGATAAACTCGCAGCAATATTTGCATCCGGATCTGAGTGGCACAGGGGGAGGGGAAGTTCATTAGGAAACGTTCCATTTCCACAAGAAAAACAAATGGTTTCCAGTTATAGATCTCAGATTTCGTTAATTTTCTGTCTTCCCAAATTTAAATAAAGTTTGAGAGGAAAATGTGAAAATCTCTGTTGGCAAACAGGCAGCCTGTCTTAATATACCACCTGTACTGGTGGGCTGTTCACAGCAGTGGCTCCAGGTAGGCTGATTATCCTCTCCCAGCTGGGGCTTCAGCCCCTCTGCCAGGCTCCAGCCTTCTTGGACACCACTGCTGCCTTGATTGATGCTTTCTCTGCAGCACAGGTGGGGTGGGCACTTTAATATTATTAATTAACTTTCCCAAATGTGGAGTGGCCACTGATGCAGTAGCATGATCTAAAGGGTCTTTGGTGGTACTGCCTTTTCCCGGCTTTACCTGGGCAGGGCAAGGGAGCAATCCAGCCTTGGGCAGAGCTGAGGACCCTGATGTGGAAAAGCTCCAGCTCAGGTGCTCCATGACCAGACTCTGTCCCTGGAAGTGTTCAAACAATGTGTGTGTGCTGCTTAGGGATGTTGTTTAGTGGTGGACTTGGCAATGCTATATTAAGTTGGACTCAGTGATCTCAGGGGTCTTTTCCAACTTTCATGATTCTGAGCTGTCCTCATGCAGATGCCTCCCCTAAGTCCTGCTGTATCTGGGGACAAGTCTCTCCCCAGGCTGCTGCCTGTCCTGTTGCTGGTGTCACTGCATCCATTTCAGCAACACTGGCCATAAACCTTGCACAAAGTTGATGTTGTTGTGTTGGATGTGTACTGCTTTTCAGTAGTACCTAAGGTATTTTGGGGCTTCAATCCCAGGAAGCTTTTTAGTTTGCTTTGAAACTCCCAACTCAAAAATCAGAAGTAAAGAGCTCTGATGCAGCACAGAGACATGGCAGAGCAGTGCTGGTGTTGGCAGCACCTCTTCTTGTGCTTGGTGATGATGAGTGCCCCATCCAGTACTTCAGATGATTTTTTGAGAAGGAATCTAATAAAACTGGAGAAAGGATCAGGCTGCAATGCTGCAGGGTCTGCTGCAGCCTGATAAGTGTTTTGCCTTGTCAGCAAACACCAGCATATGCACTTTCAGCAGTGTTAGAACTGATCCACAGCATTCACAGTGTGATACCTGTTAGGGAAGAAAAGCAGGCCTTGGTTTCTGAATCCTGTGGAGTCTGTGCATGGTTTGGAGGAGGTGTGTGACAGGACAGGACCTCCTCTGCTGCAACCCATTGTGTTCTGGCTAAAGCTGCATCCCTGCATCCCACACAGATGCACAGCTGCACACATATTTTAGAGCACTGAGACATGGCAACTCTCAGCTCAGAAAAACTCTTTTAATGTATGTTTTTCAAAGTTTTCAGAAAACTTTAGTGAGTTTAAGTAAGCAGTTGTTAGCTGTGGGAAGGGAAAATAAATTTTCTCACTGGAAAATGAAACGAGAGGTGTTTGCATTTCACTTACTCACACCTTGCAGCAAGAGGCTGGTCACCATGAGATACAGCGCATTTGAGTGCCAGCTGGAGAACTGAATGCAGTGAAGAAGGCCAGGAGCAGTGAGATGCATCAGCTGGGGAGCTGAGGCAAGCTGAGTATCCTCCTGCCATCCTCCACCAATGTGCACCCGCAGGCTGGAGAAGAGCTCCCAGGGCTGCGGGAGAGCCAGCATCACTCTTTGTGTTGATGCAGTGGGTGGTAAGTTTTGTGTGGTCCTTGGTCACCTTTGACCACGTGGAGCGTGAACGTGACTGCAGAGTGCATCTCCTCCCTCCGTTTATAAGGCATCAAAGGGCAGTGCAGGGGGAGGAAAATGCTGCCCAGTTCTGCAGACCACAGTCGCTGTGGTGTTTAATCTTTATGGCTGGGGCTCAGGCAGCGTGCAGGTAGCTGGTGAATGTTTTGTGTATGTTAAAATGTACCAAGCAGCAGAGCAGTGCTTCAGCCTGAGGAACTCTCTGAGCATCACAGCATCTCCTCATTACAGCATCCACCAGCATCAGGCTGTATCTGCTGGAAATGCAAGGCCACATCGACAGCAGTGACATCTGTCAGCCTGGCTGTGCAGCTCCTGCTTGTGGGAAAGGGGCCTGGAGTACTGTGCTCATAAAGGGTTGTCAGAGCCTCCTCTGTGCCTGGATTGTGCTAGAAGTGCCAGCCCCCAACAGATAAACTCTATTATCAGATGAATTGAGCCTCCTTGCTTTTGTCTTCAGGATTTTCCCTGTGAATTCCAGCACTAACTTTAAATCCCAAGCCGCTGGGTAAAAGCAATTGTGTTCCAATTTGGCAGTGCAAAGAACTGTTGTCACCCGCAGGTGTATCCATATACCAGTATGTAACTTCTGTCTCCTAATAAAAGGGAAATTTGCCTTGTGTCACATGTATTTGTGTTTGATGCTGTGGGTAGAAAAGTGAGTAAGAGAGTGATCAGCTCAGCAGTGATCAATAAACAGCACAGTATGGTTTATCTTGGTTACACCGAGTGGTGCCGGGGCACGGGTAAGTGCAGAGCAGATGCCTCTCCAAGAGGGATCCATGGATCTGTTCCTGCTCTTAATGTGCTGATGTCCTGAACACAGAGCAGAGATGTGGGACTGGCCTGAAACCCCTCTTGCGAGGAAGTTGGCTGTGACAAGGTGTGGGGTTTGTGTCTCTGTGTAGCTGCTGGGGGGAGCAAATGTGGCACCTTCCCAAAGAAGTGGTGTTTGGCTGCCATCGTTGTGTCCAGCTCACAAATGGGTGCCTGAGCTCATCCCCTGCTACATCCTCCTCCTCCCAACACACATGCAGCACAGCAGAGGTTTTGTTTGGGTGGATTAATAGCACAAAAATTTTCCCCCTTGGTGCAAGGCAACCCATGGGTTTCCCACTGGTTTTCTCTGATAGACAAAAAGGGACAAAAGCTCAAATTCCAAAGGGACGCTTTGGAGGTCTGGTGCTGTGCAAGCAAACAGGGTGACCTCAGCACACATGAGGGTATGGGAGACTTGAGAAGTCTTTTCTGGGTGGGCTCCTTGCTGCAGCTGCAGGGCAGCTGTCTGAGGTGCAGTGAAAATCATCTCAAAATGTAACAGAGCCCAAACAGCCCCCAAACCCCACAATGAAGAAGCACTGCTCCAATGTCAGTTTGGAGGATCTTCAAGCTTTTTCAACTTCATCCCAAAATCGAGCTGATTCTTTTTTATGGAGCACACATGAGGGCCAAAGCAATGCTGCATTAGCTGTGGGTGGGAAGGGGCTGCATCTCCCAGCCCACCATGGTGGTACCTGCACCACAACAAAGCAATCAGCCCCTCGCCGAGGGGAAACGGTTTCCCCACTCAGGCTGTGTGTAGTCAGTGTCTAATAATATGAGCATTTTGCCATCCCTCTGCAAACAAGTCTGAGGCTGCTGCCTGATTGGTATATCATCTCACTTTCTCTCAGCATTGATTTTCTTGCTCTCCTTATTTGCTTCATAAAAAGCGAGGCAAGGAGCTGATGCTCGCTTGCTCCCTCTCCCTCCCTCCCTCTCTCTCTCTCTCTCCTGTGAGAAGCTTTTGGGAGCCTTTATTTTTAGTATGAGACAAACCTTGCTTTATTTCAGGAGACGCAAGTTGGATTATAAATCCTTTTGTAAATGTGTATGGTGATATTTGCTCCGGTAAGTTATATGCATCTCTCTTTATTTGTGTAACTGTACTGGTTGGGGGAGAAGTGGGGTTTTTCAGGAATCGTGAAGCTCACAAAATTATGTTTAGGCTTGGTTTCTTTGTAGTCTCATGCTGAGCCAAACTGTTCTGTGATTTTTAGATATGTTGAAATATTTTCAGTTTGTATTTGGCTTTGCAGAGAGGGATGCCTGCTTTGAAAACTTGTTTTGCACTTCATTTTACTGCAGAAATATGGACAATGATGATTAAAGGGAAAAGGAATTCTTACTTAATGTGTTCCTTCTGGCATTTTAAATCAAAAGTACCTCCAAAATAATGCTGCAATATTTGACAGAAAAAAATCAGTAAGAGCTATTTAATATTGATCAAACTGAAGTATGAAATCTGACTGCCTATTACCTTAGATCAATCTAAAGTATGACAGCTTGGCAGCAACATGCTCCTCATCAAAATATGTTAATGAAATAAAGAAAATCTTTAATTAAGAAAATAGCTTACTTTTCAGAGTGTAACATCATTAGTACAGGTCAATAGACTGTTGCTCTTACTTTCTGCTCCCTGCCTTTGCTTTTACACCTCAGCAGCCTCATTCCTCAGCCCTCTTGGTTAACTTGGAGACCTCCTTGTTACCTGTGAATAACAGCGAGGTGCAGTTATTTCTCTCTTCCCATCATAGCTCCTGGTGAGCTTTCCAGGCAGCACGAGTCAGGGACTGTAACAGCAGGCTGAGGAAAACAAGATGTATAGCTTTAATACTTTCAGACTACCTAATACTTGAGTTTACAGCATTATATTGGTTAATTTATTGACACTTTAATTCTCTCATACTTGAACTGTATCCATGGGAGTCAATAGATTTGGTGCTCCAGAAGTCTTTCAGAACTCCAGCTGTAGCACAAGTTGGAGCTGCTATGAGAATATGTTTGAGTATGTATCTGCTCAGAAAATCAACAGATTAAACCCAGAATAGTCTGCTACTCTCATGATACCACGGTATGCTAATAGATATATGAAGTGTACTTTAATAAGATGTTAAAAGGCTGTAACTGAGTTTATTAAACCCAGAGGAGAAGGTAAGGATGTTGTATAAGCCCAAGCTAAACTCTTCTAAAATCTGAGAGAAATTTCAGATTGGCAATAACTGCTTAGTCATTTTAAGCTGCTTTTGGACACCTTAAATTGTCCATCCCTCCCTCCCTTTTTTATTTTTTTTTTTAATGTGATAGTTCATGTGCCTTCTCACCTGCTTGAAGAGCAGCTGATGGGGATATTTGGTGGTGTGCCCCTCAGCAGTGGCTCACAGGCTCTGCTGGGTCTGTGCCCTGGCTGGGCTGAGCTGATGCTGGTGCACAGCATCCCATAGGCAGCCAGAGCATTCCACAGGCCAGCCCTTTGTTCCTGAAAATGCAGTTAATAGGCACTCAGTTCAGAGGCTTTCTGGTGTTTTGGTGATTGCTGTTTCATAAGGACCATATATATTTAGAGCAGCTGCATAGCTTGAATGCTTGTGCTTGGCACAGAAAACATGGTACACAAAATGTGCCATGTGAGAGAAACAAGGTACATAACAATAATTGTCTTTTTCACAGTCCTTTAGCTCCTCAGGTGTGGAGGGTATGGGTGTCTGAGCAATGCACATCTCTTTCTTTCTCTGTACTTTCTAAGCATAATGCTGCTTGCCTGAGGACAGCATTGGGCATTTCTAACTTTGCTCAGCCCCGGTATCTGGCTCAGTGCAGTCCTTGAGGTGAGCAGGGCGATGGTCAGAGAATGTGTTTGGGTGACCCAGGAGAGGACAGGGCTGAAAAGCACAGTTCCTGCTCCTACCCTGCAAAACTAAAGGCCTGGTTTTTCTGTGCCACATAACTCATCATAGCAGGGGTGCCAGACTGCCCTGAAGCCAGGTTGTGGTTTATTAAGGAAGGCAGTTGATCTCATCCTAATAGCTTTGAAACAGGAGAAGTGGCTTGAAATGGCTGATTTGACTGCAGGCAGGGGCAAGTCTCATCCCTGTCCCTGAGGGCAGGTTGCCAGCAGCCAAGGGACTTAAGGCACAAAGTGAAAATGTGGTTAAGTGTATTTCTGCAAGACTTTCTCGTGGTGGAGGAGCTTTTGGCTGAGCAGAACTGATCCCATCAGCCCTACATCTCTAGAGGGTATAGTTGACAAAAACTCATGGGGACAGGCGAGCTTGCCCTGCTCAGCATGTCATACATACTGAATCTTCATGGGGTTTTGTCCTTTTGCCCATCCTTGTGCTGCAACGTGTGATGATCCTTCATCTCCAGCTACTTGGTGGTAGCAGGTGTGGGGGCAGCTGCTCCCCAGCCCAGTACCACCAACCACCACTCAGCTCTCAGACCTTGGAGCAGCCTCCATCACCTCCCAGGAGTGTGATACCCACTCTGAAACATGACTTCAGGCTGATGTGCAAGCTAGGCTTGGTGCAACTGCGGGGACAAGTTCACAGCATGGTGCTTTGCGAGCCTTGGGACTGAAAATTTGGGATTTGTGCCAGTGGGATGGAGGCATTACTGCTAGGAGGTGCATTAGAAAGGGGGTTGAAACATTATTTTAGGGTTGTCTGGATCCCAGGAGCTTCATTTCCTTTGAGATCTGTCTTCCTGGCTGCTCCTCTAGCAGCTCAAACAATTCCTAGAGAAATTCCATAAAGCCTTTAAAAGATTGATTTCTTAAATATCTGTCTCCTTCTGGATGTCTGATACTCTTTTTTTAGCCAAGTCCTTGGAAGATGTAATAAGTACTTTCCTCACCTCTGTTGATCCTGTTCAGATCAATAGAAACTCTACAGGGGGAAAGGTATTTGTATTGATATTGGGTAGCAGCTGCCTGTCAGTGCTGGTGATGGCAGGTGGTATTTTATTCTTCATGTTACTCTTTATTAAGAGTTCGTGTAGGATTTTATGACCATTTTTTTCCAGATAATTTTCCTGTGAATGTAGGATGGTAGATTATAGCCTAACCTGGAGTTTCGTTTTTCCTGATGTTGCTTGTGGGCTCTCTTCAGCAAGCTGAGCACAAGTAGTTTCAAACATTGTGAATTTGACTCATTTGTGCATGGTGGGCTGGAGACTCAGCCCAGCTGGTCTGAGAAGAACTGGGGTCTCCAAGTCCCTCCTGAGTTTGAGGTACCACTCTGGGATGCAGGCATTCGGGAGCTGTGCCATGGGTTGGGAACAGGGAAGGGCCACGTTTCTGTTCAGTGCATCCCTGCTCCTTTATCCAGAGCCAGTGTGGGCAGCCTGATGTGAGATGAGGAGATGGAGCTGCTGCCTGCCAGTGCTGCAGCCGTGTGTCCATGCAGGAGGCAGGCTTGCTGGAGAGCCCAGGGGACAGTGGTGGCGCAGTGCCAGCTTGAAGAAGCTGGAAGGGCCCATGGGTGTGTCTGGTTGGGGCTGGGGACACACCCCCCTGTAGAACCATGGAGCTTGCTCAATCTTTATTTCCTTCAGTGTGCAGTGTAGATGGAGGGTCCGGTTCTGCCTGTCCTTAGTTTGCAGATGTGACCAAAAGGTAGCAAAGAGCCCTTGCACCTGCAGTGAAACTCTGGTAAATGAGCTCAGGGGCCAGAGACGTGACAGTACTGTGAAACTCTTCAGCAGCCCTCTCCTGTCATGTGCCATCTCTTATTTTGGAGGAAAAAAAAAAGGGCAAGGAAAGAAAATGAGAAAGATGTGCTAAAGCCTGTCTGTAGAGACAGAGGAAGAGACAGGTGATCAGCATGGGGTATCTGCAGTGCTGTGCCTTTGCTCTCCTCTCTTTTCCAAACCGCTGTGTGTGTGTCAGGGCTGTCTGTCCATCTGTCCGTGCACAGGCTGGGGGGGTGGGAGGGCCCTGTGCCACCTGAAGGGCTCTGCAGTGCCTCATCTGTCACCCAAACTCCCCGGCGCCGTGGCAAAGCAAATATGCTGCAGCAGGCTGTAAAGCTGTAAACATATGGGCACTAACAACAGATTAAGTGAGTGATTTAGTCTAAGGGGCTTGGTAGATTACCATAAAATGTATCTTAATTAGAAAAGCAATCAAAGTTGCACAGAGTCAATGAGGATGCAATGTCTCTATTGGCAACAGTGAGCGTTCTGTCCCCCATACCAGGGGATGTGGATGGCGATGGATGCAGCTCATGCCCACTTTGGGGGGGTTTCCTGGGATTTCCTGAGTGCAGGCTGCCTTCTTGCTGAATTATTTGTTCTTTGACTGATGAGACCATCCTGTGAGCTGCTCAGAATGAGTCTGATGGTGGACTCAGGTTCTTTTAAAAGCATTAACAAACCAGAAACTGCTGAAGCAAAGGAAGAAAGCATTTGCACATTTTCCTTAAAACTCTCTACCAGTACCCGAAGATATATCTAAGTGTTTGCCATGTATAGTACAGCTAGTCCCAGATAAAGGATTGGGGCTTCTAAGTGCTACCATAACACAAATAATTAATAAGTCTATCTCCCTCACTGTGTCCTTACCTTTTCAGTGAGCATGGCCATAATTAGCTTTCACCTGATTCTAAGTTTATAGCATGTTCAATTGCTTTTTCCATTCTGCTTGTGTTTTCTCTGCTTCCGTATTTTAGTGATCCTGGCTTTATTCCACAGTCCAGAGCCTACAGATTAAAAAAAAAAAAAAAGCTGGATATTCATCTCCAGCAGTGCAGATGTAAAGATTGCAATGGCCAAAAACATATTGATGTATTATTGGTTTTGTACAAGTGTCTGTTTCTTTTCTGGGGTCCGGGAGAATTTGAAGTACATTGGGAAGTGGCACAGAAGATTTGCAGCAGCTGCTGGCAGCTGAGAGAAAGGGAAGGATGAATGCTTGTCTCAGAATTAAGTATTTTGGACCATGAAGGAAACGGAGAACATTCAGGCAAGATTTTTGATAAGTTTTTTTCTCTTTGTGTTTGGAAGCAGGTATGGGTACAGATTTCAGGGGTGTGAACAAAAAGGGGGTGGGCAAGAGGTGTGGAGCAGCACAGGAAGGGGGAGGATGTAGGGGAACAGGACAACTCAACCTGTCCAGATGAAGTGTTTCAGAGCTAGTGATTTAAGGACAATGTTGTTAACATTTCCTAAATATGTTGTGTTTAGGTGTTGCTTTTTATGATTTAAGTGTGGGAAGGAGAGCAATACCATCTCCGGGGACAGAGTATGAAAGGAGTGGCAGAAAAGAAGAGGAGAGGGAGGTTTTAATTTTAAAAAAAAAATGTTTCTTGCTCAAAATGTTCCCTGTGAATTCCCAGAGCTCAGCAAAGCAAATGTTCATTTATAGCCCATCATCTTAATTATTAAAAAATAAATTATTTTTACCATGTGGGCTGTTATTTAGCCAGGAGCAAATTTTTATTCCAGCCTTTTGCACAGAGGTGGGTGTTGAGGTCAAACCCAGCTCCAGTGGATTTTTCCATCCAAAGCTGGTTTGAGATGAGGCAATGGGCCCCATATTTGGAGACAGAGCCAGGGCAGGCGTGTGGGACAGCAGGTGACAGGCAGCAGATGACACCAGATAGTTACACTGGAGCCTAGGGAGCTGAGAGGAAGCGACTAATGGCCTCTGATGAGCATGGACGTGATAATAATGAGGTTAATGCCCTTTCATTCACCCAGAAACATCTTCAGGAATGTATAATCCCTGCTAGTCAATGGGCAATCATTAGGTCATAAATAATACAGCGTGATTGAAGAACAAGAGCCTTTCCTGTAATAATCATTTTCCGTCAGCGCTGGCCCGGGGAGGCTTTGGTTGCAGCCCCCTCACTGCAGGGACCCTGCTGTCAGAGCATTTTCTGGTCACAGGAGTGCTCCAGCCTCTCAGTTCCACTGCCTGCATCTGTCACCAGAGCAGGAAAATTCTCCTCAGGAGCCCAGGTCCACGGAGTAGTGCTGGGAAAGGAGCTGAAGCTAATGGAAAGAACAAAGGCACAAATTAGGTGAGGAAGCAGTTCCAGGAGCCATCAGGGAATGTTGCCAAGGGACAGTGATGCCTGGTGGTGATGCTGGGAGAGCTGGGAATGGGGCTGGGCTCCCTGGCTGGGAGAAGTGCCTTGTCCCAGCCCCAGCCCAGGGCAGATGTTGTGCACACTGTGTACCAGGCTGCTTTTGCAAGCTGGGTTTGTGGTCTCTGCCATCCACTACTGCAGTGTGCTGTAGCCTTGGTTGTGGTACAGCCTGTGCCTGTATTGGTCAGCTGGGGTTTAAAGACATTAAGTTCAGGGGCAGTTTCCCTTCACAGAGTGCTTCCCATGTGTGCATGTCACTCAGCCATAATGTAAATCCCTGTGATTATTAGAGGGAGAAAATCCTACTCAGTAATAACTTGGATTGTGCTCTGTATGCATTTATATTACATTATGGGCCATTTTAAGCCTAGATGCTTTTGAACCCACCGAGCAAAAGAGGAAGGGAGCAGCCATCCAACCTTTTTTATTTTATAATTAAATGTTTACACTTGTTACACAATAAATCCCATATAATCAGACCATAAAGTCTGCACAAAACCTGTTGTTTACTGGAGGGAGCAGATACAGTTATATTTATGCATTAACCTGAGTGTTTGCTGGGTTGTTGCACAATACCTGTTAGTAAAATGAGAATTGACTTGACCTATTAGAAAAACTCTCTTGTACCTCACCATGGCTTTCCATCGTTTTGCCCATGGTGGTCACATGTGGTTGGTACCAAAGCAGCTCATGAGACAAACAAGAGGAAGGGGACACAGACTGGGAGTGGCTGCTCTCCAGGACCCTGGGCACTTGTGATGCTCTGGGCACTGTCACAATGTGGATCCTGGTAGAGACTGCCACAGTTGTTTTTTGGTGGTTTTTTGGTTTTTGGTTTTTTTTTTTCTGCTGGAAGTCTAGGACTAGAAAAGCTCTCAGGCCCAAAAAGGAGCACATCTCTGCTGCAGTGACATATGTCACAGCATGAGTCATTCAGGGATTATATGTACAAATCAAAACATGTCTGTCCAACTTGTGCTGCTGCGTCCTTAAATGAAGAGGGCACAAAGGGGAAGCTGTGGAGGCTACAGAGGAAGAGCCATAATTTCCAGGCTGTTCTACAGCCTGAGAGGAAAAAGGCTGCAAATATGTCTTTGATACATTGCAAATGAAGCCATGTACACCCCAGTAATTACCCAGGGACTCCTAAGCCTGTTTGCAGCATCCACTGGTGGCTTTTTTTTTCATGGAAGACACGTCACCAATGTGTCAATGTCTGTGTGCTGAAAGCAATTTATACAAGAAATTTTTTAAAACCCTCAAGTCCTTGTAAGTGCTTACCTCAAACCTTTGACTAATGGTTAGAGGTGCTGGGAGAACTTGGCAGCTCTGCCCAGCTTGTGTAAGTACCTTTGTACTCTAACAGCTTTTCACTGAGTCCAAGAAGAGATGCTTTATATGTGTGTCTATTTTCTGCCTGTTAACTCTTCCATGAATGCTGCCAACCTTAGCATTAGCTTTCAGCTTTGTGGCTGACCCATTAAATACTGGATGAAATGGCTTGCATTACATTTTGAACTTAGTAAATAGGAAAGGCATTACACAGATTCTGTCTGGCCATCTGGAGGAACAGTGTTCTTTACCCCAACAAATGGCTATCTTATCCTGTCATATACAGTTGGGCTTTATTCTATTAAAATATAATGAAAAAAGACTACCATACCATTATTTGGTGGAGCTAAATGGGATTTTTAGAATAATCAATGGAAGATGAATGGAAAAGATAAAGGTTTTCTTCAAAGCAAAAGAGAGAAAATTGTCTCCTTGGGATTAAAGTATTGTATAACCAAGTTATTATAAAATGATCTTTGCTCACTAAAAATACCCCAATTTCATTTCCATAAATCTTTTCGCTAAGAATCAAATCAAGTTGTTGGGGCTTTTTCATGAAAAAAAAAAATGCTAAGCATTAAATGAAGTGTTTTGCTTTAAACAGAGGATGCTGTGGGGTTCCTGACTGCTCTGTGGCCAGGTCTTTCCATCCAGCTGGCGGCATCAAGGGCTGCTCTTTGTGGGTGCTCTAAAATGCCAGACAGAGGTTTGCTGCTGTAGATGGCCTCATGAAGACCCCACAGCCCTGTGGGGAAGTCGTCAACAGATTGGTCTCCTCCAGGTGGATGACAGTGGCACATGTGGTTCTTCATGCCCAAACTTCGAGTTGCTCCCTCATCCCTGGAGTTTTCATTCCACATAGACCAGGGCTAGGCTGGCACAGGAGCCTTCTTAGCAATGCTGCTGTTTATTTATAAGGTGGGGACACTAAATCTCAGCTATCAGTGAACTGTGGCTTGACAGTTTGTTTCTCAGCAGGAGCAGGATATATTTCAGCTTTCTCCCTGTATAGCTGTTGAAGGAAAATGACTCCAGCTAGTTGTCACCCCCCCGAACTGCGTCGGCTGCGATGCTATCCACCTCCAATTCATCAACCAGTCAAGTTGATATAATTAGGAATCCCAAAGTCAATAATCTGATAATCTCCAGTGCACAGAGGCTTGTATGTAGGAGAAGTGATTCCAGGAAGTCTGCAGCTCAGATTCGTGCAGGAAAAATGCCAGATTTTAAAAAAGAAGCAGGCAGAAACCCAGAGGAGAGAGTGCTTCCTAATCCTTCACTGGTGACATATTTCGGGCCATCAGTTCTGCAGTAAATGTTTCCCGTACAGTCATTTAGTGCCTTCGAACCTTCCCTTTACAACCTTAATAATAATGTTCAATTACTGGTTCTGCCCTATAAATAAATAATCTCAGTTTAATGAGACACTTTGCTGGGTGAGCGATGCTGGCTGCGGGGGGACGTCTCCAGAGCCCTCAGAGCACTGAGCTCCCTCCTCACTCCACACACGCTCTTGGCCATGGTGGGAAATGTAAGGCAACAGAACATTTGGCAAAGGTTTTTCAGTCTCTCTGTTATGGTGGTATGGAGAAAGGGAGGTCTCAGATCCAGAAATCGTGCCAGAAAAATAGGTCTGCTTTTAAAACACTCTGAACATGTAAAATGACTAATAATAGTGCAGGCGTTTGGAATGTTTCAGGTTGCTCTTTAAAAGTGTCAGGAGTTCCCCTCAGCTTTCTGGTGTTAGGGCAGGAGTAGGGGACTGAGGGGACCTCTTTGGGAAAGCATCCAGCAGGTTCATTCCCATTTTCCTTCCTCAGTGCCAAGAGAAAGCATTGGAGACTAAACCACATAGTGAACTGCATCCCCCACAGCCTGTTTTGGCCACCACAGCTCCAGGCAAGACTAACACTTTCTTTTTAAGATCTTGCCCTCCTGGAGGACCCACCAAGGAGCCCTCAGGCAGAGCAGGTCTTCTCCTTTTTAGCAGGATAGTTTTGGGGTGCATCCTCAGCATGGTTTCATCCTGTCAGCCAGCAGGCTGCTGCACAGGGCAGACGTGCTCCCAGAAAAAGCAAGTGGTTTATATAGAAGTTAGATCAATTTTAAATGACAGTGTTGTCTTCCTACCGGGATGTTTCAGCTGTAACATGCACCACATAAGCCTTTTAACTTGCCTTGTCAGGAGCTGTTCTGCCTTCTCCTGGTGTGCAGAGTGAGCCTGTTGCTCAGCAGGCACTGAGGGGAATTGTCTCAAAGCCAGACAAGGAGAAGTGATAGGAAAACATCCTGTTTTTCCCTTCCACAGTGGGATGAGTGATGTCCAGGGTCACATGCTGAGGTACTAGCAACTGTTTAATTCCCAAATGGGACTTGGGCTCCCTCAGGGCACCACACACCCCAAGCCCCTGGCCACTGGCTTGGGAAACGAAAGAACCAGCCTTGAGCCTGGATAAATGACAGCACCTGAATGCTGAATTACAGGATTCACTGTCGTTGCATTGAAACCTGGCATCAGAAGAAAGGAGGTGATTCCATAAATCATATGATGAACCTTTCCCTGCCCTGTGCTGGTATGAGAAGCAGTGTTGTTCTCTGCTGGGTATTACATTGCTATTTTTTCTCAAAGTGCTAAAGACCCAACTGATCTTTAAAACATGCTTGTCTGATTTGACAGGGAAGGCTGGTTTATTGTTGCAAAGTACCATAATAATTTCTGTGGGTTAAATTATACTGTGAGATTATACTTCTTTACAAAAATATACCTGTAGTCTTGGCCAAGGCTGGAGGTCAAAGAGGGAATATCAGCAAAACAGGATCTGGGAATGGTGTTAAACACTTTACAGAAACTCATTGCCTGGTCACTAAATGTCAATGAATGCAAAGCCAGCACATCAGTGTTGTGTGTGAGAGCATGAGGAAGGAGGATGATCTTCCAGCCAGGCTAGACTGGACATGTGAGATGTGCATTGCTCCAGTCTGTGTTGAGAAGCACAAAGAATGTTCCTTCCTCTCCCTCCCCTCAGTCAGTGTTGGCTGGGCTGGTGACTGCTTCCATAGCACACACTGAACTTGGGATGGTTGGTGTGTTATCCCACATGGAATGTGGACCACTGATCCAGGCTGGGGACAGGCACATGTGAAGGCACAAACCTCCCCACTGTATAACAGTGGCAAGGCAGTAGCTGCAGCTGCAGGAGGGATGGGGAGCACAGGACAAAGCAGGGTTTGCCCTGCTCCCACTCTGTTGGCAGGAGTAGCCTGGCACAGCCAGGGCAGCAAGGATTTATTGCCTCAAAGCACCACATTTCTCTCATTCCTGCTGCAGGGAAGCCAGGCACAGGACTGGCTGTCAGGCCTGAGCCTTGGCAGGCAGCAGCCATGGGATAACCAGTGTGTGGGGAGGTTTATCTCCTGTGAAGGTGGGAAGCAGGATGCATGCACGCCTTGCAGATAGGCCTAGTGCTGAGTGTGGATTTATAGGCAAAGAGTAAATAGGAAAATGGGGAAACACTTTCCCTTTCCCCATAAACTTTTCAATTTCAGAGCAGCCAGATTCAATAAAATTATCTCACAGATGGAGGTTTTATTGAATCTGGCCCATAAAGCTCCCATTATGGGGTTTACAACTGCCATTTACACAAATCCTGCTATAATAAAATACAGTGGTGTTTACAGTTTTCCTGAAATGGCCACAGAATTACTGTGTGCACAAAGAACCAGTTAGTAATTCTTGGCTTATTGCTCCGGGCACTCCTCTGACAACATAAAGCAGCACAACTTGGGGTGGGGGGTAAAGGGAAATGCAAAGGTAGGAGGAGAAAATTATGCTGCTACTTGGCCAAGATACCCCCAGGGAAATTGATTTACAGCCCTAACTCAGCACTCCCTTGATGGAAACTGTAAATATGCTTCCTAAAGGTGCTTCATGTCCTCAGCATGCAGCTGTGGAGACTGGCTGGGCATTACTGGCAGCTGGGTGATCCCAGCCAGCAGCAGCATCTGATCCAGCCACAGCAGGGAGCCGAGCTTGAGTTGGCTGAGGCATTGCTGAAGTCTGGTAGAAAAGTCTGTAGCATGGTCCTTTTCCTTTTCCCAGCTGCCTTGTGGGTGCTGCCTGCTGCTTGGAGCAGAGTGGGAGCTGGGTAAGGGTGGGAGCTGGTGCTTGTTCCTGGAGGGGTTTGCTGAAAAGCTTCTGGCTAAGAGCTGGTTGTGGGGCTAAAGGGTGAGTAAAGGCTGGATCTGACCTGAAGGACCAAGGCTCCGGGTGCAAGTCTGCTGTCAGAGATGTTCCCAATAGGGGAGAGGAAAAACTGGGGATTCTGGAGGAGATACTTAATGGGCAGGAATGGCTTGAGCTGTGTTTTTGGGCATGGCTCTGTGCTCTTGGTGAAAAAATGTGATGACCCCCATTATGCTGATTTCTAATGCTTGATTAAAGGAGATGCATTTCAATTGTACCTCTTTCCCCTGCTTGTCCCCTAGCTGAGAGGTCATGGCTCTTCCTTTATGGCAGGTCTCACACCACAGGGTTTCAAGTTCCCTCTTTGTGTATCACTGTTAATCTTTCTGCCTATGTACCTGCAAAACATTTGCATTTGCATCTCTGTTAATTAGTCCAGAAAGCAGGTCAGCATTCTCTCCTGCTCCTCTTAATATATTGTTTTCTGACATCGCCTCACAAATTAACCTGAAATGATTAATGCTGATTTTCAGTGCTGTGCTGCATGTAAGGGCAGAAATCTATTGTGTGTACAAGGGGAAGTGTCTCAATTAGGATGAAGGAACACTACTTAAATTGTACTGAAAATATTTATTTTGTGGTGCATATTTAACAAGTCAATTCATAGTGGAGTTCAGCTTTCCTCTTTTGCAGTGAGCTCAGCAAGAACTGATTCAATCAAAGTTTTTATTAACTTTTCTTGTCATTAGGTACCTAAATACCTTTGCAAATCTATCCTCTATGTATGATATGCCCTGATCATATTGGAAGTGAATGGCAGGGTGGAAGCTTGCATTGTTCTCCTGTTATTCCCTGTGCTCCATCATACTCAGCACATCACTGCACCCAGGAAGGGTCTCCCTGCCCCAGTGCTCAGGTGTCACCCCAATAATCTGTCACTCTCTGGGGAGAAGGTGCACATGCTAAGCTGAATTCCAAGGAGGCTGGTGGTTTATGCCGCAAATTGGAAGAACTAAGATTAATGGCATGTTTTGCAAAACCTTGTGCAGCAAGAAAAGATCTAGTTTTTCTGTTTATTATATTTTCAGTCTGTTATTTTTGCCATTACATCTGCTTGCTGCATCATTTTTCAGTGTCCAAAAACATGGTTCCTTTCCCAGATGTGTACACTTTTCGTTTGCTCTGGGTTGCTGATTTTAGCTTATTTAGTTGTGGCTGGGACTGGGCATTTGCCTGCCATTTCTCTTATCTGCCCCTCTGTAGATCCCACAGTAACCCTGTTAAAGCTAATGGAGTAACTTCAGAGCTGTAGCGCTGCAATCAACAAAATCTAAGCTGTCCTTTAATTTAAATTACAACTGCATAAATAAACTGTGCCCTCTTCTACATAGGGTCTTCCAAGGAAGCCTATGTCATTGATGTTTGAAGATACCTGTGCCTGCCTCTGACTCCTTTATTTGAACCCTTGATGTAAAGGCTGGTGTGTCTCTGCCCTGCATACTCCCTCCTTCATTATTTTTCTCCTGGAAGATTAAGATGTGGTATAGGTTTGCATCAGAACCACTCAGGCTCTTTGTTTCTTTCCAGTTTACCAGTTTTCCAAAGTCTGGAATTCCTTTCTGCTTTGCAGTCAGTTTCATTCACCTCTATGTCCACTTTGGATTATGGTAGTAATTTAGGAAAAGTAATTTAAAAAAAAAAAAACAAACACTGTGGGTTTTTTTATAAGTCATATATGAACTGGGAGAGGGGCAGCTCAGTTCTGTGTTTTGCCACATAATGGGATGGCAACTGTGGGAACTGTCTGGGTCTGCTATTGCTACTTCTGGTTGCACCTTTTCAATACTTCTGCTGGTGTTTTGTTTGGGTTGAGAATTACTCATTATGTTCAGTCAATATTCATCCATCTCTTCTTGTCCAATCTCACCTGTCAGTGGGGTGATTTAAATAACTGCTTGAGTTGTGAATCCCAAATGGGGTTCAAGACAGGAGGAAAGAGCTGAGATGGCTGGCATGGACAAATGGTGATGTGTCTGTGTGTGTGGCAACAGGGCTTCACGTGTCACGGTTCTTTGCTTTTGGGAAGGGTGCAGGAATAATGTATGGCAATGCTTTAAATGCAAGGAGTGATGGATAACCTGACCCGAGGGGGCCGGTGCTGCAGCTAGAGCTACTGCATGGATCTGCTTGTGGTGGTCGCTGAAACGAAATGAAATAAAAATGTTGTTTGTTTTTGACAGCTTTTTGCAATCTTTGCATTTGCAACATGCGGCGGGTACTCTGGAGAGCTGCGCCTCAGTGTGGACTGTGCAAACAAGTCAGAGAGTGACCTCAGCATTGACATTGCCTTTGCCTACCCCTTCAGGTAACCCCGGCTGGCTCGCGGCGTTCGGCACTCGGGGCTGGCCCTGGCCCAGCCTCACCCAGGCTTCCCTCATTTACGGCAGGTTTCACTTTAGCACCAGTCTGGGGCTCCAGAGTTTTCCTCTGGTGTGCAGGAGGAATGAATTTGGCTAGACATGGTGTGGATGGGGCCATGGTAACTGCTGGGAGTGGCAGCTCAGTTGAGGAGGAGACAGATTCCAGAGCCCTGTGGAGGCTGGGAAAGCTTGGGGAGTGGAAAATGGCAGGCAAGGAAAAATGAAACAACACATCATCCCAAAATGAAAGACTGTAGTGTAGCCATTAACTTAAGTTGAAAATGACAAAGGTTTCCCATCCACTGCAGTAGCAAGAATCTGAAATAGCTGCTCCAAGGGAGGGGGGAGCAAAACACCAAAATGAGTTTGAACCATAACTTTGAAATCTTTTTGGAAAATTTTACCGATTGCCTGTTTGCATCTCTGGGTGTCTGAATGCTTTAAACTTAGTGATTTAGGAAAACAGTTTTTATAGATTATTTATGTTTTTAAGTACATCTGAAAACTGTACTGTAGTTATACATATATATATATTTATAATGTTCATGCTATTTAAGATCCTGCTTCAAAAGAGCATCTACACTCTTCTGTTTTTCGATATGTCAAGTCCACTGCAGAAACCACTCACTTTTGTGTAAGTGATTTCTTCAAGGAATTGAGATGATTAAGAAAAGAATGCATAATTCAATCTCAAGTCTAGTACACTGTGACTCTAAAATTATTTTTCTTCCTTGGGAAATCACATGCTGTTTTGCTTATGATTGCTATGCACAGACCAGACTTGAAAGCTTCTATTTCTTTAGCGTGTTCTAAGATACAGCAAATTCCAAACAGTGGGAACTGAATTTGATTCCTTGAAATGTTGTTATTGCTTGACATATATTTATTACTCAAAAAAGTCACATTTCCTGATATTACAAATGTTTATTTTTTGTCTTGAACATGTCCACATTTTCTTTTATTTCTGCTGTGTATGCATAGGAGAGATTCTAAAAACTGAGTTATGTGAATCTGTAATTTGATTCACTTCCAAACAGGTCATTTCTCCAACATTTATTACAAATACACCCTGTAGTGAAGTGCTTTCATTTGCATGAATATAAAATAGTATTTTATTTTTAAACTTAATAAAACAGAGAATAGTAGCCATCAAGTGTCTCCTGGTGTTTCACCAGGCGCATCGACCATTGTTTCTAGAAGGAAGTGGCTGGATCTGCAATTTCCCACAGTTTTACTTATTAGAAAACTGGAAGTAATTGATGGGTAATGTAACATTCCAGCATGTTGCAGAGATGATGCAAAATAAGGTTTATTTGCAGGAGGGATCCAGCTGGGGCTGTGGCTGGCCCTTGAACTCAGCATGCACAGATGGGATGTATGGCATGCACGATGGGGTGGTGATACAAACATACCTGAAATGTGCTGGTGAGAAGGGAGATGACACTTAGCTGTTGTTATAGGAGAAGCATGAATACGCTCAGATTTTGTGCAATTTGGGATTTTGTTTGCAAACCTGAGGCATATACAAAAAGTGTCCAGAGATATGCAGATTACATGAGGCAGCAGATGTGTGCCTAGAAAATCTGGCCCAGCTCTACCTTTGGAACTTGGTGTCATCTCAGTGTTTTATTTAAATATTCCTGTGACTTTCTCATGTGTTTGTTATTTTTGCTTTTCTCCAGTGCTCCTTCCGCAGAATGGAGATGGGATGCTCTAAAAACAGAAGTGAGATTAGTTGGGGAAGGTAACATCTCAGAGCAGTGAATCTGCTTGGAAAAAGCAGCTCAGAAAAGTTGAGGCTCTCTAATCAAAACTGCTCCTGAGGCTGAGGCTCGTCTCCCTGCATGGGCTTGTAGGCATTGTTAGGTAGGATGAATTTCCCACCAGTTGTCTTGCATTCAGGTCCATCTTCCCATGGCATTTTCCTTTCAAATGCCTTCACAGTCCTGATTACTGGCTGTCAGCTGGGGGAGGTGTAGGTGGAAGGAGAGAAGCTGCTGAGCATCTGACACCCCGCTGCTGTTGGGGCTGTCAGCAGTGACACTGAAGCAGTCAAAATACCTGAGCATTGCTTTTTATGAGCTGCACCTTCCAGCATGACTTGAAACAAAGAAAGTCATGCTACCAGCTGCTTTCATTTCTGTTGCTGTGAATTTGAGACTTTGTTTTCTTCTCCCAAAAGATTAACTGCTAGACCTTGGCCAATAGATGACAAGTGTCGAGAGCTTTAAGCTGGTAAACAAAGTGGTAAGGCTGAGCAGGAGAGCTTGGCAAAGCAAGAAGGCTTGGATGTTTTGGAAATGAGACTGAAGGAACCTGAAAATGATCCTATTAAAGCAAGATCAGAATGGGGAGGGAGTTTTCCAGACTGAAAGGATGGACATTGCACTTATGACCACATTCTTCTGGGGCCAATCACCTGAGCTAAGGAAAAGGAGGATGCAGGAGGGAAAAAGCAGTGCTGGTGTCCTGTGGGAGTGATGGATGTGGCCCCAGGCCAGTGTTGAATGCACTGAAGGAGCACTGCACTCCACAGCAGGTAGCTCCAGATGCTCCCAAAACAAAGGAGCATCTTCATACCTGCTTATTGAGATTTTTCTCAGCCCCAAACCTACAAATTGCAAAAGTCTCCAGCAAGAAATAAAAATGATCCCAAGAAAAATAACTACTACAATTAGGGAGTTTTGAAATGTATTTTTAAAGCAATATTAATTCTTTCTTGTTTGTTTGGGTTTTTTAAGTTATGGCTATATGAAAGTTATGCTTGACTCCTGTGTTGTCTTACTGCTGTTGTAACTCTGGTAGCAGGAAATTGTGGAGCACCAAAAGGAAAACCCAAAGAAACCTTTTTCAGAAGGTGGCTGCTTCTCATTTCTGCTGGAATCACTTTCTTAGTTACTTCTGTACCTCGATTAATTTGCCCTTTGAAAAGGGGAAAGTGAGGAAAAGCATAAAAGTGCACTAATCATTAGACACTACCAGAGTAATTGGTGCAGTGGTGCTTTTGCACAGCTGGGAGATCCCTGTGAGAAAAGCCCCTGTGGTGCAGGGTGGTTGTGTCAGGAGTGTGAGGAGGCTGAGCCATTTCCATCTGAGCTTCTGCTCTGAGCTCATGCTACTGGGGTGCAGTAACCACTGAAGAGTCCCCCCAGTATTGACATAATTGACCCCAAATTTGGCTCCACCATCTCTCCTGGAATAGGAGATGAGATGGATGCTTTTCCATCCACAACTACACTGATTCATTTAAGCTTCCTGCAACCCACGTCCATGACCCTGTAGTCACCCTGTAATGTGGAAATTAACCTGAAGTCTAAACCCTAATATCCTCTAACAATGTCTCCTGGAGCTCTGCCACACTCTTCTAGAGATCCTGCCAGACTCTTCCATGCCCAATCTGATATTTATAAATATGTTTAAATATTCACCTGAGGTTTTTTCTCATTTCAGCCTGATTCTAGTTTTATCACAAAACATTTCTGCTGTCTTTATGTTTTAAAGCACAAATCAGCCATTCTTCTGGATACCTGTATACGCATTTTGAAAGTTTTACAAGTTCAAATACAGAATAAATTTCTCTAGCCCTAGAGCAGCTGTTTTTCTCTAGCATTAGGATCTGTGCTTGATACAGAATCTATTGCAAATTTGGCACACATTAAGATGTTCATTAACTTGACCCTCACCCAGGCAATGATTCTTTGAGGGGTGGAAAAAAAATTCAGCATCTTGGGATTATTTGTTACTCTCACAGTCCATCACCCTTTCAGACTGGATTTGTCACTTATCCAAGTGCCCTGAAGCAATATGTTTTGTTTGTAATAAGAGTCCTAGTGAAGTTCCTATTTGTTTATTATTTTCTGTGATCCCAGCAACATTTTTATCGTGTACTTTGTTTTTCCTTGGGTTTACTTTGATGATAAGTGATTAAATTGTACACCTACATATTTGTTGCTGTTATTCACTATTTTAAGATGCCTTTTTCATCAGTCCTCCTAGAAGCAAGTATTTTTGTTTGCTTAACTTACTGAGCCTGTACTGAAGATTTTTTGCTACGTAATTATTCATATCACAAACTCGATGTTTTACTGGGAGAGTTGCACTGAAACATTTGGGCTTCTTCAGCTACTGATTTAAATGAACCTTTGCATCTCAGAAGTGCTCTTGTGATGATGTGCTGGGAGAGGTACTCTGTGCTGCTGCCATCAGCTGCTCTTTGTGGTTGTGCCCTGTCCTGGCCAAGGGAGGAATGCTGTGCCAGACCCTGGATGTGGTGATGCTGCTGGGGTCTGTGGCTCCTGGGAATCCCATGAGCAGAAGTGTTGATCTGGACAGGTCTGCAGGGCACTGGGAAGGGAGAACCATCTCAATGCAAGCCCCTAAGTGTGCTGCTAAGTGAGGCAGAGCCAGGACTAAAATCTCTTTACCTGTAGCTTTTGGAGGTGCTTTAGCCCAAGCCTACATACACAATATATCCCCAAGTTAAATGCTGTGTGGGAATTAATTTGGAGTATCTCTTGTCTTTTCTTGGGGCATTCATCCTGAAAACTACTCGGAAAATATTGGCCTGGAAGATGGCATTGTTAAATTTTAAACAGTCTCACTTAAGCCAGTGGTTAGGTGAAGTGTGTGCAGAGGTATTAGGAGCACTGAGCCACAGTTACTAGGACAGAGTAGGATTTCCTGGTGGTGCTAATGTGAGACCTTTTTGCACACCTTTGTATCACAGCAAAACAAAATGTTTTGACCAAAACAAATGTTTTCCATTTTATTCTAAATCACCTATTAGTATCTTTGCAGTGTGCTAGCAAAGCTGTCTCTTCAAGTGATTCTTCCTTCTGAAGGAAAAGGAAATTGTGTTTTATGGGAGCTTTTCATTCACTTTAAGCATCTAATTTGAATAAAGACATTCCCAGTGAGCACCCTTGAAAGTGTTCACCTCATCTGCATGCGATGGGTAGTCTAGTCTTCCATTTGAAATATGACAGCCAGATCTAAATTGCCTACTTAGAAGCTACAAATTATAATTAAGGAGAAAACATCTAACTTTTTGAGCTTTGCATCTATCTTTCTTTGGGAAAGGCTTCTGCTAATGTTAGCACATTTCTGTGCCAGTGTGTACTATCCTCCTATTTTTTGTCATCCATTTGTAGTAAATCTTGCTTCAGAATTCAGTGAAAAACATTCTAGCTGAAAGATTATAAATGTCTGTGATGGCTGAGAGACTGAGAGTTGCTGATAAATAGAAATTCTTTCAACTAAGGAGTTGCCTGCAGTGCTGACTTCAGGCAGCCATGGTGGGCTCTGCTCCCAGACTTTTTGGGAGGTTGGAGATAGGAAGGAATAAAGTCACAGAGTCAGTGACACAGAAACTCCTTAAGGTTTGTGTTGATTTTGGATGTCTTCATCTTACAGAAGATGCCTCTTCTGCAAAACCAAACAGTGGCCTCATAAAGCTCCTGTGTGTAGAACAGGAACAAAAGCAGGAGCTGTGCACTGGCTTCAGGTGTAACCTGTGCCAAAATGCAGATGCCACAGTTCCCAGGTGGATTTGGCTGAGCTCCTGGGAAGGTGAGATGTGCTGGTTAAACTTTGCATGACCCATTCCAGCTTAATGAAGGGATAAATCTCCACCCTGGAACTTCTTAGAACAAAACTTGGTGCTTTTGGGAAGCAGATTTTGCACAAGCAGGAGTTACAGGGATGATTGGATGGAGTTTAGAAGATCACAAGCTGTGTCACAGTGGTCCCTTCTGGATCTGCAATAGGCTGGTCCATGAAAGCTGCATTAGTTTAGTCCCTTTTCTTGCCAAACTCTGACTGCCTCATCTAGCGCTACAGATCTGGGGTTAACAGCTGAACTGATGAGGAAAAGTGTTCAATAATACATCAGCTAAGCTGGAGATTTTCACCAATATCCCTGTTATATAAACTGGCTATGTAGGATGGGCACTGAGGGCTCAGTCAGGGCTTTAATTTTCTTTCACAACTGTTTCAAACTCTGATCTCAGCAGTGCTTTTTATACCTAATTTTGACCTCTTATTGAATAATTTTCCTACCCAGAACTTCTACATTTTAACTACTGTTAGTGAAAAGTGGAAACTGAGTGAATGAGGAAGATAAAGTTGCATCCCGCTGAGTAAATTTCAGGAAATCCTTCAGGTTACAAATATCTCTGATTGTGATACCTTCACAGAGTATCTTCATATTTAATGTGACTTAGTGAAGCAAACTGAAACATTAAGCTATATTTTTTACTAGGAAATAGACCATTTTTTCTCAGTTGTGATTTTTACATTCTGGTAGTTGATAGGGCTAACCAGAAAATTGCAGCTCAGTTTTTGAAAAAATCTTTTTTTTTTTTCTTTTTTTTTTTTTTTCCAATGGAAAGCCAGTTAAAGATTTTATGCCATTGTGATGTGAATGCAAGAACTTTGTGAGCTATTTAAAGTATGGCCCCAGCACTTCCCTGGAAGTGAAAGCATCAGAGACCTTGGTGAAGTCTCTGTACTGAAGCAAGTGTGGAAACAATCTGAACATGAAGCTTGCAAAGCCAAACTGAGCACTGATCAGTGAGCTGTTGCTTTAGGTAGACCTGTTTGCTCTTAGCTTGTCTCCTGGGCTGGGGAGAAGGTGATCCAGGTCTACAGAATAAGTACTTCTCTTTTCAGCTTTGGATTAATGTAGTTTGTAATAGGAAAGAATATTTCACATTTTTATAACTGGCTCTAGTGATTAGAGAGTGCATCCCATAGTTCAGAGCCTTGATGTGATTTTTGCTTGCTTGTGCATGGCTACAGACTAGTGAAGTCATTGGAAACTGCAAACCAGTGTTCTCCAATGTTCACAAGTCTTCAAGGACCACACTGACTTTGAAATGCTGCCTTTAGACAAAGAGAATGGTAGAATGGGAGAAAATGGAAATTTTTACTTGGAGAGCTGTGGTCTGCAGTAACAGCTGTCCATAAGTACAACGTACAATGTCATTCCTGTTGTCAGAGTTTGATGGAATTGTTGCTGGTTTGATTAAAACCAGATAAAAATAAGGATAACTTTGTGACTTTTCTAGTTTTGAGGGTCTCCTCCTGACCCCAGTTAGAGTCTTCAGAATGTCTTCCACTTTGTAGAAATCCTCAAGATTGGCAAAGAATGGTTGTTACTGCCAGTTTGCACCTTTGGAATTGTGGATAAAGGCCCTTTTCTCACAAGTGAGGGACCAGAGATGCTAGAGTCACCCTTTGTTCCTGCATGGGATCTGTAGAAAGCCAGCAGAAATCTGATAAAACCACATCTTCAGCTTCTCTTTGAGACTGACCCTGTGCATGTGATCCTTACCACAACTGTGTTGCTGAAGCAAAAGACCACCTACCAACCCCACAATTTCATGGCTGGTCTGGATGGCTTCTGGGTCAAACTATTCTGTAAACAGCCAAGAAGGGGCAGCCCAAGAGTGGCAAAGCCTCTGCTCATTCCTGCTGCTGGTGTGTTGGGCTGTGAACAGAAATTCAGTGCTTGAGGAGGTAGGAGGAGGAAGATTTGTAAAACCATGGAGTCTCCAGTTAACTGCACAACCAAAGACAAGCTGATGGGTTCAGGCAGGATTTTTTGTGATGGGGCAGCTCCTCCAGATGTTGAGGTCATCTCAGTTGCTGCTATCCTCAGTGTTCTGCTTCTTCTCTGTAGTTTTTAATGCCTTAAAACTCAAAACAAATACATCCTTGAATGTTGAACTAGGGCCATAGAGGAGGCTTGTCTTGCTTTGTAGCTCTTCAGACTGGTCAGTTCTCATCTCTGTGTCCATGTACAAACATTGCAAGAACACACAGCTCATGGGCACACAGCTGGAGGGGAGAGGAAAGTGGTAGAAACTTTCTGGAGATGGTGTCTGCTGCAGATAAGGGAGAACACTTTCTTAAAACTTTGTTAAATTGCAGAACTTTTCTTTTGGCATTCAAAATTTGGATTTTTTGTGAATTTGGATGGTCCAGTTGATCCAGACTGGCTGATTTTTCTTCACAGAGGCTATATTTTATGCTTAACACTGTTTTAGTGCCAGAAAAATTCTTCATTAATTCTTTCAGTCAAATTTGTTCTTAAAGTGGAAGTTGATTTTGGATTTGTTAATATATGCAGCTTTTTCACAATTTGAATTTTTAATATATATTCATGAATAGTCTCTGCAGTATTGTGCAGTGATGGTGTTTTATCTGTGCCTGCCACAAAGGCTTTTCCTAAAAGTCATACTTTAGGCAACTTCCCTTGCAAATTTATTTCTGCACATTTTCATGCTGTCAGTACAGAAGCAATCAAAGCAGCCACCCTTTGGCTTTGCCTTGTTTGGCATTTGATCCCATACTCTGGATGGCACATGGTGGCCCAGCTGGGGGACAATCAAACACATGCCCTTCCCCTTCTCCCTGCTCCAAATGGGCATTTGCTGTGCAGGGACCCTGAAGATTTCCCCAGGACTGTAGGGAATGGGATGCATGGGATGTCTTTGCTCTCTCTTCTCACACCTGGATTCTAGGTTAATTTATTTGCCAGGAGGTAAATGCAATATTTTTCAGTCAGTAAACTCTGGAGAGGATGTGCATCCAACCCCATGCAGCACAGCCCCACTCAGTGCCTGCCCTGTCTGGATTCACACCTCCTGGACTATTCAAGGTGTGAAGGTGCTGGCAATTTGTCTGCAGGTCCATCAGCAGACCCACAAGTCTGCTTGGCTCCTGCCTGGTGCACTGCTCAGCCTGTGCTGGAGCCCAGCAGCTCCCTAAGGAAAGGATTTGTCATATCCTTCCCAGTGTACATACTGTGACTGGGAGTTTCATTGGAGTCATCCCATAAAACTCTACAGGGAACTTAATTTGATTGCTTTAAGTACATTTGGACAATATAATTTAGAAAATTATAGTTAAATACAAAGTAGTATTGAAATACAACACAAAGAAGTAAATGTTGCTGCATCTTCTCTAATTGCTCTTGTATTTATATCAGTTGGTCTGGGGGGTGAAATTGCTGCTTTCAGGGTCTGTAGATCTGGATGAAAATGTATGTGAACACTGCTTGCCACAGGGTGAATACGCTTTCAGGTGGTTCTGGCTGAACACCAGGTGATGCCCAAGAATTTGGAATACTTTTACATGGAGTTCATAGCCCATTTGATGGTGGAAGGGAAGGTGAACTGGAGGTGCTGTGAGCAGCTGCAGAATGTGTTGGGCGCAGGATCAGCAGTCCCACATAGCTCCATGCAGAAACACTGCCCAGGGATTTGATACATCCCCTTCTCAGAAATGGTCTTACTATATCCAATGACTTTTTTAGGCCTTTTCTTTATGATTTCTACTGCTCATGTTTTATCTCTAGATGTTTAGATTTCTGTAGATCTTTTCTCCAAATGGAAGCTTTTGTTTGACTCTGACTGGAGTTTTTTAGTTTGGAAGCTGTTTCCTGTGTCTGTCCAGAGGAGAGGGCAGAAGGAGGGATATGAGAGCTATGGGTTCAGCCAGGATCTCATGATGGAACCAGGTAACATTGGATAGTTATTTATGTGGTGATGCAAATGTATGCCAGTGGCATTTCCAGATCCTATAGCTTGCCTTGTTCCATGAACATGAGTTTTTTTAAATATAATTAAGTGTTATCTTCCTTCAAAGATAGTAGCAAAGTTTCCCAAGACTAGAAAGCAGTTTGTCCCAAGAAAATAGCTTTGTGGAGGGAAATCAGAATATAATGCCACTAGTCTGTACCACAAAGAATGTAAGTTCCCAGTCTGGGAAGGTATTTGGACTGTAAAGACTGGTGGAGCATGTCTTTGAGCACTGTGCTCTGCTTGCACAGCATGTGTTCCTGAGAAGAGCTGTGAAATTATCTTGGGAGATAAATCTGGGTCTTGGATAAAGGCTTGGAAGTGGGGTTGGGATCACCCACTCAGCTTTCTGAGCAGCATGTGTTCTATAAAGAGCCTTTTTTGTTGGCTTTTTGGTGCTACGATGGAGTAGTAGGGTTTGCATTCCTGCTACGTGCACAGTCTGGGGAGGCTCATTCCCATGGCTGGCACCAGTCCAGATGTTTCTTCCCCCAGGATTGTTGTGCAGGCTGTTTCCCCAGAGCTTTGTGCACACAGTCACTGGGACAGGCTTCTGCAGGGGGATAAGCTCATACCTCCTCAAGCTGGGGGTATGGCACTGGTGCCTTCTCAATGCCTTCAGACCCCATCCTCAAAAGGGTTGTGTAGCTTCTCTTCCTGGAGGCCTGAGCACCTCAGGGGGTCTCAGTCTTTTAACAGGAGAAATGAAGTGAGAGGGAGAGGGATGGAGCAGAGGGACCCACCTGGTGCCCAGCTCTGGGAAGGCATCATGGTGAAGCTGCTCTGAGCTGCCTGCACTGGGGGACTTGTCCCTGTCCCAGTGCAGCACACAGTGTGGTGTGCTGGGACAGCAGCTGTGCCTGGCAGCTTGTCCTGATAAACCAGTGCTGTAGGAAAATAGTGCTGGCCAAAGATCTGCAGCACAGCTATGTGCTAGTGAGGGCTGGGAACTTGGTGAGCTAAGAAATTGAAAGTATTAGGAGGGAAATATTTTATATTATTTTGACTGGAAATAAACCAGAAAAGAGTGTAGGTTGCTACAGCTTTCCTGGTTAGCTTTCCAGCAGCACCTTCTGGGGTTTTGTTTGGTCATGATGCTCTGGACATGGATTTGGATGGGTATAAGCCACTAAAGTCAGCTGTGACAAAGGGGAGATCTTTAGGAAGTTCAAATATTCAGTATAGGAGCTAGGAATAAATGTTTGCAAGGTGTTATATGTATTGGTGTGAAATGACTGGTAGTGTTGAATAATTCTAGAGCGATGTGGGCTTTGGAATTCATTTTTTGGTATAAATGGAGAGGTTTTATTGAGCGGACAGAAGTTCAAAGTGAAGTATTTTCAAATACTCTTTGATCAGCCAAACTCTATTCTTTCTTCCTCTAGAAAGGAAAGAAACAAAAGACCGGGCTTGGATTGCTGAGTCAGATGGCGAATTTTAATTATGCTTTCTGTCTCCAGAGAAAAATGAACCAATTTAGTAGAGGCAGGGATGTGGTGGAAATGAATGTGCTGCTGCTCTGTAGGGGAGGAGGGTACTGAAGGCACCTTTGGGTGCTGGGGAGTCTGGAAGGGTGTTGTTTTTTTGGGCAGCTGGTAGAGTGAGGATATGGAAAACTGCTGGGATAGTTAGGAAAGATGGATAAGCATCTCAATTTTGAAAGGCTGTGGTATGTGCAGGCAGCACTGAGACGTGCATCATAGCAGTTGGGCAATGAAAAGGTAAAGGATGGGAATACAGGAGTAGGCAAATTTTGTCCTCTTGGGAAAAGAGCTGTGAGAGCAGCTTGGAGTGAGAAACAGTCTTGTTAGCAAAAAGGATAGAAATGTGTGATTTTACCAGAATAGCACAGGTGCAAAAGGGCCAGGGAGAGTCACCTGCATGGTAGCTGCTGTCCTGCTGAGGGGCAAGCCCCATCTCATACCCACAGGTGTCCAGGGCTTGACTAACCTCTTAGTTATTTGATTTTGAAGTGCTGGAGAGAACTTCAGCATTAATGGTTTCAAGGTGTTCTAATGTGGTATTAACAGGCTGTCTGCCTGAGACTGACTTCAGCAGCTCCTGGATGCCTGGGAGAGCAAAGATTCAGATCCTATGGGAATTGCTGAGTAATGGTTTTGATGCTGCAGGGTCCCCCCACTCAGAAGTTTGTCCTTGCAGAGCAGATCTAGGGAGAAGAGGAGGATGGGAGAACTGCAGAGCTCACTCCATCCATCCTCCTGGAGCCTGTTCCCTGCTGTGTGAGCAGCCTTGCAGATAGCCAGGTTTTAACACCAAACATTCAGGAATGCCCAGCACTGGGGGAAGTGTTCTTTCCAGTGAGAAAAACAGGCTGGGAAGAGTGTTGGAAGAGTCAGTGGACCCAAATTTCCTTTAAAAAAAAGATTTTTTTATTTGCAAGCAGATTTCTGCATTGACCTGACTATTGCAGATGACTTTCAAAGTATTTTTCTTAATGTAGGTAATATCTCTATAGGAGTTTTACAGGAATGATTAAACTCTGTTGTATGAGGAAAGGCTCCCATTTGTTTGTATTTTTCCACTAAACCTACAAAAAAATCCATAATTGGAGTCTCAGAAAGGTACATTTGCCCAGGGACTGGCTGGCTGGAGGCACCAGTGTCAAAGCACACCAGCATAGTCCTCTGAACTGAGGGAACTCCAGTATTTTCAGGGCTAAGTAAAAGAAATGCCTTTACTCTGTATCCCAGAGAAAGAAAGATATAATCCCTTGTCACTGTTTTGTGCCTCAACAGAGCAGTTTGACTTGATGAGGGGCTCTGTGCATGTCAGCATTTCACTGCTGTATTTTGAAATTTCATTTTCCCCTCATTTTAGAGATTATCAGTCAAGATAAACATTTCCCAAGAAACCCCTCCACAAGCACTACTTCAGTAACTCATTTCTAGCAATGTAGTTCTCTCAGGGATTTGCAGATAGTAAAGACAATTGACAGTTTGACTTCCAGAAACAAGTTGGGGGGAAATACAGCCCAATGAAAAGATAATAGATCTCTGGGTTTTTGCAAGCACGTGTGTGGGTGTTGCAGATTTTGTTCCAGCATGTTGTAGACAGGTTGGAGGGTGGATTACAAGATGCTATTTTCAGAAAATAGGACAACCTACGAAAACAGAGTGCTTTTTTTGCCTGTTTTTCACTAGATCCTAGTAAAGAAATGGAGAAACACTAACCCCCATTGAGAATTTTTGAAGGCAGAACTTTATCTGTTATTTATTAATCCACACACTGATCAAAACCCAGGAGGGGAAAATCTACGCTGGTTCATCAATAACATTTGGGCACATTCTTGTGTTAATTGCATGTTCTGTTGGCTTCAAGTCTAAGCCCTGAGTGCATTGTTGAAAGGGATGAATCAGACAAGATTAGATCACTCACCCTTCTGCTTGGGCTCTTCTGTGACTGCTGGTGGAGTGAGATTGGTCTTTGGGGCAGTTGGCTCTGACCATTTTCATGCTCAGGCATCATCAGGGGAACTAGGCTGTTCAAAAAAATGGTGGTCTATGATTAAAAGAAATCTGTGGCTTGAATATTGTACTGAGGAAGTTCAGGAAGAAAAGGCAACTTCACATTCACATGGAGAGAGTGCAACTTTTTCTCCCCCATGCCCACGTAACAGCTGTAGCTTTGTTCACTGTGTCTGGCTTCATATATTGTTTCCAGAGCAAGGGTAATTAGCATCTGAAAATGTAACTGCTCTTTGCTATTGTAGAACAATGTAAAAATCCCTTTTTTCACTGTAAAACATTCCTGCCCTCTTTTGATCTTGTCAAGCTAGACAATGCAGCTGTCTTGTCATCATATTTCCCACAGCAATGGAAAGTTTGCCAAGTGGTGAAAGAAACCTCAGAAGCCCTTAATTACTGTGACTTCATCAGTGAAACTTGACTGCTTTTGGTGGTCTTGCTTCAGATTGAAATGAATTTGATGGAATTTGGGCCTGGGTGGCTTGGCCATGGCAGTTGCTGTTAACAAAGGGGGTGGTGCTGGTAACAGTGGGCAGGGAGGATGACCTTAGTGCAGCTCTGCTGAGTGTGGGGTGCAAGGTCACATTCCAAAGTCAGGAGCTTCACTTCTGAATTAATTGCAGTGCCAAGAGCAGTACAAGGCAAAAAAAAATCGTGGAGGAACTTACAGGGGGAAAGGTCTCCCTAATTAAGTAAATTCATTACCATTGTGTTCCTTATTTGCATTGCCCATCAATCAGTGAAAATAACTCCTGTTAATGCAACCTAACAAATGTTAACAAACTGCAAAGGTTGTTATTGCAAAGGGTCACTCTTGGGGCTCCTGATTTTGTTTAGAAAATGGAGAGTCAAAGGTGGAATGGAGGAGTGGTGCTGAAAATTGCAAAAGCAGAAGGAAAATACTGGCCAAGGGTGACTTGAAGGAAAAGGTGGGGTGTAAACAGAGATAAGAGGAGGTGAAAGAAGAGTAAGTCAGAGGAAGTAAGAGACAGAACAGGTAGAATTATATCAGAAGTGGGAGGCAGAGGCAATTAATGTTTTGTGAGTCATCACCAAACCATCCTGCCCCCAGAAAGGCTGACTCAGCAACATCAGTAGAAAAAAAAAAAAAACAAAAAAACAGAGTTTTCTCTTGGAGATGCGATTCCAGATCAAAAAGGTTTCTATTAGTGAAACTGGATTTTCTGTCAGTGATCCTCCCCTGCCTTAAAGAAACTTTTCAGATGTATCATGTAATGCCAGCATCCATCCTAACCACTGCAGGGCTTGGCTCCCTCACTTCTCTTTGCTGTCACAACTCCTGTTCCCAGGTCTGAATCATGGTCTATTTTGGGGCCCTTTGCACAACAGAGATCTTGGTTGTTTTGACAGAGGTGAGGTGGCCACAAGAGGCACCAATTACTGCACATCCTCTTAGAGGCCAAGGAAATCTAAAAAGAAAAGCAAGTTAATAAAAATAACTTGATGAAGGAAGGTTTCTGTGATCTTGTATCCCTGACAGGTGCCTGGCCACAAAACCCCTGCTGGGAAGGTACAAGTGTGGTATTAATATATGAACATTTTTTTCTGGCTTATGATTCAGAACTAAGGTGCAGTCAGAAAACAGAGAACAGAAAAGGAAAATGGTCTCAGTTGCTTTATCATGTAAAGGCTGGTGGTTGTTGATGGTGAGACTGGGCTGTGTTGACAGTGGACAGTCAGAGGGTCAGGGGTGAGCAGTAACTCCCAAGTCTGAATCTTGATAGAAATATTCCCGAAGTTATTTCCTCTTTGGTATGCACAGGAGTTTGAGCTGCTACTTGTAACACCACATGTTGTCCAGTCTGAGTTTCAGGGCTCCCATGGATCCCAGGGGCTGTAGGGGCACAGCTGCCTCACTGCAGAGGAATCTCAGCTCTGGCTCCTGGAGCACCTCCTTCCTTCTCCACTGACCTTGGTGTCTCCATGTTTTTTCCCTCACATGTTCTCACCTCCTCCTCTTCTCTGGCTAGAAGAAAAAGTGTGTGCCCTTTTTTTTTTGATCTTTTTAAATGTGCTATACAGAGGTGTTACCAGCCTCTCTCACTGGCCCAACCTTGTCCATGTTCAGAGCCATCAGGGGCTGGCTCTGCTGGACATGGTGGAAGCTCCCAGCAGCTTCTCACAGAAGCCACCTCTGTGGCCCCCTGCTACCAAAAAACAGGCTGTGCAAAAACAACACACAGCTGTTAAAGGAAAGCAGAAGAAGCTTCCTTTTTAGACCATGCAAATCAGGCATTTCAAATCTTTCCATATTTGTGGTGATGGTTAAAATAATACCTCTAGACTGCAAAATTTGCATGACAGGCACTAGGAAATCTTACTTCTCCTTTTATCCTCCAATTTTAGAAAAGAACAATGAACTCTGATTAAAAGTGTGTGTGTGGTGATGCCAGGAAACAGTGAAGTCAGAAAACCGATCATGAGCATCAAGATCTCTCTCATGTGTTCAGATTTCATCCAGCTTTGCTGGCTTTACACTGGAAAGGCAATTCAGCCACTGCTCATCTCTGCAATCTGGGCAGACTTGGGTTTTGTTTTCATCCCACCACTACTACAATGAGTGGGAATAAAATCTGAGGCAAATAACTGGTGTTGTTCATCAACCACCGATGAAAAGGTTCTGCCAACATGTTTGGGTACATTTAATCAGGACCAGGAAAAGCAAAAAGTCATCCAATCCTCCAATGTCCATTAATCCATCTTCTGTGATTTCTGCTGTGGGTACTTTGTTTTCCTCTGGGGAATTAACTTTTTATTTAGCCAAATATAGTTATGGCTGCTGCTGCCATTGGCTTGCATTGCACACTTTAATTGCCCTTGAGCAGAGAAATATGTCCCACAAGGCCTAATCCTTTCTCAGCACCAGATCATCAGTTCTTTAATTGCTGCTGGCTTTGTCCCCTCCACTCACCCTGTGCAGAGCAGAACAAAGTGATCCCTCATTGGGCTCCATGTCCCCACTGATGTGAATCTGGGCCGTGCAACAGGACCTGCCAAAATGACCCCTCCATGTATCCTCTTTATTTTTCTGAATCAGAAATTAAAATTATTACAGAAAAAAGGCTCTCATAGGAGCTTCCAGACAGAACTACAATCTATTAGCTCAGTTGCTAAAGAACAGTGCATGAGTATAAAGTTCAGGCTTAGGTTGCTTAAATCAGGGCAGGCAGACTTTTTCTTTGATCCAAGTTATGAATTTCTGCTGCAGCTTGATTTTTAAAGCCTTTAATGTAGAAGCACTGTGTGGCTTGCAGCCCTGTGGGCTAACAGCCACAGGTAGCTCTGCACTAGACCATTTTCTGCAAGGAATTTGTGAACATCCAAACATGGGTATCCCATGGGATTAGTACTGAGGGGTTAGTGCTGAGGATGTGTTTTCTGCTGCCTGGATTGTAAGCATTTGAAATCAGATTGTTTCTCATGTTATCCTTTTTCAGTTGTTGCCATGGCAAAACCCCAGAGAGGATGGGGGGAGGGTTTTACCAAACCACTGGAACATAAACTTTCCTCTGGGATTGATTAAAAGATGTGTCCATATGCCCAGGCTCACCTTGGCACTCACAGGGAAGTAACCTCAGATGTACAAGCAGCTCTGAGGAGCACAGCCCACACCTGCCAGCTATTCACAGGGGTCAATGCGCATCAGGAATGAGGCAGAGCAGATGTATTCATCTTCATTCAGATGACACTTTCCATTTCCTGTAGTTCACCTGCTGCTCTATGGGATGTTTTCCAGGTTGCATCAAGTGAATTTTGAGGCTCCCACTTGTGAAGGCAAGCGCCGGGAAACGCTGGCCTTGATAGGAGACTTCTCCTCTTCGGCGGAGTTCTTCGTCACCATCGCGGTCTTCGCCTTCCTCTACTCGCTGGCTGCCACCGTGGTTTATATCTTCTTCCAGAACAAGTACCGTGAAAACAACAGAGGGCCTTTAATTGTAAGTGTTTAAAGCATTGCAGTGTTTCCAGGCAGAGGTCTTCACCTCTTGCTTTTTCAGTTGTTGAGGTTTCTGGCATGGTCTGGGAGGTCTAGGTGTCCTGCTGCCCAAAGCGTCTCTGCATTCACCTGCTTTTTTGTCTTAATGGTGATTTAATATTTTATCACCAAAGGTAATGGAGGCTGTATGCAGGAAGAGTTTAGTGCTGTATGCACCTGTGAAATTCTGTGCTTCTCTCCCACTGCCCACAGTGATGGTGATCATATAAATAATGAACATGTAGCTGAGTAGTAGCAGGATTGGATCTCAGCCCTATGTCTGTGGTAGCAGAGCTTCAGTGGTGGGGAAAAAAGAGAAGAGATCTTAGGCATTGTCCCAGCAGACAGACAAAACCATGCCCCTAATCAAAGCCTAGTCAGGGGGATTGCTTATTGCTAATCACTGCAGAGTTAAGCCAAATTATTTTGCTGTGGAGAATTATGTGACTGTTTTCCTAGCATGACTCTGAGTTCCCAGCATATTTGTGTCTCCACACTGTTTTATGAGCCTTCCAGTTATCATCATCTGCACCCATCAAGCCGTGGCTGTTCATGCCTTTATATTTCTTTTTACTGATTTCTGAAGGCTTGTGATAAGAAGCAAGTGCTGCTGTGCATATATTTGCTCATAAATTGAGACTGTAAAGCCAGTGAGGGCTGTTTTGGTCCAGGTGTCTGTTGTCTGTCAGTGCATTGTGGCCACGGTGCACCCCATGGTCTTGCTAGGCTGCCAAGCACTGGGTACTGACCTTCACCTGAATTTGGGTCAGATCTCTGCCTCTGTGGGCTGTAGAGTTGCAGCACAGTCCCCCTTCCATGGACAACCCTCTCCCTCATGACTGCAAGAAAAAGGTTAAAGGGAGAGAAAATACTTCTCTGTAGTCTTAGTGTGAAAGTGGGGAGAGTTTATCAAGGACCCATGTTAAAAAAAAAAAAAAGTTAGTTCTGGATTTCAGAAAATTCTAAATTTTATGACTGACAGAAAGCAGATATTTTGCTGAGATTTAAGTGGCTAAAAGCCACCAGTAAAGAATATCAGGAATATATAACGGGAAAAAAAATAAATCATCGGTGCAGAAATACTGAGTCTATTAAAGGAAGTAACTACAACAACACCCAGCAAAAGATTAAACTGTAGAAAAGTAAACTTAGCATCTTGGAGGTTTGAGGGAAAGATTTTTCCTGCTGCAGAGAGATGTGAACTGTTTTTTTGAGTTTGCATAATTCAAAACTGATGAATTTTTATCAAAAGAAGTTCTCCTTCCATATCAAAGTAAATGAATCCTCTTCATTCAGGGGGTTTTGGGTGTCATGGTTTGACACTGGCCAAATGCCAGGCACCCACAAGACTCGTTTGCTTACCTTCTTCTGCTACAGTTGGGCAGAGGAGAGGGAAAAAAAAAAGGGATTAACAAAGGATTCATAAGTTGAGATAAGGACTGGGAGAAAAACACTCTAAGAGCAAAACAGGTTCAAATTTAAAGATAAAAAGCAAATTTATTAACAGAGTCAGAAGAGGATAATGAGAAGTAAGTCTTTAAAAGACCTTTTCCCCCCCCTCAGCCCCTCCCATCTTCCCACTGACAGCACAAGGAGCCAGGGCATGGGGGATTTGGTCAGTTTGTCACTCACGATCTTTTTCTGTTTGCTCAGGGAGAGGAGTCTTTGCTATACTCTGGGATCCCTCCCATGGGCAGAAAGTCTTCCCAAAACTGCTGTGACATGGCTCACTCGTCCACAGGGTGCAGTCCTTGAAGGACAGGCTGCTCCAGTTTGGAAGCAAAGCCTCTCTCTCTCTATCTCTGGAAGCAAAGCCCCTCTCTCTCCATCTCT
>WEIU01014500.1:885229-937801 GCA_013389925.1 Aegithalos caudatus
GGCCGGGCGGGCCGGGCTCGCTGTGCCCACGCCGGGATGGGCCCGGCAGCGGCGCCTCGCCACTCCTGGGAAAAACTGCACGGGCCATGCTTGGATTTTCTGCATAGATGTCATCACAGAGGTGTTAGCAACCGCTCTGACTGGGCCAGCAGCTTGTCCGTGTTCAGAGCCATCAGGGATGGGCTCTGTCGGACACGGTGGAAGCTTCCAGCAGCTTCTCACAGAGGCCACTGCTCTGGCCCTCTCCTGCTACCAAAAACCAGGCTGTGCCAAACCAACACACTGGGACCTTTCCTGTCCTAGAAAATGGTGAGGAAAGATAAGGAATCCTCACAGAGGAAACAAAGAACAGGCAAAATATAGCGGTCTCTGCAGAAAAAATAAATAGATAAAATGCCTTGCTTCTTCTTGGTATCAAGTAAGAGCTCATTTCAAACTGTCTCATCAAAGGATTTGTTACAGAATTCTTCCATATTCGTTTTCTTGCTGAAAATAATTCTTGCTTTTGACCAGCCACATTATCCTTTGTAGCAATGGAAAAAGGAAAGAGAAACAATAGTATTAATAGGTCACTTTATGATATGGCCATTTGCCTTTGTCCAGGACTTCCCTGAAACAGGTGCTGCAGTCGTGTCTGTCACAGGATGTGTGGCACAATCCACTACAGCATTAACGTCACATTGACTTAATTTGTTCTGTGTAATGGACTGTAATTGAATCTACAGGTTAAATTTAATGTTACCATAACCTCTGTTTGCAATTTCCCACTATTTAAACCAAGGCTATATGACCTTACTTTTTCAGAATATAATGATGCTTTTGAGTTTGTCCTACAGCAAAAGCAGCTCCTGCTGGCAAGTGGTTCTAGGAATGGCTGAGGGTTATGGTCAGGTTATGCCTGACAGGAGGAGAGTCCCATCTTCCACAGCCAAATGCTTCTGCAACTCCTGTGCACTGCAAACTCTGTTGTATTAGGTATTTTTAGAAAGAAAAAATAACCTTTTTTGCCTGGAGCACATCCTTACTGGTGGCCCTGGACACTGTCCAGTGCAATGATTGCAGCACCACAGCCTGGCTGAGGACAGGTGTGAGTCCCTCTGTGCCCTAAAATTGTAGAGAAAATGCAGAGCCCCAGCCAGAGAAAAAGCTGGCAGCTGTAGCCAGGAGGAATTCTGTGGTCAAGGAAAAGGAAAACTTGGAGTGAAAACCAGCTTCTCAGGGCTGCAGTGCTCACCTAAGGGATGTCACGAGCTCTGTGAAGGAGGCAGGCAATGTATCCTCCAGCTCCAGGCAGATGCTGCTCTGAACTGACATGTATCAGATCAGATGTGTGAGTATGTCTCATCCTTGAGATTGTTCCTTCCAAAGAAAAGTGCAGCAGAAATCTGTGGTGCAGCACGTGTTGGTGCAGGAGGCAGGGCAGCCCTCCTTCTCTTTCATCACCAAGCAGGATCAGTGCATCAGGCACCTTATCCAGACTACCAGTTTTTTCTCTCTTACTGAAGAGTTTGAAGATGATAGTTTCATCCATCATTGCTTCTGCTGCAGTGCCTGATCACAATTTCATAGTTTAAACCATTCCTGTTTTAAGCCTTGTACTTCCTCTTGGCTTCATATTTTCTCAGTCTGGGATGACATCTGCCTTTAAGCAGCACCCTCTCAGAGCTGCCTTTTCTCCTGACAAATTTTAGGGATTTGAAAAATGAGTATGACAGGAGAAGTCAAGAGAGGAAAAAACCCCTTTCACTTGAAAATTTATAATATTTTTTATAAAAGCCCCTGCACAGGCTGTCAGAACATCATCAATGCATTACCAAATTGCAGAAGCCTGAATAGGTGCAGAAGATATGATTATAAGGACTTTAATGACCATTAAATCACAACCTGAAGGGAAACTTGAAGGGAAATTTTCAGTCACAAGTGTTTCAAGTTTACTTTGTTTATACAGATACAGGCAAATGAACTGCATGTGCTGAGATCTCAGCGAAGCATCACTTTAACTGTGAAAAAATATTTTAGCGTTCAGTGTGGAGTGAGGCATGATAGCAAGGAAGTATTTCCAGTGGGAGAAGCAGTTAACTCCTTCCCTGTCTGTTTGGATGGCAGTGGTGTGTTTATTCACTTTGCAGTAAACCATTTCTGTTGCTAATGTTGCTTGTCAGTTTTGGGGATAAAAGTCTTCATTTTGGTCACACAGGGCCCTGGTTGTGCTACTCATCCATTCCCACAGGGCTGGCACCAGTGAGTCTTTGCACTGTATGCCCTCTGCTTCCCTTGCTGGCTCCCTGAGGGATCATCTGAGGGGGTTCTTACAGATAGATGAACCTAAGAGGGGACCTTGGATTCCCAGTTTCTGAAGGAACAAGGAGCAGGTTACCAGGGGTTCAGCCCTCATAGAAACATGCTGTGTGTTTCTGAGCTCTGCAAACCACAGCTGTGATTTTCCTTCCATTGCAAGCTCCCACATGGTGCACGTGTGCAGTGAGGAGCTGGGGTCTCACCTTGGTGGGTACAAGGAGGGCAAGGCAGCTTCTCAAGGGGCTGATTACTGCTCAAGAGCCAGAAACTTTTAAAAGAATTTAATTGGAGGTGATGACTTAGATTTTAAAGAATGCAATGTATAAAATGCCACCAGTTTTCAGTATCAGCCCCATCTCTCAGACCAAACCAACCTAAGCTGGTTTCCACTTGTTTAACACCACATACCTGGTGAGGCACTGCTGATTTGTGATGAGAGCAGAGATGAGCTGCACCCTGAGACTGCCAGCCTGGTATTGATGCTCTGCTTTCAGGTCTATGCATTGGAGCTTCTTGCAAGCAAATAGTAACCAACCCAGCTGCGCTGAAATTTTAGGAGATCAGGGATAGGATCCTTCTGTTTGTCTCTCAGAAAAGAAAGAATAGTCACAGTCTATGTGTATCAGTCCTCCATCACTCAGACTTCTTACTTTTCCTATGGTTTCTTTACCCCATATGTGCTCCATTTAAAATCCACATGCTGACAGCCCTATGTGCCTTTAGGTTTGTCTCTGGGAAGTTATAGCTTGGCTATGAGAAACCACATGCATTCATGTATAAATGTAAATCACTTCATTAATATTCTGGTCAATTAATATAAAAGCATAAAATTATTCAGCCAAGAAAGGTGACTGACATAGCCCTGAAAAGAAATATTTCATTTTTATAGTGATTACTTGATAATCTCATTCTTATGGTGCATAAAGATGCTTATATCTTAAGAAGATGAGATCTTTCCTTTGCATCTGGAGTCCCATGAATAATCACATTATGCAGAAAGGCATTTGGTTCCTTACATGTGTTGCAGAGTTAAGTACACCCTGGTCTGCTCTTTGGACACCTCTTTGATTAAACATGTTGTACTTCCTCACCAGTGTCCAGTTGTCTAGAAGATAGACAGGAAAAGAATGAAGAGTCATCTATAAAAACAAAGACTTAATCAATTACAGTTGGGAATGAAATTAGGAAGAACCTGAATATTTCTTTGCATTTCAAAGAGCTGTTTCAGCCTGCTCTTGTCATCTTTTAGAGCACAAGCCAGGGTGACCTTGCTGTACATGCTAGAGCCTCCCAAAAGGCTCTGCACTTCCATGCCAGAAGAAAGCTTGCATGGCCTTACACTATTGCAAGAAGCATGTAATTCTTTCAAAGCTTCATTCGGCAGAAAATCTGTGGTGGGACCTCGTTCAAACCAAAAAAGAGCTAAAATGCCGCTGTAGGAAGGCGTTTGCTGCCTGCGGCAATCTGCTGCTGGCTGCTTTCCCGGCTGGGACCAGGGCTGTGGCTCTTGCTGGGGTAGTTCTTCAATTTTTAGGATGGTTGTGACTGTGAAACAAATCCTCTGAGTGGTTTGCCTCTGCTGGGTAAAGTAATCTCCCTCTGCTGCTGCGTGGCTGGCCATGAAACCTGTTGGCAGTGTTAGACAGGCTAGACTAGGAGGGTTTATGGACTTCAGCATCTGAGGAGCTGCTCCCTTGGAGGCTGTAAATGCCTGAGAGGGTTTTCACCAGTGGAAAGGTTTTGTAGCGTGAGCCGTGCATGGAAGGCAGTTACAAGGCAGCAGCTGCAGCTCTGTGAGGGAGGAGAGATGCCAGGAGCACTGGCCAGGCCAGAGCTGAGGTTTTGCCTGTTTCCAGCCATGACAGCTCAAGACCATCCTGCCAGACTTAGCTGGGAGGGAGAGCAGGGCACAGAGGGCACTCAGGAATGTGTGTCACAACCTTCAGGGGCTGATGAAGCCACTGACCAGCTTGGAGCAGATGAAACACATCCCCTTTCTGAGTGAACAGCAGCTTCTACAGAAGCTCTTGGTTGGGTGAGGTTGGGCCAGACACTGGGCAATCCAAAACTGTGCTCAGGAGGCTTGAGTGACTGTAAGTGACTGCCCCTTTCAAAAGGGGCATTTTGCAAAAGCCAGTAAGTATTTTGATAGCAAGGAGAAATATTTCAATTGTTATGAGAAGAAAAGGCATTCACAGTTCTATTCTAAAATGTATAATATCTAAAATTGTTCTAAGTAGGCATTTTTGGCAAACTCAGTAATAACAAGTTTCAACTTGAAAAAGGCAGCAAGATTTTTTTTTTAACACATACTTCAGGATCTTAAAAAGTCCCTCCTTGTATATTCAGAGTATTTTAAGTTTCCATTTTTTCCTTTCTTTACATGTTCCTATTTTCCTTCTTTCCCAAAGGTATCTGTAGGCAGAGCAAAGTATCTCAGCTGAGATCTGAGAGAGAACTTTGGCAATTAGGAGTGTAGTGTAATCGTGCAACAATACACACTGAAGGGATCTGTAGACACCACTTTAAGAGAGCAGCTACAAAAAATTACTTTGTTCCAAAGGAAAAAAAGACTCACCCATGCTATAGGGATATTAAACATTGAAATGCAAGATTTGTTTTAGTGTGCAGGCACTCTGGCCTTAATTACCAAGGAGAAATTCCCCAGATAGACATTAAGCCACAGAACAGCTTAGCTTGAAATTCACTTTTATTTTCAGCATGTCATTATCTTGTAACTCTGTTCCACCCAGAGCTGTGAAAATGTTCACAGAGCCAGAAATGCAAGCCCACTTGAAAACAAGAAAGGTTCAAGTTCCAGCCAAAGCTGAAGGTTCACAAAGATTGAAAATAAATGGGAAGATGCAAGTTTGCTCTAGTCATAGAATCATACATTTTGCTCCTTGCTTTGTACAGAGAAGGCAGAAAAAGTCCTCTGAGAGCTTGAGTCTTGATGAGAACACCTACTGAAAAAATCCCAGTGTTCCATTAGCCTTGCTGTCCTGTCTCCTTGGCCAGCTGGTGGACAGGCTGCATGGTTTCCTCTTCAAGTCCCACTGTGCCACTTTCACTTCTGGTTCAGTGTGTTTCTTGCACCCAGCCAGACTTTACAGTTTTGGGGAATTCCTCTATACAAGAGCTGATCCTGGCACTCCAGAAGCAAGAACCCTTTCCCCAAGACTCTGACCTGCTCTGAAATAGGGGAGTTTGTAGTAGAGAGGGCAGGGTTTTAGACTTTCGGAACACCCTGGCACACAGGAACAGAGGAAGTCAGGAGAAGGCTGGAGCATGGGGTGTGATGGGGAAGACAAAATCTGAGAAATAACATTAAATACTTAGTGCCTTTAGGGCCATCCCCTCAACTGCACAGTGCTATGGGATGGTCTAGAAGGACTTACAACCTTGGGGTATACCAGCAGTCAGACTGAGGGGCTGTAATTTTTGCAATGAACCTCACTAACATGGGGTCAGGGCCTATGAGCTCAACAACAGGTCTGTACCCCTGCTGCTGTCACCTGCTTCAAGAACTTCGTTCATTTTTAAAATTTCTCTTTTTAGCAAGTTTCATCTCCTGTGTTGCATTAGTTTTAGTCAGTTTGTCTCAATTTGCATCGAATTTCTACCTGCTGTTCTGCATTTCTTTAATTGGCACTGCCAGTGCGCATATTACAGAGCTGGATTGAGTTTACTCCAAGTGTGGTGGCATTGGGATAGGGTTGCTTGTCATTTGGAAAATACATTCCCCAAAACTCTGCTGTGTCCCCATCTCTTGTGTCAGTCTGAAACTCCATGGGTGCTTGGCATCTGGGTTGATAGCATGTCAAACCTCCCAGCAAATAAAGAGCATCTCCCATCATCATCCACAGCTCAGCAGACATCTCGTGTTTCTACCAGCTGGAATTTTTAGGAAATGTTTGCAACTGAACCGTTGCCTCTAGGAATCTGTTTCTCATTCACTGCTAAGACATATGAGATACAATAATTTCTTTTGCTGGAAATCTCCTTGAGAAGAAGCATTACTCTCGGCTATGTGCCTCTGCCCACACGGAGTGGTGTTAAGGGAGTTGTCAGCTCCTGGGCTTCACGCTCTTCAAGAGAGCCCATTTGGGCAGCATGAAGGAGGTCAGAGGAACTCAGAGCTCAGTGGCAGACATAGGCCTGCAGAAAACAAATTGTTAAAAGAGAAGGATGTATCCTTTGGGAAGGCATCCAAGCACAGTTAATTTAATCCCATCTGCGTCAGCGGAGACATCCTTTGTTCATGGCTCGCTTGTGCGGCGGCTTTATCGACTGGTGCCTCTTCCGTCGTGACAGAGGCTCAGCCCTCCACCCCTGTGGTACCACGGAGAGCTCCTTCCCCAAATGTCAGGTGTGCTTGTAGATGATGGCATTTCCTAAGGATTGCTTATTTCTTTGAGAAGCAACCTGAAACAGTGTGTTCTTAATGAGTGTTTTCCCTTCCTTGCATGCACACCTTTCTTTTGCAAAGGGGAAGGGGAAGCAGCCCCATGGGAGGTGGGATATCAAGACGCAGCGATGCAGTTAGTGGTATGTTAGACTTTGGCACCTCTGCCATCTGTTGTGGGCTGACAGATGGGATGAAATATGACAGCAGAAAGGCTCTTCTGTTTTAGCAAGACACAAGAAAGCTTGAAAAATCACACCTCCTCCCTCCTTTCCCCCCAAACCCACACAACAACAGTGTCACTTGGCCACTTGTTCTGGCTAAGACAAGGAGAAGTTTATGCCTGTGCATGCTCCCGAGAGCCTTTCGAGGGGAGAGTGAGCAGAGTGGATCAGAGCAGAGCTGCTGGAACCTGGAGGGACCACCCCACCTTCTCCCCTCTTTTCACGTGGATGGGAATTAGGAACCAGTGCTTTACTGGGCCAGGGGAGAGTCTCTGCTTGGCAAGTCGTGCTGTTTACTTGCTCACTCATGGTAATTAGTGGCTGCATGGCTTATGCAGCAGGGACATTTGGCCTTACCTGTGGCTGGTGAGAAAACTCCTCATCTGGTACCTGAGAATTAGCCAATTTCAGGTTTTCCCTAAGACAGAAACACTTCCTATTGAAAACCCACCCTGACTGTCTGTAGGAGTACCCAGGGCAAGACTCAGCCCTGAGGAGGGCCCAGCTTCTCTACAGGCATGTGTATTTTGTAATTCATCCCAATGCACATGCCTGGTGCTGTGAACAGCCACATTTCCAAGGCAGCTCAGCATCTTGGGTATCAGCCACGTGTTTGTGGGAATCTTGCCTCAAGGCCAGAGGTGCAAATGTCAGCCAAGGGGCTCTGCCCCATTAGGCATGTCAAGCACTTCTGAAAATTAGCTCTGTGGGTGATGACAGTAACACAACCTTCCACTAAGTAACAACTATTTCTTGGTATTTCTCTCCTCTGACACAAACTTTCAGTTTTCTGGTGATTTTTAATAATTTTTTTCCTTTCCAATGGACACACCAGTATAATGCTTCTAACTAATTTGTCTTTTAGGATTTCATTGTGACAGTGGTCTTCTCATTCTTGTGGCTAGTGAGCTCATCTGCTTGGGCTAAAGGACTGTCAGATGTAAAGGTTGCAACTGACCCTGATGAAGTGCTGCTGCTGATGTCTGCCTGCAAACAGCAGTCCAACAAATGCTTGCCTGTTCGCAGCCCTGTTATGTCAAGCCTCAACACTTCGGTTGTAAGTGACTTTGCTGCTGTTCACCCTTACCTTGTAATGTGTTTTCATCTTTTACCCATGTATTGACCTAAATTGACTGGTGTAAACCAGGTAGCTGACATGATTTAATTGGAAGTGCAGCCTTGCTGCAGGGAAAGGCAGGCTCTGACTCACAGCAGCTCTGCCATGGAGCAGCAGCAGGATGAAGTATGCAGGGTTGGGATGGGGAAAAGGCAAAGTGTCTGTCCAAGAGCATTGGTTGCCCCTCTGCTTTTAAGTTACTCACTGCAACTCTTCTGCAAAGGGGTCTGTGTGCTCCTTTTAGCAGGAAAGGTTTGTTCCTTACAGATTCCTCTAAAAATCCTCAAAAAAAACCATAAAATTGGACTTCGGCATGTTAAAAAAAAAAGCAAACACAAAAAATCCCTCTAGGCCACCTGACCAATTAAGATCTCTCTTTTTAATTAGTTTCTTTCAATGTTATCTTTCCACAGTTTCTTTAAACTAGATTATGTTTTCAAACAAAAAAGAAATTGGTCTAAAAACTCAACCTTCTTTTGGCAACAGAAAGCAAAGCAGACACCTTGTGAGCTACAGCTAAGGGAGGTGAATTTGGGAATTTTCTTCAAAGCTGAGAAGATTTTCCAGTGGGTTCTGGGAGAATCATAGAATCATTTGCATTGGAAAAGATGTCTAAGATTTTACAGTCCAACCACTAAGCCAGCACTGCCAAGTCCAGCACTAAACCATGTCCCCAAGTGCCACATCTAAATCTACCCCACAGATGGTGACCCCACTTCCCTGGGCAGCCCATTCCAGTGCTTGACAGTAGTTTCAGTGAAGAGATCTTTTTCTAATAACCAATCTGAGCCTCCTCTTGCACGACTTGAGGCCATTTCCTCTTGTCCTTGGGAAGGAGGGGTTGGGAGCAGCTTTGCCTTCTCCTGGGACCATGCAGGGTCCATAAGATCAGGCTGAGACCACTGGTGACAAGCTCCTCTTCTTCCCCCCCAGGTCTTTGGCTACTTGAACTTTATCCTGTGGGCAGGCAACATTTGGTTTGTGTTTAAGGAGACGGGCTGGCATTCCTCAGGCCAGCGGCACCCTGCGGACACCATGGAGAAGCAGCCCGGGGGCTACAACCAAGGTGGCTACAACCAAGACAGCTATGGGCCAGCTGGTGGCTACAACCAGCCAGGCTCCTATGGCCAGGTGGGTGAATATGGCCAGTCCCAGAGCTATGGGCAGAGCGGGCCAACCTCCTTCGCTAATCAAATTTAGGGTTCACGCAGCGCAAGCTCTCGCATCCCTCACAAGTAGAGAGTTTAACAAGTCTCAAGTTTCAGTGGCACCAGATTTTTAAGGGTTCTACGTAAATTATTACTACAACACGGTGTTTGATGTCCATTGAAGGTCTAAGCCCACCTCCTTTGGCAGATGGGAGGTGGCCAGTGGGCTGGAGTTGGCCTTTCTTTCCCTGACTAGCCAGACACAGGGGATGTGCTCCTCGCCGGTGACCTGGAGTTGCTGTTGTAGTATGTACTGTAGAGATAACTTTATGGTAGTTTTGTATGTGTTAAGATGGTAGAAGCTTTTTGTAGCCTCAAGTCTGTAGTATTTAATATGCATAATATAATTGAATTTCCTTCTGCATTTTGGTGAAAAACGGAAGTGTTTTACTATGATTTCTACAGATTATTCTGTATATCCATGCATGTAACATTGCACCTAAATTTTCAAAACTGCCTGTCTGTGACTCTTAAGAGCATTTCTTTTGATTATACCTTTTTGTTTCAGAAGATTTTACTGTTATTTCAGTTAACTGAGTCATCCATCTGTAATTTAGTGCATGGATAAGCAGTTTCATACTACCAAATGTCTGGACTGTGTAAATGGAACTTTTCGACTTCTGCCACTACATTTTGTTAAATGTCTGTTTAAAAGAAGTATGCATCTTTTATATATTTTGCAGAGTTGAATATATGGCTTACCCAAGTTCTGAATGCTTTGTAACTAAACTGTTTTTCCTTGAAATGGCATTCAGTAGTATATATGGTACCTGACCAATGTTTATTCCATTTAACTCAGCTAAGTATTCCTTCTATAAATCACTATTTCTATGGATGTTTTGTGAATCTTTTAACGTGAGCTGTGGAGAATAAGGACCAAGTAACTGTGTTATATGTTTACAAAGGTATTTATTTAACTAAGATAACAGAGGTGCAGATATCAGTATACAAAATCATGTGAAAACGCCCTGTTGCTTGACAGAGCAACATGAAAACCGCACGTATTGTTGTGACCTTACAAAGCATAAATATTCCTTTATGCCCTCTTATGAGAAGAAAACCTTTCTGTCCGTGCTGTTTCGAGATTGTTAGATATCCCTCTGTTAGGTTGCTGCTCTGAGCACTAGCTTGGTGCTAATGGAGAATGTAACTGGTTTGACCAAATAACCCAGGCTCAGAGGAGCTCATCCTAAAAGAGCCAGAGCCAGACTTGTAGCCTGTTTGGATTCCTCCCTGGGAAATTCAGCCCTCCCTCACTACAGCATATGGGATGCATTGACACAAATGAAAGCCTGAAGCACAATGTACTAATCAAAACTGATCATCTGCATTTCTAGATCAAAGTGTATCAGTATATAATCTTATTGTATGAGCTGTAATGTTGAAAGCATCTTAGCTTAAAACAGCTTAGTCTCTTCTATGATTGTTGTAACCAATTTATGGCTACTCAGTGGATGAATCTATATTGTGATATCTATTTGACCCTAATAAAGTTATTGCATACAATGCATGTTTTCAGAGTATGTTAATATTGAAATGTCACTGCCAAATAACCAAGGTAACTATTAAAGAAAAACAACTACTCCTGTGCCTGACCTTATTGGTCATATTCTTACTGTTTTCCAACACTTTTGTGGGGATTATTGTAATGTACAGTGGAGTACAACACTTCTGCAGACACCTGTCATTAAAGGTCAGTTCCACAAGTTTTTTAAAAAAATTAAAAGTGTGCAGTTTAATACCTGCCTGCCTCTTTACCTCTCTTTCCACTGGCAGTAGGACTAGCCCAGTACTGTGCTAACCATCCCAGTTCTGAGGGTTGGTGGAAAGCTATGTGTGAGTTGTGGAGAAAACAAACTGGAATATCTAAATGTTCTCCTATTCCAAATGAGGACAAAATACAATTTTCTGGGTTAATGAAAATGTTGTTTTGGCTCTTGGTTAATTTGTTTGGGGTTTTTTGGGTTTTGGGGTTGTTTGTTTAGGGTTTTGTTTGTTTGTTTAAGGGAAGTGGTTTAGTTGGTTGGTTGGTTTTCTTCTTTAAGTTTGGAAAAAAGATATCAGCAAGTCAGGAGAAAGTGAAATCTGAGTGTGTGGCAAGGGGTGTGGTGGGATGTGTGTTCTTCATACTCTCTCCCACATAGTCCTTCTACTCTTTCTTTTTGCTATTGTTCTTTTAAATTTCCTTTCTATTAGTTGATGAGGAATATCCCAAACTAAGCTCCCATATCTAAGCTTCTCCACTAAAAGTAGATTTTGTGTCAGCTAGCTTTCTCTTCATGAGCTTTTCCACCCAAATCAGCAGAGCCCCATTCATAAACTTTTCTATCCAACACTGAGGGACAGAAATTAGTTTTGCTTTGGTTTATTCCTGCATTACAAACCAGATGAAATTCTTGTCTAACCATGTGAGCCCAGGACTGCAGCTTTCTGGAGTTCACACCCCTGGAGAAAGGGCAGTTTCTAATAGAAGGCTGGGAACAGAATTAAGCTTATGTCATATTTTGGGTACTATTTGTGTAACTCCAGGTCTAAGATTTTCTCATGAAGGGCAGAACTGGTGGAAGAATTAACAAAAGTAGTGTAGGAGGTACATGTTTTCATGGAAGTCTTGCCCTTGCTTTACCCAGCTGGCCAGATCTCTACAGGTACCTCAGTTCCTTGCTGCTGTACAGAACAGTTGAGCTAGTTGTTACCCTTTGGGGACTGTAATCTTCATTCTGAATTAGGAGGGAAGAAAAAACTCTTCATCCATTGCTTCTCATATTAACAAAGTGTGGCAGCATCAAAAATGAAAACAAAAATGATGCTTGCACTTGTCTGTGTTATGTAAGAAAATGTATTTGAATGTTTCCTCAGTCTTCCTCTGGATTTGAGTCTTATCACATCCTTTTGCAATTGTTGAGAAATTGAAAGTTTATTTCAGCTGGGGATGGTGACTGCATAGCCAAGGGTTGAGCAACTGATGAAAAAGATATGTTACCTGGATTTAAGACAAACAGCAAACTCAACTCGAGCATCCTTTGTCAAACTGCTGCTGGCAGCCTCGTTGCTTTCCTACTTCATCATTAGTGAGTATCTCTGCCAGTTAGTTAAATAACTAGGTCAGCCTGGGAGAGAAAAAACATGTTCCTTGATCTTCTGTGCTGTCCCTCCTGTTTTCCCATGTGTTTCTCTTTATATCCCATTTCTCAGCTACCCAAGTTAGGAGCATGTTTTGCATTATCAAGCGTGAAGCTCTGCGGGAGAGGCAGGTACATCTGGTGAGTGTGGTGTGCAGGGGGAGCACAGGACTTTCTCTCCAGGTGCCTCAGAGGCCAAGGAAGGGGCACATTCACCTGCTGCTTTGGGGTTTCCCCCATAGCTCTTGGCTGGGGAGGGGATGCACTTTGCAGAGCTGGATCATCAATGCCTCCATGGGAAGGTGCTGCAGAGGGCAGGGAGGGTAATTCTGGGTACCACTGGCTCTGCAGCCTGCTTCATTTCCTGCCCAGTACATCAAGAAGATGAGTTCAGATGCAAACACAGCTCACAGGGCTCTGCCCTGGCTGGATGGGGTGGGATGTTTTTGTGTGTGATATTTTTCCTGATGACCAAATCTTCAGTGTGGCCATTGAGCTGCCTGTAATAGAGCCTCAGTGATGGCTAAGACTTGGAGAAAGTTTGTGCTCTTGTTGCATGAATTCATGTTGCAATTGCCTGACCTGATTAGGTTAATTATTTCCAATCTTTATATGCTCTCAAATTGAAAGAGCAATCCAGGCTGTTGTAGCCCTGCATCAGTCTTGGATGAAACTGTGATATGCTGATGAAAGAGGCAGTGGCATCAGCATGCGTTGCACCTCCCTGTAGTCTGCTCCTGACAGTATCTCCAGAGTTTCACAGTTAATATGACAGACAGATTAAGAACTACTGAGTAAAAACTGCCACATATTATTTAATCCTTTTCTGAAAAAATTCTTCTCATATTATGCTATATGATGTAACAAGCATCTAGTCCTTTGTCCACTAGTTTTAAGATAGATTTGAGTCAAAATTCCTTATGTATGTGAATGGATGGTCTACTTAGCTCATGCTCTCTCTAACTTAAATATTCGTTTTTAGGATTTCTTTTTATTCCCTACTTCTGCTAAACCAAAGAGCTTTTCCTTTTGGAATTCTCTAACATCAGCAATAATTTGTATTTTGCTATTAATATCCGGTACTGATTATCCCATCATTTGTCAATGCCATCTCTCATTATTATGAAGACCTTAGCATTGTGCTAGGAAACTTTAATAGTTCAGGGAGGCATCCTGTTTGTTGCACTTAGTTTATGTTCTTACATTTTTATTGTTGTGTTTCCCATTAATGAGATTCTAGGTTTTTAGGAATATAGCTGCCTTTCTGAAGACTAAATGTCCTATAATAAACTATTTCTCAGAGGCAAAATTACTTGGCAATAGTATTTTCAGGATTAAAGATCTTCTGGTTCCATCCCCCCTGCCATGGGCAGGGACACCTTCCACTAGACCAGGTTGCTCAAAGCCCTGCCCAACCTGGCCTTGAGAACACTTCCAGGAATGGGACAGCCTCAGCTTCTCTGGATGAAGAGTTCAAGCTATTACCTGCCTGGGTACCAGTTAGCAGCTCTTCTCCTGCAGGGTTTGCTGGTGAAATGAAGCCTGTGAGGCCAGGAGGTGTGAGTGTATCTCCAGTTTCAGGTATTCCCCTGTGCCTGTGTCCCTGGCATCCTGCCCGCTGTGGGCAGGCTCTGCCCTGCCCCGCCCAGGGTCATCTCTAAGGGAGTCAGGGCTCTGTCACACACACACGTTTCACATCAGCCTTCTTGAAATGCAGAAAGCATTTCCTGAAAAAAAAGGGAGGGGAAAACTCTGGGAAAATACCAAAAGTGAAGCAGAGGCTGTGACTTTTTGCAGTGGCAATTATTTTAAGTGAACCGCCTGTAAAGATTTTGCAGTTTGAAGTGGCAGGTTGCGTATTTTGTGCAGACAGGATTGTTAACGTGTGAAACACGCTAAAAATTGACCAATAAAGGCACCTGGGTATTTCAAACAAAAATAGAGTATACCAAAATAGCTACAGAGCAGATGGCCTGGCTCCACACACACCTTGCTGACCAGAATACTCGAGCAACACGCACAGCCAAAATCTCACTGTCTTCAAAGCAGATCATCTGCAAAGGCAAGGGTTGTCCTCATGCCACCCTTTCTCTGTCAGGCACAAATGCTCCTGTATACACTAATTAGTGTATCCTAGAGGGATAATGAACCCCAGGTTTGTTTGAACTTGCTACTACCCCAGCAAAGCAAATCACCTGTTCTAGAGCTCAGGTTCTCAAAAGTCGGTGAGATTAAAACAACTGTGAGCTGAAATCTGATCTAGGGTGGAAAGATCCCAAAACACAGAGGGCTGAGTTTGCCAGCCCGCTCACTGTACTGCCTGCTGCTGATAAACAGGCAACTGAGGCTGCTTCTCACTCTCATTTTTTACCTTGGATGCTAAGACCAGACATCCCCATTCCACATATTAACTGGGATGTAATGCTTTTCATGCCTCGTTGTATGGTTCAACAGATGTGAAAGGGAATTATCACTTCAACATGATATCAAGACTTNTTTTTTAGCCGATGGCAGATTACTAAGCCTGAATTCTTGTTTAATTTTAGTGTGTTAATTGATGGAATAATGAGCATTGATTATATGTGTTTTGGCTTCGTCATTGCAATTACAGGCTCTGTTTTATTCATGAGCCAGTCCTAAAGAATGCACTAGAGATCTAAGACAGCTTAAACCTCTCAGAAAAAGGCTCTGAATTGTTTGAGTAATGACACTCTTAGATGGAAAATTAAAGGTTCTCTTTTCCCATGCTTTTTAAGATAATTAAAATCCAGGAACGGTAAGGTGGTGAACATCCTTATTCATTAGCCTTCAGTAATTTAGCTTCTACTAAATGAGGAAAACATTTTAATTCTCTAGGCCATCTGTTGCAGTCTCCTTTGTGTGTCCCGTTACATAAAGTCTCATCATGGATAGTTTTAACATCAGTATTCTTTCACCAGGAATGATGAGCTGGATGAGGTAGTTGAAGTCACTACCTATTAACAGACCACCCTGGAATTAAAGTGGCTGCTTGGTCTTTTAAGCTGAAGTTATCCTGTCTAGACACCTCTAGGCAAAGGATCCTCAGAGAGGAGCCCGTGCATGGAGATAGGCAGAGTGACAAGCTGTGTTTTCTAATAGCAATATCCATGCCAATAAATAACAAAGTTCATTGGAGCCCTTCCAGTGCTGCTAATGTGTGAGTGCTCTGCCATATGGCTCCGTGCTGCTTTTGGGAGCAGGCACTCTCTGTTCGGGTGGGAACCACGGCAGAGGCTCCGTGCTGGATGCTGCTTTGGAAGTGGTTTGGAGGCAGAGCAGGTCTCTCTGCACTGTGACAGGGAAATTGAATACATGTTAGAGTAGGAGTGTGCTCACCTAGGATAAATGCTGGATCAGGAAGTAGGAAAGGCTTGGATTATGACTCTGGCTGTAGGAATAACTCATTTTATAGCTTGGGGCAAGTTACATTATCCCACACAGGGAAAGTATCTCATTAAAATTATAATTTGTAGAAATGAATGGATTCAGTGTCAAAGTTATTCCTGATGCAAAGTTACACCCCCACAGGTCTAAGAGGATCCAGGTTCCATTATGAGTTTGGTTTATTTCTGTTAAATTCCCCTGTAAAATACAATCCCCACTTCTTGCCATCCCAGCAGTGCCTTCCAGGGGCTGCAGCAGACTGGTGTATTTACCTGGCTCCACGATTCCCAGGTAGTGTTTACATTATTGATAGGCATGGCTACAAGCAGGCTGCTTCCACTGGGCAGAGCCTCATTCCACCTGCCTGCTATTACTCCAGTTGCTTGGAGATCACAAACACCCTGGCCTCGAGATGTGTGGCTGCAGAGCAAGTGTTCCCAGTGTGAAGCAGTACTCGGTCAGTCAGCCAGCTCCTGCTTCCACCCAACAAGGCCCTCCAGCTGCTGCAGGCATGCCCAAGGGGTAAGTCATGGCTTTGTTATGGCATCTGGTGATCTGCCATTTGTCCTGAAACTCATTATCTGGGTGTGTTTGTCTCTATCACACTCTGTAATTAGTTTCTAGCAATTCAGCACAAGGTAAGCAGGTTTTTGGTTTTGATTGAAAGCAGGGAGGTTCTCACGAATGTGAGTCCTGCTGGAAATAAAAGCTATGTGCCTGCTCCAAAATGAGAGTGCTGGTGAGGAAGGGATGGCAGACCCCTCTCTATTTTCCTGGGAATATGTATAAAACTGAGAAATCTCTGGAATCTCTTTCATGTTCATGAAGAAATTACATGAAGTGTGTTGCAATGTCCCTCACTTAAAATTAATAATCAACTTTAGTAACAACTCCAGACTACTCACTTAGGTGAGGGATTAGAAGCTGTGTGATGTTCTTGTGTTGCTTATAGAGGCCATTTTCCTTTCCACTGTGAAGGAAAGATACTCTCCCTTGGGAAGCCCTGGGGGATAAAATAAAACAGAAATGAGCAAGCAAATTCATGGAGAAATTAAATACCCGACACAGTTTACTGAGTGATAATTGTGCCTCTCTGCTTTCTCACCACCAGAGTACCCATAGCCAAGCAGCTGGCATCAATAAAAGGTAAGGGGGCCCCTTCACTGCCCCTTTGGGGTTCAGGTCTTTCACATGCAGAAAGTTCTGGCAGTGTCACAGGGCTTGCAGAGACCATGCAGATCCTCAGCTGATGCAAGTCCAGAGGGTCTCATGGCTCCCTGTGCCCTGTGTTGTCACATCTCCTCCTGTGCTTGCCTTTTCATAAAAAATGACAACACAAATCACCTGTGTGACCTCTGCTAACAGAGCCTTGTGAGCATGCAGTCTTCCAGAGTCATGCACAACAGGAAGGAATGAATCCAGCCCAAATCCCAAGTATGCCATAATGCTGAGGTGCAGCACTGATGCTCAGACACAGGCATTCCTGTGCAGCCAGGCTTCCAAATGGGCCATGTTTTCCCTGATGCAGGTCTCTGGGAGTCCAAAGGTATCCAGGAGATGTTCATTATGGCCTGTCTCCATGGTGTGGCAGGTCCTTACTGGATGCCCAGGGTCAGGATAGACAGGGTGGGTCTCGAGCCCCATGCTGTGTCACAGCCCCGGCTCCAAAGAAAGCTTCCTTCAGGGTGTGATTGCATGGGATATGAGGCATGTTGCTGGCCCACTCTAAATAAAATCTGGGCCAGATCCTCTGTGGGTATAAACAATTTCAGTCTCATTAACTTTAATGAAACAACACAGATTTCCACCTACCCAGGATGGTTCTACAGATTCCTTTCAATTATATCTCAAAAACCTTTTTCTTTTTTTTTTGGATAAACTTTTCCTCCCTCCAGCTCTAAGAAAAGGTTCAGACCTTGAAAAAGCTTTTGCTACAGCAGCTTTGGTATATAACAACTATGCTGACCCCGAGAGCAAGCTCAGCAAAGCTGAAACCAAGAGCTTACTGCAATCCCAGTTTTGGCATTTCATACAGGTGAGGGGGTCTGCTGGGTGGGTGGCCCTGGGACAGCCCTGGCTGGGCACTTTGGCTGCAGGAATGGCAGCTCAGGCTCTGTCCTACAGCTTGGCAAGCATCAGACCCTGGGGTAATCCCAAGTGAGACTTCAGGGATTTGGCACAAACATATTCTGTGACTTGGTTGCTTTATGTTGAGCCTGTGTCTAACACAGGGCCAAAGGAGGGGGACAGCAATAAGCCATGGCTGATGCCTGCTTGAATTTGTTTAAAGAAAAAAGGGCAGTGGCAAAAAATACTGGGAGGAGGAAACAACCAATCAACCAACCAACCAAATTAAAACCCTTGGATGATGACAAGAAGCTGGATTTATGAAGAGAAGAAGCCCATGGAATTTAATGAAGTGTTTGGTGGTTTGCCAGAGCACTGAGCCAGCACTGGGAGCCAGCCCTGTGCCACAGAGCTGTGTTCACTGTGGTCACTGGTGGGGTTCCTGGGAGAGAGGGGCAGAAAGCCCTCACCCACCTGGCTGGGAATGGTGAAAAACAGCCATAGCAGCACTTGTGACTGTAAACTTCCTGCAGGGTTGTTGTTTTTTTTTCCCTCCCTAAATTAAAAAGGAAAGAAAAAAAAATTATCAAGTGGTAGGAAGAGGTATATAGGACTAATAAGAAAGAGCTCAAATAAGTAAATGAGAGAGGTAAAACTTTTACTTCCAAAAATAAAAAAATCACCTGACTGGTTGGTGAGGAGAAATTGGCACCAAATTAGAAACCAGGCACCTTGTTGAAAAAGTAATTGAAAATATCACTGGAAGCAATTAAGTTGGGGATCCTGAGATTGTTTGGATATTATTAAGCTAAAAAACTACCCTGAAAGTCTGGCAAGGTGTTTTTTGTAAGGAAATATAAATAATAGATATGTTACAGGATTTTAACAATCCCTTCCAACAGGAATCCCCAAGAGGATCAAGAGTAGCAGTACAAAAGTTATGCCTGTAAAATCAACAGTTTCTGAGACCTTCACAGTATGTATTTACATATATTTGAATATTAAATTTAAGAGGGTTTGTTGATTGGTTGTTTCCTCCTCCCAGTTTTATCAAGACATAGGACTCCCTTTTTTTCCTATCAGTTACCAACTATATCATCATCATTGTCAGATTTTCAGTCATGATTAGGTGTCTTTTAAAAGATATATTCTGGATTCTGATGGAGACTTTGAGGACTGGTTGTTCTCCTTTCTGGTTGCAATAATATTTCTGTTTGAATTTCTTTGGATACCTTTCGAAAAACTAATATGAATATGAACATAGCAACCTGAATGGGAAAATAAAAAATACATTATTATTTACATAGGTAGATGTCCTTTCTTTTTTCTAATGATGCAATAAAAAACAAACTTCATGCTTTTTTTCTCCATTTAAAATCCTCCATAGGGCCAAGAAAACAAACCAAAATACCAGGAAATAATTTCTTCCTTGGATGAGGAGTCAGAGAACAAAATTAATTTTGAAGATTTCATGATCTTGTTAGTCAGTCTCACTCTAATGTCTGACCTGCTGCAGGAGATCAAGAATGTGAAAACCACAAAATGATCTGTGATTTTAAAGAAGAAATGGCTTGGCACCATATGAGGAAAGCCTGAGTGAGAGATACCACAGTGTGCCTGGATACCCTGTGCTGGTCCCTTTTAAATGCAATAAAGTTGTGCAAATCTGGCTGCACTTCCTCCTCTCTTGAAACACTCCATGGAGTCGGTGCTCAGGGATTTGAATCCACGACATTCATGCTTTGGGACAGTGAGTGAGTGGCTCCTGCTGGGTGCAGCACCAGTTAACAGCTGGGGACAACCCCCAGCCCAGTTTAGTGCCAGGGAAAGGCAGCCCCTGCTCTCCCAGCCTTCTCCATCCTCTCCCTACGAGAGTGTGGGAGATGATGGAGAGGCAGCTGCCAAAATGTGCAGCCCCATCCCTCGAGGCAGGGCTGCCCAGCTCCCCGGGCTCTCCCACTCACCCCCGGGGGATTCAGCCCTGCCAGGGCACGACCTCTGATGGGTTTCACAATGGGCAGTGAGCACAAATCTGTTGCTGTCTTAGGTAAAGATTGATTTTAGTCTGCGTGGTTTCCACCCCACCATTAACTCCACCTGCTGAAGGGAGCATTTGTTTACTTTTATTTCCTTCTCCAACTGCTCTCTTCATTTAGAGATCACAATGAAAGGAATTTCAAGTCCAGCAGGGCATCTCTGGCAGTGCTGTGCTTGCAGGACCTGGGGAATGAGGCAAACATGCCAGCCAGCTGAATGTGCTGTTCTGTGAAACTGTGAAAAGCAGAAACCAGATAAGAGGTGGTCCAGACCAGGGATGGTGGGAGATAAGGGTGGCCAATAAATTGTTTGTATTGGAACAGAGTGATGTTGGTTAGGGCCAGAGCCTCAGTATTAAATGCTCATCATCCTAATATTTGGTTTGATTCCTACCTACAAAGTCCTGGCTCAGAGCCAACATTTATCCCACTGTGACATCCCTTTGGGATATGAAAAATAGTCTCATGCCCCAGGAGCAGAACAGCCTCTGTAAGGATTTAATAAGACTCTACCAAGATGAACAAGCCAGCAAAATGTTGGAGCCTTTTTAGTTTTTTCTTCTTCCTTGTCTGGAAAGGAGAAGACAAGAATGATTTTGCTTTGGCGCATGAATTTTTAACAGGAAGCGATCAAACCCTTTAGTGTTAAAAGAGGGAAATTAATGCCAGCTGAGTAATGAGATTTAACTCTTTCACATAAAAAGGCTCTTAGTGTTTTCAGGAGCTAAGATGATGTTTTGTAATGGATTTGGATGTGAAGGAAGGACTGCAGTAGAAGACCAGCAGCCAGCTGTTTGGAGAAGGAAGGTCTCTCTGCAGTGTGGGATGGAGCTGAAAGAAGAAATGCAAATGGATGTGGTGGGTTTTGAAATGAAGCTCAGCAGGTAAGGTGCTGGGTTTGGACCTCAGCCAGGACATGGCCTCATCTGGAGGTTAAACATTCACAACTGGTCCTACTACAAATAAAACCTCTTATTAGCAGAGTCCCTTCTCTGATGGTGGGCTGCAAGAACAGGCAGCATCCAGCCTGTGGCAAGAAGTGACAAAGCCAGCACACAGCTTTTCTGTTTGTCTGCTCAGACACATCCCTCCAGTGCATCCCCCTGCTGAGGGACTGGTGTCCCAGTGCCCTGAGGATGACTGCTCCCCTGGGGTGGGATCACCCACGCTGGTATCACAGTTTTACACTGATACTGTGTCCCTGGTGTTACTCAGCCTCTTTCCCTGTCCCCTTGTTTTTGACCAGGTAGATTTGTGAAAGCCTAAAATATCAGCTGATGCTCCTTTTCTGGGGTAGGAAGATGGACTGAATGTGAGTCTCTAGGCAGGTTTCCCATTGCTCAGGCAAAGAAAATGCAGCACAGCCCTGAAAAGATTGTTTAGGAGCTACTGGTAATGCTGGAAGCATAAATTTCCTAACATCCCTCTGTTGCAAGAAAAAAAAAAAAAAAAGACCAAAAGGAAAAAATATTGTGAAGCCAATTAAGAAAAAGTTCTTTGAATTTGCTAAGGCTCTAACAGAGTTTTTGTTATTGCTGAAATGTTTCTAAATCTTGCATGACTTGAATTAATGACTTAAGAGCCTTTTATCAGATCAATTCACTCTGTCATCTCATCATGTGCAAACCCTTTTTATCCCAATTTGGTGTGTTGTGAGCAACATCCTGAGTCCATGCCTTGGATCAAAAGCCCCTTGTGCTAAGCACAGTGAAAATTCAAAGTAAGAAGCAATTCCTGAACAACTCAATAGCAAAGATATTCAGATGGTAGGGAAGGAATAAGAGGCACAGAAAAACCAAGCACCTTGTGAGCACATGTAGCAGAGCTGGAGCTGGATTCCAGCCTACACTGGGCTCCTCTCACAGAAGCTGAGGCACTGTGATGGTTTTATGCAAGAGTTTTTGAACAAAGTGAATGTGATGTGCAAGGCTTGATCTGCATCAGTCCTTGAAAGTCCTTGAAAGAGCCTCAGCATCTTCTTTTAGTTACAAGTAGGCAGAAGTTTGCACCTTGACTGTGGAAGATGCTCTTTTATTAACTCAGACTATTTGTGGCTGCCCTGAGCACTCTCAGCTGTTGGCTTCGAGGCTGATCTGGTGCAGACAGCATGTCTGGCTGCATCCTCAGGGACCTGGCTGTAAGCTTGCTTAAAAGGCTCCTGTTGAGCTTTATTTCCTAACTTACTCCTGTTGGGAGCAAAGAGAGTTTGTCATTGATTTCTCAGAGCAGAGCTCAGGAAGTGCTAAGGAGTTGAGCAGCAGCTGAGTTGATGAAATCTTCAGGTTCCTCTGCCTCAGCAAGTGGGAACATCATGTCAGTATCTGATACCCTCAGAAGTGAATGTGGCATGAAGATTAACCAGTCAAGACCTTGTGTGCTTGGGGTTGTGTTGGGATTCCTGCTGTGAGAGTGTCCAGGTATGAACCTTGGGAGGTTCTGTAGACTTTGGATCTAAGCTTTAAGCTCTGTTCTGAAAAGTCTGAATCATCTCTGCAGTTACATGAGCTTTCAGATGACTGCCAGAGGAGAAATGAGGGTCAGGGAGAATTTCAGCCTCAGATCTTCAGCTTCCATTTCTAAATATCAGCTCAGGAAGGCTGGCTCATTCTCATTCTTTAATTAGACCACCTACAGCTTCTCCCCATGACTTCTTACTTTGTATTCGGCCTTAACTCTTTGGTCTGCTGAATTTAGAATGTTTTTAAAATCTGGCTTTAGTCTAATCTCTGAGGGGCTCTCACAGATTGCAGGGGAACTCTCACACTTTGAGGTGAGTCAGGGCAGGGCTCTGCATGTTGAACTTTCTTCTGCGAGCCCAGGGCCACACACACTGTATGTACAATTTTTCATAACTTTCTCAGGGAAGAGAACTACATTTTTCAACTGTCTTGCTGTTATTTTACCTTCAGTAAGATCTCATATCTGAGACACTGGAACCTGCATGCTGAGGGAACCCAGGTTTTCCTTGTGTCTTCCTCCCTCAGAGGAAGTTGTGTTACTTTTTCATGTAAGTTTAAACTTGCCCTGGGTGCATACACTTTGAAAGTACCTGTGTGATGCACACCCCACCTCAGTGCTGCCATGTGTCCTGGCCCATGAAAGCTTCTCAGCAGCTCCATCCACTCATGATTGTTGCAGCAGGTCTCTCTGCAGAGAGAGGTAGAGTTTTGCACTGTAGTCTGCAAAGAAAGTGGTTAAATTGTGGCCACAAAGTAGGAAAACCTTCTCCAGGAGTGTTGGAAAGATGCTCTGTGGTACAACTCCTTAGGAGCTCACACAGAGTAGAGGAAAAGCTTTGTCCCAGAATTATGTTCTCTGCAAAGTGTGATAATTTGTGAGCCTCAGTGGAGCATTCTGAAATGTCTGTTGAAAAGATAAAATCTCCTTGTTTCAAGCTCAGTCAGGGAACATAAATGTAGAAGAGGTGGTGGTTTATGGCTTTTTGAATTGACAGCTTTTAATCCTGCATTGACTTTTACTGCAGTCAGTGCTTTGCAAGGTTTCCAGTGAGGCTGTCTCCTGTCTTTGCTCACCTACCATTCCCTCCCCCCTATAATAAAGATTTATATCCCTAGAGCTGAGTCCTCATCCAGCAAAGGTAAAGAGCAAATAATGCTTAACAGCCTCTGAGGCAAAATGCAAATTTGGGTTTATAATAAATGAGTGTGTGATAGTTTGTTAAAGATCCATTGAGTCTCAGACAGGACCTGGAGTACTGAGGGCCTCTGGGAGGGGGGACCCCCATGCCCAAGCTGTCCCTCACTCCACAGCACGAGAGATGCAGCCTCACATTCCTGACATCCACAGTGCAAACCCTGGAACCAAGGGACCAATTTCCATTTGTGATTTCCTCTTCCTTTTATTCCCCTTGCCCTGACCCCACTTTCTTGGCTGCTATCTGCTGGATCTTGATGTGTAGAGAAACACAAAGCATGGCCCATGCTTCTGGGAAGCAGCTGCTGGAATCAGTGAGAGGGCAGGACCTCTGGGATGGGAGGAGGCAGCTCCCCAAGTGGGCATATTTCTACCCCTCCAGTAAAACCAGCAGCCCAAACAGATGCAGCAGCTCATCAGTGGGCAAAACCAAACCTCTGATTGTCCTGAGATGATCAATAAATGATGTACAGGGTTCCAGGAGCTCTTCCATTCCTGCAGCCTCTCACACACAGAAGCTGGTTGGCCTCTGGGCACTCAAGCATCACTGGAGCAAAGGAGAACAAACATTATTGGAGCTGATTTTAGTGAATCTTGTCTTGCTGCATGTGATCACTGGGAGCCTTGTTAAGCATTAGTCAATGCTACAAACTGAAAAAAAAGCTCTCTGGGAAGGCAGCTTTGACTGGATAAACTGGTGGATGCCAGGTCTTTGTCTGAGTTTGGAAAATCAAGCTGGGTAGTCCAGGTATTCTTACAGTGAGGACAAGCAGAAAAATCTACAACCCAACCCTGAGACACTTCCTCCTCCTCCAGTGGTTGCCCAGACTGCCTTCCTGCTATTTCTTGGATTTGTTTTCCCAGGAGTATGAGATTTGTTTACTTTGACATCTTTACTTTGACACCTGGGACTGTTGGAGGAAGTCCATGTACAGATGCTGACCCATTTCCTGCATTTGTTGGTGAATTTTTCTTGATTCAGTTGTTCTGCCTTCATCCCCACATAATGCTCTTCTGAGGTTTGTTTGAAGAAAACCTGCAGCAGCAGACACATTCAGGTTAAGCATTATATGACAGCTTTTTTCTCTCAAGCTGGCAGGGGCAAAAACCACACTGGGGATAGAATATCCACAGGTAAATATCCCTTTTTTCTTGGGACACTGTAGCTGGTGTCATGGCATCCCTGGGTTTATACACCACTATGTGGATTGTATAGGGTTTTGCCTAATTAATTAATGAAACCAAATTGCAAAATTACTTTCTTATTAAACTGATTTCATTGCAGAAATAAGGCTGATTACTTCCCTGACAAATTTTAATTAGGTAGCTACAACAAACTGTAATAAAGAGCACAAATTAAAAACAGATCATACTAGATGTGGCTTTATCAAATGCTGTGTTAGTACCAGGCAACATACACAGTGATTAAATTATACAGAAAAAGTTCTTTTTCTCCTCTGGTAAAAATCTATCTTCTTTCTAGGGGAAGAAGCATTTACATAAAAACATCACATTAATAATCAACACATCAGTAAGTGTTTATTGGTAGTTGCTTTCCAACATTCTGCAAGACTCAGCCATTAAGGCACTCTTTATTTCTCCTCTAAATTTATACTCATAGTACACATAACCCAAGGTTACTGCAAAGCCTCTGAGGACAAGAAAGGCTTGATTACCTGCACATATATTCCTCAATTTGTCTTTCCTCTTTGAGCTTTTTAGGGCTTGGATCCAGCTGAGCTGAAAACAGAACACAATTTGATAAGGATTTGCATAAGAATTGTAAGCAGAGGCCCACACAAATTAAGCATTAATTAATGAGCACCTAAAGCCTTCTGCTGAATGCAGCCTGAGGCCAAGCAATGCTGGAGTGATCAAATACATGTGATGGAAAGAGTGGGTAAGCACAGAAAATTAAAGAGAAATGCTTAATTCTTCTCTAATATCTACTCCAGCCCTTGAGACTGGGCTATGTTGCAGACTCCTTACCCCTGTTGGAGGATGACAAAGGTCAAAAGGAAATTTCTTACACATGGAACTGAATTCATGCAGAAGCTCCCAGGCTTGTGCTGTGTCCAGGATGCTGGACTCACGTTGGGGAGCAATGGAGCTCTGAGCTGCCCCACAGCCTGGGCAGTGTGTGGGTGCAAAGTGGGGCTGGGGGTGTTGGGGTGGGTGTTTGGGGTCTGCTGATACCCTGGACAAGCAGGCAGTACCTCAGAGCTGCAGCAGAGAGCCAGGTTTGTGCTGCCTGTGGCAAGGGCTGGGGGATTCACCTCCTCCCTTTTGATTCACCCCAAAAGTAAAGAGACCACCGATGTAACAGGGAAGTGTGCTTTGGACTTGAAAGAAGGCTAAGAGAGACTGGAGACTTTTACAATCTCAAGTGACCATTTTCCTTACATTGTTGGATGCATACACTGGCAAAGGACTCCCAAGGAAACTGGCCTGTAGCTTTCATGGGTGGCAGCCACGCTCTGGACATACCCACTGCCCCTCATCCCCACCTGTTATAGCCACAGCCCTCACAGGACAACATTTTGCCTCTGTTTCTCTCCTTTTTTTCTAGCCCTGAGAAAAGTTTAGCAGCTCTTCCTCAGGCATTAACTGGGAGCTCTCAGCTGCTATATATTTCAAATCAGCTCAGAGATTCTGATTAAAGGAAAACACCATTCCTTTGCAGAGCTCCCAGGAGAGAGGTCAGGGTGTTGGTCTTCCCAGGCTGAGCAGATGGAGAGCTGTTTTGTCCTGCTTTACAGGTATGTGAAATATCTCCTTGCACTAGAGATCTGTTAATAGACCAGAAAATAAATGCTGGTATTAACTACAGATGGGATGTTGTTGGTGTCCATGATCTAGTGCAGTTGTGTAGGTGTCTTGAGCACAAAACTTGCACCCTGGTAGCCGTAGAAAGTGCCAGGCAAGTCTTGTTGTTTTGTTGGTTTTGGTTTTTTTTAAAGCATCAAGAGCTTAGGAAAGGCAGGACTGTCCCCTTGAGCTGAAAGCCACCTGATCTGTGCTGTGCTGAAACCTGGGGGCATTTTGCTGTTGACAATTATTTCGTAACAAGATTCCTGGCTGGATGTGTGCATCCTGATGAGTACCAGGGGCCAAGAGGTGCCTCAAGATCGATTGGAGCATGCAGTCAGTTTGTTAATGTAATTGGGGAGAGCTTGAACTGTAGCTAATAAGTGAATGCATTGGAACAGTTGTTTACAGATTGCTGTAACCTCTCAGGGCTCTGCAGGACTCAGAAGTGAACGCTGCCCTCTGGGTGTCTTTGGGAGGGTGGTGGAGATGGGCTGGGGCTGCCCCAGGGGACAACAGGAGGGTTTTGGCTTCTGGGGTCACAGGGAGCCCAAGCAGCTGGTTTGGCACTTGGTTTGCTCTGAAGGAATGTATTTAACTTGTTGCTAAGATGCTTCTGTTGACCTACTCCTGTGGAGTCCCACATGCTGCTGTGCTGCCTCCCTCCACACCTGCCCTGGAGCCTGGCACCCAGGGAAAGGTGGCAGAAAATGGGGTGGGGTGTTAGTTTATGTACACCTGTGTATGTACAGAAAATATGGTGATTTAAATATATATACAATATATTCTGACTTATCTATAGACACCTATAATTTATATGTAATATGTACAATATATAACTACTAACATACACATGCTACATATAAAATATCTCTATGTGCATATACACATATAAAATCTCTTCCAGATTTCACTGTTCTGACTTATTTTACCTAAAAAACTTCTTTTTCCTTCTAAATGACTTTCTAGGCCACTTATGACTGCAGTGAGCTGTACAAATCACTGCATGCATTCCTTTTCTGTTGAAAAACTGGGGCTTATTCCTAGTCTTGTGGGGTTTGGGTTTTTTATCCCTCTATTTATTAATGTATTAAAAGATCCTCCTTTTCATCCTGTGACATCCTAGCAGCTTTAAGTGCCTTGGAGAGGGGCTTTGTTAAAAGCCCTTTGGCATTAAAATGCTGCTAAACAGAATAGGCAATAATTCTGCTGGTGTGACAGTGCCTTCCTTTGCCAGGAGACATCCTGGTCCCTCCCTGCTGCTGCTGTTTCTGACAAAGCCTTTCCTCAGCTTGCAGGTACTGGTCTCCTAACCTTTAGTAGGCTCTCTCTTAAACCTATTCTCACAATTGTCATTTCTCTTCTCTCTGGTATTGATACTAATGAGAGCAGGGTTGTTCACCCACCACAGGCAGCTGTGACTGGGATCTGTGGTGGAAGATACTTGGCAATTTTTTTTAAAATATCTGTGAGCTGAGTACTACCTTACTGCCAGTGAGAGTGTAAAGAGTACAAAGCCAGTCTTATTCGTAGCTTAATATTTCTATTCTCTCCTTTCCTGCTTGTTAGAACCCTAAAGGGTGCCAAATATTTCATGAGGGTTTGGGACTTTCCTGGCACACACGACTTTTTTTTTTTTTTTTAAATATCCTCTCTTCTTTTTTTTTTACCTCCTCAGAAACTCCTCCACTGTAATCTAGCCCATTAGTTTAGAGGGAGGGGGCCATGCTGATAGCAGAGCCTTGCTGCTTTGCCATTTTGCCTGTGACACACTGCTGCGTTCTAACTGCGCCTTGCTGAAGGTAATTACCATGGAAAAGTCATCAGCTCCTTCTCCAGACACACACCCCACACCTCCCCCAGCTGCACTGGCAGGAGCCAAGTGCTCACGTGGTGTTAGCTCTGAGACACTGCTCCAAAATCATGTGTTTCAATTATTCATTAGTTAATGGTTCCCTGGGGATGTAAGGGAGGCTGGGACTGTAAGGAGCCTGTCTGGAAATGCAAGTCCAAAGATACAGAGGGTTCATGTTTACAAGAACGGATGTCCTGGAGATGCCCTGTGTGAACCTGATTTCAAGGAGGGGCAGAGCCCTATTTGTGCTCAGTGGTCATGGGGAGCCTTCACAGTGACCAGTGGTCATTTGGCCATGGCACCAGGGCTGTGACTGTCCCCCTGTCCTTGGCACACCTCAAATCCTCTGTTCAGTGTTGGGCTCCTCGCCACAAGAAGGACATTGAGGGGCTGGAGTGTGTCCAGAGAAGGGAATGGAGCTGGGAAAAGGTCTGGAGCACAGATTTGATGAGGAGAAGCTGGGGGGACTCAGGCTGGACAAAAGGAGGCTCGGGGGGACATTCTTGCTCTCTACAAGTCCCTGAAAGGAGATTGTAGTCAGGTGGGGGTCAGTCTCCTCTCCCTCCCTGTGACAGAAGAGGAAACAGCCTGAAGTTGCTCCTCAGGAGGTTTAGACTGGATATTAGGAAATGTTTCCTTACTGGAAGGATGGTCAGGCATTAGAACAGGCTGCCCAGTGCAGTGGTAGAGTTTCCACTCCTGACAGTGTTCAAAAAATATGTGAATGTGACATTTAGGGACATGGTTTTATGGTGAATGTGGCAGTGCTGGGCTGCAGACTGGATTCAATGAGGGCAGAGGTCTCTTCCAACCTAAACTATCCTATGTCTCCCCACACACAGACTTGTCCCAGAGACTGCTGAGTGACTGCAGCACCACAGGGTAGGGATGCTGCTGGTTGAAGTATCCAAAACAAGATTGCAGGGAATATTTAACAAGCTTTTTTTTTCCCCAAACAAGTTCTCTTTGCTTTACTGCAGGGCTCTTAATTTGATGAATTAATGTGAGAAGTGCTAATGTACCAAGCAAAGACAGCAGGCAAAGATCTGTCTGATCTCAGACACGACTGATTTCAACTGCTGCTGAGCATGGTATGTGCTGATGCCACAAAAATAACAGCAGTATCTGTGCAGCCTCCCAGGAAGGTGTTTGTAGCTTTTCATTTCTCCTCTCCCTCCCAGATAAGACTGTGGGCAATTATCTTTGAGAAAGAAGTGCAGGATGCTGGGACCCTGCTCTCAAGTGCACTGGACAGAGGTGCCCATGCTGTGAATGGTGACACTCACACCTCCCTTCCAGAGGGTTTCTTTTAAAGGTGTGGAGGATGAACTCCATCCTGGAGCCTGCTGTGATTCTCCTGCTCTGGCTGCATCCTCCCTGCTGCAAGGGCTCTGGTCCTGCAGCAAGCAGGTTTGATTGCCTGATGCTGGAGCCTGAGGGAAGAAGCTCACAGCTCTAACATCTGCAATTCAACCCCAGAGAGAGACCCAAATTTGAAGACAAGTTAGAAGCTCCATGCTCCTGTTTCTGTGTTCAAAAGGCCAAGTTAAAGTGTCTGAAGGAGAGATGCTGCTTTGTTCCTGATGCATTTGAGCAGGCAGCTCATTGGCTCAGGCTCTCCACAGATACCCTATGTAATTTTACAAAACCTATTTAAAGGGTATGTAGTGATAGGACAAAAGGGAATGCCTTTAAATGGAAAGAGTGGGTTTAGACTGGATATTAGGAAGAAGTTTTTTCCTGTGAGGGTGATGAGGTGCTGGCACAGGCTGCCCAGAGATGTGGATGCCCCACCACTGCAAGTGTTTAAGACCAGGTTGGATGGGGCTTGGAGCAGTGTGATTTAGTGGAAAGTGTCCTGCCCATGGCAGGAAGGCTGGAACTAGATGACCTTTAATATCCTTCCCAACCCATTCTGTGATAGAAATAGAGGTCTGTTGTTTGGTCCTCACAGTGTTTCTAGAAGCAGCTCTCACATGGTCACTGTGCACTGTGATGTTTAAGTTCTTTCACAGCATTAAATAACAATCAGAGTTTGCATATGGAAAAACACCTTTCCAACTTTCTGCCTGATTGAACTTGTCCACAGCAGGTTCTCAAAGGATGCACATTGAAATGAGCCACCTTGAAATGCCTGTGTCTCAAGAGACCTCCAAGCAGACAGGACAAGATTGTTCTGTTGCTTTTTTGAAAGATAAATGACCTGGCTGCAAGTCACAGTCTGCTCACGTGAGGAGTGTGTTTAGTCATTTGGCATGAAGCAGAATAGCTCAACCATTAAGGTGTGTGGGCTCTGCAGTGCATAAATAAGTTACAAATTAGGGATTCTGAGTTGGTGCTTGCCCCTTGCATGCAGTGCTCCAAGTGATTACTGTTCTCTTTGTCTAATCAAAGTTCCTCAGCTCAGAGCAGGTTTCTAATTTAAACACTTGAGTACAACATATTTCACTAAATTAAATCATTGCAAAAATCTGTGTCTCATACACAACAGATTCTACCCCCACCTTATATATTACTTTTTTCCTTGACTCTGTAACACATCTTCCTCTGAAGGGTAAATGATTCCTGATATAAATATGAATAACCTTGGCTTTGCAATATTGTATCTTCAAGCAACTCATTTGAGATGTCTTCTAGAAAATGCCAAAAGCAGCTTGTAACATAAAGCACATGTGTAAATATTATAGCACTGCTCCAGAAAGGAACCTTCTCTGAGTAAATGCCCCTTTATGTAAACAGCTGGTAGGCAAAGCAGTAAGTGGTCATCAACACAGGGATTCCCCCTAGAGCCCTGACAGCATGTGCATCTTTCCTGCACTGCCCCAGGTCTCAGCTCTTAGCAGCCCTGCCTGCAGGGCTGAATGCAGACTTTAAATCTGTCTGATGAAAAAAACACCATGGTACAGCTGGCTGTGATCCAAATGGGAACAGGCTTTGGGTCCCTATATAGCCATGGAAAGACACTTCAGGTGTCCAAGGCTGAGAAAGCTTATAAATGTTAATTGTGCTTGACCCAATGGAAGGGAGAGTGTGCTGTGCTTGCTAAATGGTGACACCTAACAAATGGTACATCCTGGGGCTGAGGGATGCACCCAGAGCCTCCTGTAAGTACAGGGAGAGGATGTGGCAGTGTATGTGCAGGGGGAGGAGGTTGTCCTTGCCTGCAGTGATTTAACTTAGCGCCTGACATAACTGTGTGCTGGGGCTGTAACTCACAAACAGTGCCTTTGTAGGGTTTCCTTTTTCCTCTGCCAGAGGCAGAGACATCTCAATTGGCTGTACAGCAGCTGCTGAGCTGCTGCACCGGGCAGATGAGCACATTATTGCACAGCTGATGCAACTTGGCTCAATTTGCTGAGCTTGGGGCTGTGGCCACTCAATAGATGCCTGAGATACCACAGCATCCATGGGAATGGGAATGCTGCAGCCAGCAGATACACTTTGCATCGAGGGATTATTGGTTACTGGGCTTATCCTACAAGGGTAGTGAAGCAGACCTTTATATGCATGAAAATATTCAAGGATATGGTTTTAAAAGATCAGTGAAATTGTGGCTTAGAAAGGATCCTTGGAAGAGGATTATGGCACTTAACACCTTCTGGGACCTTGTGTGAAAGGGGTCAGCCCTGTGCTTTGCTCATGGAGGATGTCCTTTCCTTTTCTGAATCAGTTCTGGCTTTTATGGAACTCAGCTGCTTATCACCTTGGGAAGAGTTACATCTTCTGCTCTGTGTTTTTGGCCAGGTTTTCCTATGGAGAGTGGTGCTGTCTTGTCTTTTGGCCGGTGTGGGGATGTTGTTTGGACAAAACCTCTCTGTCCCTGCCCAAGCCTGAGCAGTCAGGCAGATGTTTGTGTGCAGGGGAGCTGGGCTTTCCTCTGGGTGTGACAGGAGAGTTCAAGGGCACCCGTGTCAGGAAACACCCATATCTCAAGTACAGTTCCCTGCAGACCGTGGACAGGTCTGGTTTTATCGATGGTTTGATAACCTTTCTGCCTGTTCTGTGACCCTCTGTGCACAAACTGGGGGAAACACATCCAGTCTGTGCCCCAGGGCAGGGAGCACCATCCCAGCTACACCAGGCTGGGGAGAAGTGACATCCACAGCAAGGTGGGAGCAGCAATCAGTGTGGAGCTGGCACAGGCAGGTGATGAGCTGCAAATTAGATCTCTTTCTCAAAAAGCAGCTAATTTACACAGCGTTTCCAGAGTTGTTTGTTTTGTTTTGTTTTTTTTTTTAATCCAAGTGATCAACAACTCATCACTTCTGGATGTGTATGCTTCAGACAAGGGACTGCTCACAGATCATTGACTGGAATTGTTCCTGCCTTCTGGTTTTGATCTAAACCATGCGCTGATGAATGAGAGAAATATTTTTAAGGACAAGAGGATGGTGGATGGCATATTTCTGGTGTAAACTTAATAAGGAGGCATGTGCTAAAACTCACGGAAATTTTGTGAGCAACTCTCAGAAATGCCAATCTCTCCTTGGCATGTGAATAATCCTTAATAATGAATAAAGCTGTTGATATACCAAAACAAATGTGAGGGAATAGTTTGCCAAAGGAGCAGATGCTGTGTTGCATCCCATTGTATGGTTAAAACTCCCAGAAATTAATTATCCCCAAACATTTTGCTTTTCTATTAAGTGAGAATTCGCAGAGTTGTTTCATTTTGCAAAATTCTAATTCCTCAGAAGAAGCAGAGAGTACTGGAAGTAAGACAATTTCTGTCTGTGAAATGAAGTTCTCAATAATTTTTTTGGTTGGTTAGTTGGTTTTTTTAGTGGGATAAAACAATTCTCTTTTTTAGCTTATTTTTATGATTAAGTATTATCTTTTGAAGCCTAGATTTTTTTTTTCTTTAATTTTCCTTTACTTTTCCCAGTCAGGCCACTAGCCCCCCACCAACACTATTTTAGAAGATATTTGCTTTCTAGTGCAAAATTACCCTGAGACAGAAACTCCACAGAGTCTTTCCTGTTCTTTTTGCTGTGATCAGAGTGTGAAACCCCTGCAGGTGTTGTGTAGGAACAAATCAACCTTTGCAGCGTGCTGGCTGTGCCAAACCCTCCCTGTGAGCCCAGCCATGGTTTAACCCCTGAAATTGCATCTTCCCAGGGGAAGCCCAGCCCCACCACTGCTGCTAGAAACTCCTTGAGCAGAGTGGAGCCTGCTGTACTCACAGGGATGCTGTTCTAGCTTGGCAACATTTTTATTTGTGCTTTGCCGTGGAATAGAATAAAAGAAATATAAAACCTCCCATGACAGATGATTGTGTGTGTGAAGAGGTATCAGCAGGAGGTAAGCTCTCCTTGTTCAGCCTGGAGAAAAGGAGGCTCAGGGGAAACATTACTGCTCTCCAGACCTCTCTGAAAGGAGGCTGTAGCCAGATGGGGATCAGCCTCTTCTCTCAGGTGAAAAGTGACTGGTCAAGAGGAAACAGCCTCAAGTTATACCAGGGGAGGTTTAGGTTGGATATTAGGAAATGTATCTTCACCAAAAGTGTTGAAATGTGGGAACAGGCTCCCCAGGGAAGTGGTGGAGTCACCATCCCTGGAGGAATTTAAAACATGCAGATGTGTAGACGTGGCACTCAAGGACATGGTTTGCTGGTGGGCTTGGCAGTGCTGAGGTTGGACTTGATTTTAGGAGGTTTTTTCCAACCTGAATGATTCTACAACTTGTGCAATGACTAGTGTATTTCCACTGTTGCTTTGCAAGCCTGTGTTGGTGAGTCTCCATCCCAGTGCTGTGCCCACTTTACACACAAATGCTGCAGCCCATGGGCAGAGATTTCAGTGTGCAGACACAGAACAGCATTCAGGGTAATGGGCTGACTGAGATGTCTGGATGTCTTGGGGTCTGAGTCTGCAGCTCTTCATGGTGCCTTGTATGTCACAGAAGGGCAGGGGATTGTTCTGCAGGTGTGTTATGGAAGATGTGGGGAGCACCTACAGCTCCTGGCTGGGCTGCCCTGATCAGCCCAGGGGCTGCTCTTTGAGTTCACACTTGCTGGTTCTCAGACACTGAATTGCACCCATGGGCTTGGCAATAGCTGTGTGGGTTTTAACCCTGATAACATAAATGAAATTAGCGTGGTTGACAGGCTCGTTATCCAGTCCTAGTCCTTTTAATACATTTTGCTCTCTAAATGGGAGGTAGGACTCTGCTGTGTTGTGCAGACAAGTTTATCCAAAAGAAATGACCAATAACTCATCCCTAACTGCAGTGAGCACAGGAAAGTAGGAAGCACATTGCCAGCTACTCTCTGAATCCACAGAGCAGAGCTGCTCCAGGCCCCAACACAACACATTAGCTGGGAGCTTTGGAGGTCTGTCCCACCAGTTCCACTGTCAGATGCAATTGCCTTTTACAGGGAGGGCTCACAAAGTGGCTGCTCATCACTGTTCTCTTCAATGTCAGTTGTAACCTGTCAGGCGTTGAAATAAAACAAGCTGTTGGCACTGTACTGTGTATTTATGTCACCTTCTGTGCACATCACGGGTCCTATAGACCACATGAATCTACATAATCAATTTACTCACTGCAAAAAGCTGCAATTCAGAGGCCTGACATGGCTAAAATATTAAAACTCCCTAAAGAAGCACTCCCCACCATCTAGACAGACAGATACCTGCAGATTTCACCCTTTATCTGTCAAAATGCCTTTCCTTTGATATTGCAGGTACAGCCCAGGGCTGTGGCATTCAAGCAATTTACATCTCTTTCAGCAGTATGAAATCCAGCTTGTTAAATCTGCCTTTCTCTGGGAATTTAACCGAGGGGGGAAATGGTATAAACATCTTTATCCAGAGATGCTATAGGGGGAATGGAACCCCCTATTTGACATACAGGAGTCTGTTTGCCATCATTTTGAACACAAAGATCCCCTGTGGAGGCAGAGATGCCTGCAGGGCTCCAGCTGCCAGTAGTGCTTTGTGGTGGCTGAGGGAAGCACTGGGAGGCAGGGGCAGATGTCCCAGTTTGGACTGGTCAGGGGGAGGCTGAAGTCACAGCTCCAGCATGTTGTGGTGGAGGGAGACCGGGAGGAATTGCACACAGAGGAGGCTGGTGGGTGATGGCAATACCTCGAGTATTTGGTGCTTTGACCACCACCTCTCTGGTAAAGTCCCAGCAAAGCAGGTGTGAGGGTCCCTGCTCATTGCTGGAACTGCTGAAATTCAGGGGTGTGTGTTTGTTTTCTCAGCCTGCTAAATGGGCACAAGAACTTTGCTGTTGCATGATCCTAAAATGAAATTCTATTCCCTCAGCCTTGAAAATCCTTGTCTTAACTTCTCCTTTCTGGCCACAGCAAGAGGGGCTCCCCAGATGGTGCTTCCTCTAGTGCATGTGTGCTGCACTGAGCTGCTCTGCGAGCTGGGACACAGATGTTGCAACTAAAACATTGAGGTGACAAAACGTGACATGTTTGTGTGTATTTGGGGAAGCTCCTCAATTCCTCTGCTCTGTTGGTAGTTGGTTGTTTTCGTTTTTTTAAAGGATTGGCACAGTGCAGAATCTCCCAAAAGATAAAATACTGCTTTGTAGCCCATCCTAATTGACAATCCTTCCACACAGCTATCATTTATTCAGGAAAATCAGATAGTAAAATGACTGTGACTGCATGCTGCAGAGTGAGTGATCAGAAGAATGTAACTGAGCTGTAGCAGAAAAGCTGAACAAGGATCCCAGAGTCTGATTGCTGGTTCTTCATAGGAACTTCTTTATCTGAGATTAATGACAGGAGGTTAGTGGCATCTTGCTCGAGACCCTTTTTTGGCTCTGGGACCCTTGCCAAAGTTTAGACTCCCATTCTGAGTGTTGACAGGCGGAGAGAGCACTTCAAAATGTGTTATGGACATAATTAGTTACTGTTATCACAGTTTTCTTAATTAGAATATCATAAAAAGGGGAAGTGTGATGATTTACACAAGGAAGATTGGAAGAGCAGCAATTCTAAAGGCTAGAGACTGAATACCAGAGAGGAATATAAAGGTTATCTGCCTTTGGGATGAGGGATGGTGCTCACCTGGGACTTGCAGGGGTGCTCTCAGTATAGATGAACTTTTTTTGTTGTTTTTCAACTTTCCACTAACTCAGCCGAACTGCAGGAGCCTTTGTTCAAGAATTGCCCATCTATCTCCTGCAGGATGGCTCACCTGCTGCCACGATCCTGGCAATGCTGATAATTTGCAAATGTTAAAAGGAAGCCTTACTTTTGAAATTACTTCTTCCTTAAGCTACATTTTCTTTGCTGCTTCTAGACAACAGAATCCCAGACACTGAAGTTAATAATTCTCATAACTGTGGAGAAAAATTATAGCCCTTTTTAAAAAAGAATACAAGCAGCTAAAGAAATCCAGTTATGTCATTCCTCTCTTGCCTGGCAGTTCCTTATCAGTGTGCCTCCCTTCCCAGCCATCCCAGGCTTTACAAAGGCAAGGTCCCAGCTCTCCCAGAGCACAGCTTAGGAATAACTGGCTGCTCCCAGCCTCCACACCAGGTTGAAAGCTGCTTCTCCAAGCTGTTTTCTATATTCCCTTGCTGGTGATGAATTCAGACTGAGCTGTTTGCAGGCCTGGCTTTCTCTGCCACACTGAGGTTTGCTTTGCTGTTGCAGGGAGGAGCATTAGGTTGGCTTTCAGGCCAACACCCTGGAGCATCGGATGCTCTCAGTTATTTCTTTGGATCTAAGGCTTGAAACAAAATTTCCCCAAATCACCACAAACCCAAGAGCTGTTTCTGAACAAGCTGGACTTGGAGAAGGTGCTTTGGAGGAGAAGGTGCATTGGTGCTGGTGCCTGAGCTGTGCCCCTCTGCCTCCCCTCACCTCCCTGCCATGACCTGCCCTGCCCTGGAGAAGCACAGGCAGGGGTGTAACTCACAGTCAATAAACCTGTTTCTTCTGTTGCATTAATCCCTTGTCTGCAAATAGTGATTAATTGGATCAGGCAGGGAGCAGCCCACACACTGATCCCAGCTGGGTGTGTCAGAGGCCCTGTGCTGCACCTCAGTCAGATGGGGGGGATGGCAGCTCTGCAGGTCCCTGAGGCCTGGGGACAGTCCCTCTGTCCCTGTTTCCTCAGGCATGAGCCCCCAGCAATGACAGGGAGCACTGTGCAATGACAAACACGCCTTGCACAGAGCCATGGTTCCAGGATTCATTGGGATAAATTAATCCCCTGCCTCTTCCTCTTCCCTTGACAAGTAATTTCTGGTGTGACTGAACTTAAAATACCTAAATGAAATTCAGTGTGACTTTCCCCCCTCATAAGGTAGTGACTGAATCATGGTTTTCTTGGAGGCAGAAGCTATTCCCTAATGGCATTCCTTGTGCATACAGCTGCACAAACTCTCCCCTCTGCCTGTATCCACCCCCTCAGCTCTGTGCACGCTCACGCTCACACATGCACTTGTTGCATGGAGGAATGATGGTTCTGGGAGCCAGGGGGTGTCTGCATCCATCAGAGGTAGCTGAAACTACTGCTACAAGTGTTTAATTGCTGGGAAGCTGGGATCTGAGAAGCAGAGGGGGGAGTGCAGGTTTTGGGGAAGTGCAGGTTGCCAGACACAAACCCACAAAAGCGTTATGTTTGCAGGGAATTTCTCAAGTCACAGGAGGCTGAAGTTCAGGCTGTGTCACAAAATAATTACAACAAGGCATATAGCCCTAGATGCTGAGAAGTGTCCTCTTGGGACTCCTCTGGCTCTTCAGGATTGGCTTCAGGGAAACATTGCCCCACCCTGAAGGAGTGATGGACTGGGTGTGCCTTGGTGGCAGGGGATGTTGCACCAAGGGCACAGGGACCAGAAATATTTCATTGTTTGTGCCCTGATCTTACCCCTCCAGTGGGAGATGAGCATGAGAGCAGGCTGGCTTCCAGTAGCATGTTTCACTCCAACTGAAAATACAGCTGATGGGATGGGAAGGGGAATGAGCCAATTTCTTCTTTATCTACCCCTTGTTTGTACTTTCCCAGGTGAGCCCAGAGATGCTGTGGTGCTTTTTGGGACACCTTGGCATAAATCTGTGAAGAATTTGTATGGTTCAAGCCTTCTCCCAGGGAAATGTCCCCTTCTGCCTCTGTGCTGGGTGTTCTTCAGGTGTGGGCTTCCTTAGCCCCCCACCCTGCAGGGCTGGCACCCAAATTCCTGCAGCTGGTGATGTCCTGCAGCTCTCACCCAGGGCTGATTTGGGATTGTGTGCTGTTATTTATGTGCTGTTGGTGTTGCTGCTCCAGGCAGCCCCATGCCTGTTGTGCCTTGGCTCCACCAGGAAAGAATGGAAAATCAGGGTGTGTTAAAAATTCAACAAACTTTGCACATTCATAGGGAAGGGACTGTAATTTTTGCATTTAACACTCTGTTAGATATCTAATGGAAAGCTGATATTTTTCTGTAGGTGTGAAATTAACCTTTCAATAAAAGTAAAAGCTATCTTGAGCTTTTTCAAGATGAAGTTTAAAATAGAGCAATTATGAAACTTGCTGAAAGACTGCCAAGTTTTCTTGTTGAAAACTGCTGCAAATGAATTATGTTTCCCTTGTGATTTACAGCACAGTGTGAAGGAACTATAGTTTGTATTTAAATCTGTTTCCATTAAAAACTATTTGCAGCTTATCAGCTTATTTAATCAGAAAAATTTTTTTGACAAAATTGTCAAACTCCATCAGAGAAAATTCCTTTCAATGTTTAATGCTACAAACTGGTAAACATGGTATTGTTTATGAGTGCCATGTGTAGTAATTGTATGTGTTGAAAGAATATTTTCTTTCTGAGTGAGGACGTATGACACAAAACAAATTAGCTCAATTTCTTGTTGATACTGCTGGAGGCAAGCAGGGGGATGAGGGGGGATTTTCTGGCCTTAAATCCCAACAAAACTGGGATTTTCCATGCCATGCTTCCTTATCCTCATTTAGGTTAAAAAAGAGAAGCTGAAACCGTGTGGGTTTTGCACTCACACATGTCCAGGCACTTGTGGTGCCTGTGTAGGGAATTATGTTTGCCAATGGGATTGTTACAGGACACTGGAAAAACTCCTTGAGTCAGCATCCATTCTGGAAATGCAGCCAACTTTGCATCCTACTCCTAGAAACAAGGGATCAAATACCAATTAAAAACTCACTGCTCTCTTTTACTCAGTAGCATTCACTGCAGACAGCAAAATATAAATTCCTAGGGATGTGGAATGGGGATGATGGTTGGTCACAGTAACACAGCTGTAGTGTCTGGAGTGGGAGCTGCTCCATTGGCCAACTTTCTTGGAAATTAATTCAATTTTTGGTGAAATCCAGCTGATGGGTATGAAGGATATGAAAATCAGATGGGTCTGCAAAAGGGGTTTTTAAATAAGGATTTTAAATAACATTAAAAATATTCCTGTGTGGAAAAGCCTCACGTCACATTACAGTTAGCGTAATTTCATGTACATTGGCACCTGCAGCTTCAGTTGGATCCTCATAAACTCACTCTTCAGTGACCTTGAAAGCTTGATAAAACCAGACCTCCATCTCTAGGTGGTTGTTAAAAATATATTCCATATAATGACAAGGTATGAGGTATTAATATCTGAGGTCAAAAGCCAAAGAGCATTTATCTTTGGACTTTTTCAACTCTGGAATTAGTGTGTTAGAGGGAATAATCAATCTCCTGTTCAAAGCCACCTCCATCCCCAGCAGAAGCATCCCCTTCCCCAGGTATTTCTCCTCCTTTCCCTGCTGCAGCCACGGACCCAAACCCTGCAGCACCAACTGCTCTGCACCACAGCCACCTTCTTCCAGCCATGTGTGGGCTGGGGTTAGGCTGGACACCACCAATTGATAGGTAGTTCTTTGCAAACAAGGCACTTGAGCCAAGTTTTACTTCACAGATGGTATTCCCAGCCTTTATTTTGCTTGAAGAGCTTCCCCATACTTGAGGGACTGCTCTCTGGCACAGAATGAAGAACATCTGGGGGACCTGTCCTGGTAAAGACACAAGCAAATTATTTGCAGTCACCCCAGTGCCTGTGCATCTAATTAAAAAGAAGCCATTAACCTGTCAAAGTAACTGATACACTTGCAGTCTCCATAATTATCCTCCATAAATGTCTGTCAGCTGTACAAGGCTCATATTTTGCCATCCATCCTAGCAGGAGACAGGCTTGTGAGGGGGGCTTGGTGCTTGCCTTGGCTCCAGCAAGGTGATGCTCATTTACATCACTGGAAAGCTGTTCTGATAAATGTAATAGCTAGCAGGTAATTGATTTCTTGGTGAGATTTGTCTGAGTGAGTGTCATGATTCTTGAAAAACGCACCAAAGCAGCCTCTAAAAATGATGAATCACACTTGTGATTGCATTTATGTCATTTTTGCATCAACCTAGTGGTGAAATATGCTGGCTGCAGGTTCAGCTGTTCTGGTGCTGAAGTTTAGATGTTTTAAATTATTAAAATTATTTCAATGATGCTGTGTCTCTCTCTGCTGCCCCAGAGCTGTCTGTGCAGCCCCACGAGGGGCCAGCTCCAGAAAACACAGAGGACCTGATTCACTCTTCATGGAGTCTGAGTGGAGTGAATCAAGCATCCAGCACAGGCACTGAGGGTGGGCAGCAACTCCCAAAAGAGCAGGAAAAGGGACTTTTGTCATGGCTGTGTCATGTGTTGAGTCAGATGACAAAAGGTGAGTCACTAACACTGCAGAATTAAGAGCTGAAGTGCAATGCTCACCATCAGTGCTCCAGCACACAGCTGTGGGCTCCTGGGGACTCAGCTTGACAGTCACAATTGTGCTGTGTAGGAACACTGGGATTTTTGGTGTATTTTTAGCATGCAGAAAATCACTTAAGGCTGTAGAGGAGAGAAAAACTGAGGATTTTTTCTTTTTCTTAAGGGAAAAAAGTGCTTTTTTGGAAATACTCTGCAGGAACTTGAGCTATGGGAAAGCTCCCTTCTCCATGGGTGTTCAGATGGGGAGGGTTCTGCCCTAGTGGATAACTCTGGGAAATTACTTGCTCTGCTGTCTGAAACTGCTCGACTGCACTTTCAACCATATTTATAAGCTGTCAAAAGGCTGCAACAGATACTGATATCTTGCCAAAGTTATTCTTGGAAAATGAGCTATACCTGGGCTTGTGCTATAAACAGCAGCAAGAGTTCATCAGGAACTCCTCAGTATAATAAATATTGAAAACACTGCCACACCAACAATCAGGAGCTTAGCAGCAGCCATGGGTTTGAACTGCTCCTGGTTTTATGGTTCAGTGCCAGTAACAGGGGGAGGTTTTGGCTGCCACTTGATAATTGAGAGATGCCCTGTAATACTTCTGTCTTCAGTTCTTTTCCTGCAGTCTTGTCAGAATGGCCAAATTAGCTCAAAATAGGGCTAGGTTTTTGTGTGTCCATTTTGCCTGAATATTTTGCTATTTGGGCATCCACAGCTCCTCTGGGTAACCTGTTCTAGTGAGTCACTACCCTCATAATAAAAACCCCTTTTTTTTTCTTTATATCTAGTCTAAGGTGCAAGAGGGGAAAAAAAATTGATAGATTTCTGAAATGACCAGGTTCTTGTAAAGTTACTAATCTTGGAAGCTGATAAAAGAGATTAAAAATCCCATTTCCTATATCATGGTATAACACTGTTCCTAAGGCAGTTAACAGCACAAGAGGAATAATTTTCACAGAAACCTCCAGAGCTTTAAGGTTTTTTTGTTAAGAAAGTGATATTTTCTTCAACACACCTCATCTTTCCAAGGTCCTTCAAAACTTCTGTCTACATGAAAAGCTTTGCTCAATAGAACACAGCTGGGAGGTTTCAACCAGCTCTCATTTTAGAAAAATAAGTGACCACAAATTTCTTTACCCTGTAAAAGAGACTTTGGTATCAACTCACCTGCTATTGTTGCCAAGTCTTTCTGGTTTTGAGTTACTTGAGAGTATCCTGGTTAGATGTGGCTGCCCCATCCCTGGAATTGTTCAAGACCAGGTAGGATGGGACTTGGAGCAACCTGGTCTGGTAAAAGGTGTTCCTGCCCAAGGTAGGGAGATTGAAACTGGATGAGATTTAAGGTCCCTTCCAGCCCAAACCATCCTGTAATTTTATGATGAATGGTGCTTGCTTGGGTTGTGCTGTGTGAAGTGGAGCTCCAGAGAGGATAAGGGGCTGTGCAAACCCTTCACACCCACCCCTTGCACTGCTTGTGATTATTTCCTATTCTCACCTCTGGATCCTGTTCAGATGCACACATGTAATGGAGATAAAAGTTCTGCTGGTTGAATTATATCTCTGTAAAGTGGAGAGGAGAGTGTACAGCTCAAAAATTCCTAAATTTCACATCAAAATAAGGGTAAAATCCCAGTATCTATAGAGGTAGATGGCCTGCTCCAGCTCCCTAGCAGCAATAAGAGGCCATTTAAGGAATTTCACAAGATTTTTGGAGGTGGGATGACTATCATTATCAATTATTTCATGGCTAACCTTAGGGAAAAAAGATGCCTGTTAAAAACAGATTAAAGAGAATAGGCTTCTATATTTAACAAGGCCAGACAATATTAATATGCAAGTGCAGAGACATGGCTAATGAATAGGATTTGTTATTTCTAAGGCAATCTATAACTTCTTTGAGTGCCACAAGTGGTAGGGAAGTCACTGCTGAAGTGACTGGAATTAATGAGCTGTCTCAGGAATTTTATCAAGTTCTCTATAAAAGTCTTTCCCTTGCTTCTGAGGAGATGGATATATTCAGAGAGAGGCAGAGAAAAATTTTCTTTGTATCTGCTTAAAGGCTGAATGATCATGAAGGCCCTGAGCTTAGGAAGATCTTCATGCTGAATTTTTATGGGAGCTTTGAACAGCATCAGGCCTGTTAACAAAGAAATACATCTAACCTCTTCAATCTGCTGGTCTACCTCCTACAGCTCCAATCCATCAGGACTCTCTGGTGTATGAGCATGGTTAAAATGAGAGCAGTGACGTGAATAGACTGGACTGGACACAGGTTTTGATGTAGTTTTTTAATAAGGACTCTGCTCTGCAGCTTGCACAGAAGTTATTGTTTTGTGTTTTCCCAGGGTCACATTGATTAAACCATCCTACACCAAACTGATTTTTTACATAGCAATTATAGGAGTTTAAGAAGAACACAAAAAGCCCCAGGTTTTCAGTGTAATTTGTCAGTGACTGGATCTCAGGTGGAGCTGCCTCATATCTTTGTTAGCTACAGTGAAAGTGAGGAGGGTGTGGAACCCCACTCTCCTCTCCTGCAGAGGACAGATGGTGCACACAGTGGCCACAGAATGCAGTTACCCCCACATGTCCTGCCTTGCAGTAATGGAAGGGTAAATGCATATTTATTAGAGTAGCTGTGCTATGGCTGACTTGGAGACAATTTATTCACATACCCATGTCACAAAATGTTCTCTTTATGAGTCTTTTGATACATGTTCTGTTTATATCAGAACTCTTGAGGAAGGCTGAGGTTCACCCCCTTTTCTGCTGCTGAGCTCTTGGTTTGAGTGAGATCTAACAGGGGGTATCACACTTCTTTAAAAAGTATTTCCTTGAAGAAATTGAAAAGTCTCAAAGGCTCAGGGTGCATATTTGAGTGAATGTATACATGCATGTATTCATAATTTCCCGTGGCAACTGTCATCCTCTTTTTAATAAAAATTTCTCACACATATCTACAGATATATATAAATTGCATGTAGGAGTTGCTCTCTCCTGTATCCTAAGAAGAGTGCTGAATAAGTAAGGGAAGATACAGGACAGAAATGTGCTTTCCTGACATTGACACTGTGCCTGTGTTTAAAAGTGCCACCCATAATTAGGGAGAGCAAAGAGCAGCAATCTTTCTCCTATTTTTTACTGCTCTTTTACACTCAGGACTGTGGGCCATTACTCAGCAAGTACAGGAACCTGCCAGGCTGCAGCAGGTGGATCACTGGCAGCTGAGCATCTCTGCTTCCTGCTGGGAAGTGATGCTAGGAGAGCTCTGCTCCAAATGCAGATGTGAGTGGAGAGGAGGTGGCCAAGGGCAAGGCAAGTTGCAAGGCAGCCCTAAGCAGACAACACAGACTTAAGCAGAGAGGAGAACAAGTCCTTTCACAGGGTTGATTCTTGTTATTTTTATTTTAAAAAGATGATGTAAGGGGCCTGAAAAAAGAGCTGGAAGTAAATAAGAGCTGTATGTGCAGAACAAATGAATGATCTCAGGGTTTGCCAACAGTCTTTTTAAGATGTAACTTTAGGGTTCAAGAGTTTTGGTTTTTTTTTCCAGTTAGAAAAAAAGAATGCAAAGTACCTGTTTTCAACATTTCAAATTATTTTTCTAAACCTCAGGTTGTTAAGCATGATTTCCTATGCTGGAGAGCCCCAACACCAAACGTGCAGGGGTCTGTCACAGCACCCAGTACCTCACAAATCTTCCAAACGAGTGTCTGCTGTCAGCATTGAGCCCTGCACAGGGATGCCAGGTACATGTGAGGTTACCTGCTGTCCCCAGACACAAATAACTCCAGGGCTGGGCTCTTCTGGGGGACAGTCTGTCTCCCTTCCACAGAAGAATGCAGGCACCAAATGCACTTCAAATGTGAGCTTCTAGCAGGCACTAGTGACATTTAAGCTATAAAAAAATACTTTTGTTTCATGTTGGAACCTTATGAACCATGATTTGACACCTTTTCCACAAGCTTTGGAGCTGTGGTGAAGGAGGGAGGATTAGCCTTGAGGCAGGTCATGAGCAAGGACAGAAACTGGGGCTTGTTCATCACTCAGCTGATCACTTCTTATTCCAGGGCTAGTATGAGATATGTTAATTTGAACTGGCAGCAGATTTTGCATAACTGCATCTCAGAACACCAGTCAGCCCTAACATTTGCCATGGAATTTAGTTTTCATATTAGTAAAACCTTATAATGAAGTTTTACAGTGTAGATCTTCCTTCAAGCTTTGCTGCAGTGACGTTCAATGCTAGTAGAGAACAGACACACTGCAAAGGGTGAAGGCTGGGATTTTATTACTGTTAACTGTCTTGTGCTTGGGCTTAATGTCTCCACAGAGTAGTACACTAAGAAATGTGGGGATTATGTCCATAGAACTTGCAGCATCCTTCTTTTCATGTATGTGACAGAACTACCTAGAGTTTTTATGCAGGAACAAAGCATTTACTGCTGATGATACTGGAACAATTTCTGTGACATCTTCTTTTTGTCTAGAATGTATGTATTTCATCCTCTTTGTAAAGGTAGTTCCACTAAAGTGGTTATGACTCTTCAAGGAATCTTCCCTGGAGAGGTTGCATTTCCCTTCAGAAACCACAGACACCTGTGGGAAACATCTTCCCATGTGCCTGTGGAGGCTGAGGCACTGCTGCAACCAGCACAGCTTTGTTCCTGCTGTTTGATGAAGGGGATGCAGTGCCTGGGGAGTGCAGGCACACCAGGCAGGAAGGCAGCAGTGCTGGAGGAAGCAGTTGCAGGGTCTGGAGGAGTGGGAAGGAGCTGGATGAGTGAACTTTCTGCCCAGCAGCTCTTGCAGCTGAGGTTGATGCCTTGCCCCTTGCCTGCTAATCACAGCTCTTCTCCTGCCATCCAGCCAGATGTGGGGATCACTGGAGGGTGTGATGCCCCAAGGGAGAGGCTGTGGGTGGCAGCAGGGGCCTCATCCATCTGAGGGACCCCTGCACTGGGTGCATTGTGGTAAACTCCCTGCCTGACAGGCTTCACATCTTTATTTTCCCATTCTCGTGTGGGTGATACTGAGAATACTGATTCTGTGTAATTGAGACTCAGCATGTCTGGTTCAGCAGGTTTTTATTCCCAAGGGTTGCCTCTGCAAAGCTCTGTGGGCACCTCTCCCTTGAGCCAGGCCTGCAGGATGGAAATGTGTTCTCAGAAGTGCATGCCAGTGTGGGTGATTTTCCATGCAGTGAAGGTCTCTGTGGGAAGTGTGAGCATCCCTGGGTGCCCTCAGGGAAGGGATGAGGGAGGAGCCTGTATGCTGATCCTCACTGGAGAGCTGTGCTGGAAAGGGCAGGGAGATGAGGAGGGGGAATGCCCTGGCTGGGGTTTTGTCCCTGCTGTAGCAAGGGCAGGGCTGTGTAAGCCAGAGAGCACAGCTCATAATGCTGGGTGTTGGGAGATGGAGGGGGCTGCACACTCCTACCTTGCAGGCAGGTAACATCAGCTGCCATGAGCATTTCCTGCTGTAGCCCATATGTCCTGGGAGCAGCCAGCAAAATCCTGGAGTTTGCTACCTGCACATTCAGGGCCCATCACTGGTGGCTCTGAGCCCTGTGCTGGTGGCTGCTCTGCCCCCCTGACTGCCCCACTGCTGGGTCAAACCTGGGCTTGGAGAGTGGGAATCCTGGTAGGGACAGCCCAGAGGGACTCCATATCTGCAACATCTCAACACTTTGCCTGAGTTCCTGAATGAAGAAAAACAAAAAGTGAACCACAGTTTCATTCTGCAGTGGCTCAGAAGCAGAAACTGGGGAAGGGATAAGCTTCATCCTGGTTTTAGTATTTTTAATACTGCAAACTGTTGAGTTTTTAGCCTTGTTATGCTTAATGATGTTTCAGTGCTTAAAATGTAGTTCTAAATTTTATGTAATAACTAAATAAATCCCCATTGGTGCTTGAGGTACCCTCTAAAAAGGGTTCAGCAAAGATCCTTGCTCATACTGGGCAATAGCTGGACCAATGATTTGAAGGTGAAAAATGTTAAAGCAGCACTGAGTTTGCTTTAGTGTGATGGGAAAAGCCCGGTGAGACTTGCTGGCCTCAGGATGTCCTCACCCAATGTTGTGACAGAGGAATCATTGAAAGTGAAAGGAAATCTCACTACTCATTCACCTAAGGACTTTTCCAAAATTTCCCCAAAGCCTTTAACAAACAAGAAACACAGCTTAATAAGCAAGAAGTACAGAAAACCTCCCTAAAGCCTTAATTGCTGGTCTGTAACTCTGAAACTGGCAATCTCACTTTTATCGGGTCTGCTGAACAGCTGGATTGTCAGCCACTGAAGATATTAGTTTATAATTAAAATGCTGGCAGTTCCTTAATTACAGGCACTGCTACAATATCATTCACCACTCTGATTTTTTTCCTTTCTGATGGGGAGCACGAGTAATTATTTTTCTTCAAGACTTTCAAATAAAATATTATTGGAAAGGATACATCCATCGTGTCACTCTGCTAGTGGGAGGAGCATGCCTTGCTAATACAATGCACAGTGTGAGTGTTCAGCAGGTGACTCTGCAGGCAAAACTGCTTCCAGAATGAAAAGCATTGGGGTGAGGTTTTCAGCCATCCAGTCTGATGGGAGAGCAGAATCTGACATGATAAATCCTGTAATTGGTCTCTCCCCTTGGCTGCTGAAAAGCTGGGGTGGCTGCACTGATGGTAGGGAGGTAATAACACTTCCTGAGAGCTCAGTTCGTGTCTCATGTGCAGCTCTAACTCTTCATCTCCTATTTTGCCACAAGGAAAACCAGAGCACAATCAATATAGGAGCTTTTTTGACCTGTTCAAAATTGCTTGTCTAAATGAACACTTTATTGTGCTAAATTGTACTTTAACTTTGGGGGTTAAAAAAATTTCCCAGTGGTCAAGTACTGGAATCAGGACCTACAGAGGCAGTGGGACCTTCATCCCTGGGGCCACTCAAATACTGTTCAGGCTTAGAGCAACCTCACCTAAATATGAAGAGGGCTCTACTCTGAGCAGGAGGTGGGACTAGAGACCTCCAAAAAGTCTTTTCAGCTGAAATAATGGAATGATCCTAGGTGTCCAGTTTAGCTACCTTACTTTTAGATGTGAGCTAAGAGAAGGCAGAGAGGAGCAGGTGCAGGAGGGGATGGGGGACGTGCAGCATCCACACAGAGAGTGTGGGACCTGGTGGGCACACCAGGAGCTGCTGTGGAGCCCCAGGAGCTGACAGCTCAGTGTGACTCAGTGCCTTTCTGCCTTCAGCACACCCTCCACGGAGCTTTACAGCCTTTTCGCAAACAAACACAACTTGCTGCCTTTTCACGCCCTGGGAATGGCTGCTGAAATTAATGAGCAGGAGAAGGACGGGGTGCTGAACCCAGGCTGCTGAGTCTGACGTGGTTAATCACAGGCACAGAGACTGGCAGGGAGCAATTTGGAAATAACACAACTGGGAATGTTTCTTGTCTCATTTGAGCTGATGTATCCATGCAATCAGTACATTTTGGTTGGTTGCTATTATTTCTCGGTGAAATTGCAGCTCTCTGCTCCGTGTGCCCGGTCTCCTTCCCGCTGCTCCCCCAAGGGATGAGCAATTGTAAAGCAAACAGGAGGAGGAAGTTTGACGATGGGTGGTAACAGGGCAAAGTGAAATAGCAAGGTAGCTGAACTTTCCAGTGCTTCCCCAAGTGTCAAGACAAATAATACCAAGTATTTACTCCTTCACAGTGGCTCTGTTTCTATTGTTGGGGGGAGTGGAGGCAGTGGAGGGGGCTCTGGGCTGGCTCGATTGAGAATCTGTGGTAATGATGGGTGTGAGGCTGTGAGCTACAGTCAGAGAAAATGGGAGTCACTGAGATATGTGTTGATTTAATCAATTTCAGCTTTCAGATGCACTTTCACCCAGCAATCTGCAAGGTTTCCAGTTGTAGGGGGTGCATGTGTGTTTGCAAATATACATAAATGCCTGCATATATGCATATAAGGGAGGCTATAGGTCTTGTCCTGGAGAACAAGAATAGGAAATGGACAATCAGCTCACGGTTAATTGGCTTTGTTTTTCCTTTCTTTTTGCTTCATTTCTGCTCTTCCAAGACAATAATCGTGCTGGCTCTCATCCCTGCCATGGTCACTCCCTGCAGGCAGCACAGTGGTTTGATGCTGCAGCCTGTCTTTGAGCACTCTGCCCTGAGCATTTGTTGTGTTCTAGCTGTTTGTCCCTATGGCGCTGTATCCCGTGGTTTCTGTTTGCCCCCAGCCAGGCTTGGTCTGCAGCTGACTACATGCAGGTTACAAGGGTTTTGAAATCCTCTGCTTGCTACTTGCATTAGCAGGAGAAAGGAAATATTCCCAGTGCTTTTTAGCAATTCTCCTCCTCGGGTGCTGTTAGTGGCATAAGCCATCTATCAGCTGGCAGCAGGCTACAGCAGCAACTGGCACACTTGAAAAGCCTGTGACATTGGATTCCAAAGGATCCACAGGCCAAGTAAACACTGGCAAGGCCTGGGCCTGTGGGAGCAGGGAGCAGGCAGCCCTGGGCAGAGCCTGCAGCCCCTGGCTGTGTCACCAAGGCTGGGCTTGCCTTGCTGCTGCTCCTGCAGCCCAAACTGCAGGGAAATGCTCTGCTACCAAACAACCCTGCTGCTTCCCTCAGGATTTTGGTCCCTAACCATGCTGTGATGTTTTTCCCCCTTACTTTTTTATTTGTTTATTTGTTTGATCTGAATACTTTTGCAACCTCCCATTTTCTGCACAGCCCCTTCCCCAGATTGCAGGAGCTCTGTGATTTCCTTCCTAAAACTCTCTGGTTGGTTGTTAGCTGTAGCCCTTATATGATACCTAGCAAATTAGCATCAAGTGAGAGGCCTGAAATAGACGTGATCAGTTTTATTGCATTGATTTGGTGTAGGATGGCACAGTGTTTGCTGATGTTCTTGCAGGGTTGGGACTGGGTTTAGTCCTGTCAAGCTTATGGAATGTCTCTATCTGCATCTTGAGAGATGATGCAGTGGAACAGAAATCCCCATTTTACCTCTCTATATTCAGAAAATATGCTGGTTATTTAATGTATTGGAACAAGATTACACAAGGGTTTTTCCCCATGTGCTTTAAGATCCTTTGCCATTGCTTGGTGTGCTCAGTGCAGCAGCTGACAGGTTTGATGGGTTAGGCAGTAAAGAAGAGAAAGGGAGAGAAACTATCACAAGCTAAAATATAATACAAATATCATCAGTCTATTCAAAGAGGGATTTGCTGACTCTTATGCCATCCTCCTGAATGTATAGTACTGGCAAGTCAAACCCAAACACATCCCAAATATGCCTCTCTGCTCTCCCAGCTCTTCAGCACTGCTTTTCTGCCCAGGCAGGTCTTGGAGAGCAGTGTCCATCCTGTCCCCCCTCACTGCCACCCTGGGCCCCATCTGCACAAACAAAGGCACCCACAGGCATTGCCAGAGCCCACACAGGAGAGAAAGCTTTCCTTCACTTTGCTGAGTGTCATGGGCTGGGAAAGGTTGGTTGAAGTGCTGGGAAGAACCTGTTTTTCTATATAAGAAATTGAATGAATATGTACCCCTGACAAGCTGAGTCCCAAGGTGCAGAAGTTTTCTCATTCCTTCAGTGAATCCTGCTGCTGTTACATACCAGCAAATAGTTCTGCTGCTCACATTTTATTTGACTGGGGCACAGGTCTCCCAGGGAAGGTTTCTGTCATCAAAACCACCAGTTTGCCTTCAATTACTCCTCAAGTCACCTCAATAACATGACATGCCAGAAGGGCAGAAACCTCACACAGATGTACAAGCTTTGAAAAATAACTAGCACATGTCAGCCAGTGAGGGAAAAGCTCCAGCATAACCAGTCTCCTGACACCAGGGCATTTGTGGGTGTGTGGGCAGGCAGTGGATGCTCCCACTGCAGGAGATGTCCCCACTGTATTTTTTGCACCTTGCTGGGCACAGGGGACACTAATAACATAGTGTGGTGGTCCCAGTGCTCCACGACCCTTCCCATCTCTTGTTATCTCTCTCCCACAATAACAGAGCAAAAGAGAATTGATCTGAAAGCTCTCTGTGAATTCATGCAGAGTGAGTCAGAAGATACTGACATTAACAGGCACTAAGAAAAAAAAACTTTTTTCCCCCCCATGTTTTCTCTCATATAAGTTAAAACATCTTCACTTCTGAATTTCTACTAGGTTGTAAAAGTTTCCTTGATGTAACTACACTGGACAGTGGGGGTTGTTTCTGTGTGTTGTGTCTAAATTTGTGTACATAAAAAAGTAATCTACCAGAGGCTTCTGTTTTCAGCTTTGAAGCTTAGTGTTGTTTGGGAGATGTTAGCAACAATACAGCACTTTGGGGAAGATGTATAGTTTGAAATAGGAGCTCATGCAGGGGGTTTTGGTGCAGCAAATATAAATGTGAATTTCATTAAAGCTCATATAGGATTTAAGTGTAGTAATATTTTCTATTTTATGTAAGTCTTTGGGAAGGTGTCTGCAGTCAGCTTGCCCCTCCAGATCATAAATTATATGTTTTGTTTCTATTCCAAATGGGCTCCTAGTGGGGCCTATTTGTTATGTGCAGCACACAGTTATTTCCAGCATATACTTCTGATGAAACTTTTGTGTTGAGAAGAACAAAATCCTGTCCTCCTTGGAGATAAACCATCATTTTAAATTCTCTTGATGGTGACTTTTTATTGCAAGCAAACTGGCAAAACATAAAAAAAGGTTGTTTAGGTAGTTTGCTTTTTATTTTTCCTTTTATGGTGAAGCAATTTAAAAACACATGTCTTTGCTGTTAAATATTTTAGGAACTCTCATGCACTATAATGCTTTTAGCAAATTTTTCCCAAGTTTCTCACTGCAATGATGCAAATTCAGAGCAACCCAGTCTGTAATGATCCTGAAACAACTCTTGCCCTGGTTTCAGGATGATAGAGCTGGATGTGTTGGAGGCAGCAGAATCTTGCATGCCAGAGGGTGCTTTGTTCCTGCTGCAGACACTGCCTTGCACAGGAGAGGCAGCATGGAGGGTTTGGGATCTGTCATCACCAATGGGAAAATGAGCTATTGGATACACTTGTGTCACATCATGTAGTATCCCAAAGAGCAGAGGTTTTGGGATTGCACCCTCTGCTCCTTGGCAGTGTTTTATGTGATTTGGGGCATTTTAGAGAGAGGCTTTGAGGATCAGGGTGGTTCAGGCAAGACAATGAAAACGAAGTGTGGGGGTGAGCAGGGGCTGTGCTGTGCAGACCCAGGATTGGGCTCCATGAACATTGTGTGCCCCTCCAACTCAGGATATTCTGTGATTCTCTAGGGTTTTAACCCCTCCAGACAGAGCTGGGACTGCCTGCCTGTGGGAAATGGTAACAAAACAAAACAAAAAGGCCTGAAAAGGGCTCACAAGCCTGGGAAGTGCTGGGAAACGGGGCTGGTGGGATGCGTGAATCCCTGGAACAGGCAGGTGGGGTGCAGGGATGGATGCACGGATCCCGGGAGTTGCCCGGCCCAGTGGGATGGATGCGGGGACGGATGCATGGATCCCGGTGGGATGGATGCAGGAATGGATGCGCGGATCCCGGTGGGATGGATGCAGGGATGGATGCGCGGATCCCGGTGGGATGGATGAGAGGATGGATGCAGGGATGGATGCGCGGATCCCGGTGGGATGGATGC
>WEIU01014500.1:949331-975566 GCA_013389925.1 Aegithalos caudatus
GGGGGCGCCTCCCGTGCCCTCCCGCCGCGGCCCTGGCTCGGCGTGTCCTCCCCGGGGTGCCCTCAGTCACCCTCGCCCTCGGTGGTCCCGACCTCCCCGCACGGCCTCGGCGGTGTCGTCCCACCTGCAGTGGCGCTGGTGTTGGCACAAGGGAGCAGGTGGACGGTCCCGCCGTGCTGGCGATGGCCCGGGGAGCAGGTGGATGGTCCGGTCACGGTGCTCGGTGTCAGGCACTGTGAGGGCGGTGGGATCCCCTGCGGTGGCTCCTCGGTGCCTTTTCCCCGGTGAGGGTGTGGAGGATGTGCCCATGGCGCAGGTGTCAGGGAGCTGGACTGGCCTGCCCTGGCTGCCCTTGGGCTCATCCCCACTCCATGCTGGGAGGACAAGCGGCAGGGCCTAGGGCATGCAAAAAAATCATTATTCTAATGTTTCCTGGCGAGTTTGACTGTGATCAGCAGATAGAAACAACAGCTGTTTCTTCCTGTCCCGGCAAACTAAGCTGGTACTGGAAAAAGTGGCTAGAAGTGTCTGGAGAAAAGAGATGTTAAGGTGTTGCCATGTGTTGAGTTTTAGACTTTTGGTCCATAGGTTTGGATGTTTCTACAGTGCTGGTAATGTTGTAGTGTATATCACAGCACTCGAGGCGTTGCCAGAACCTGACACCTTTCTATTCCCTCTTCATTTTGGTTTGGACAGGCTTATGGTCTTGTTCTGCTTAGCACTATTCATTGATAGTTTTAGGGTGGTGGGGAAAATCAGGGTGAGAAAAGAACGAAGTAAGTACGTGCTGTAATCTGTTAGTTCCTGGGTTTAGAGCTGTGAGTGATTAAGAGGCGCTTTCTTGTTCTGCATAGAGGCATTTAACAGCTCTTTACGGATTTGTAGATTGTTTCAAGTCAGTACTTTGTCATCAACAGGCAACTGATCAGGTCCTTTGGAAGGCGCTATTAGGGAGGCATTACTGGGAGTTGTCGTTTAAACTCTGCCAGAACTTTTAAGAATAAAGCGTTTCCAACATAGGCAACTTGGATAAGTGGCCTTGAAGTTTTTGTGTGCTCTTATGTGATTGGTGAGTGATATAATTTTATATGAAAACCTAACGATCAGTTAGGTTTGGGCCAAAGAATAGGCCATGCATTCATGAACTATGTAAGCGCTACTGAAAGTGCTCACTTTTATGAACTGTGATTATGTTGCCATTCAGTTGTTTTGACTGAAAACTTTGTTTTTCCTAAGGCTTTAATCACAATGGTACAGCCTAGTATTTTGCCGAAGGGTGAGAAGAAGACCTAGCTGCACTTCTCTATGCAAATTTTGTACAGTTACTGCCTTTCTCTCTTTATCCAATTATTTCCTTTTGGAAGCCTTAAGCATCTTGAAACATCCAGTTTAAATACTTAATAATTTTCTTACTCCTCTCTGAGCTCTTTCCATTTTCTGAGCCCTCTTGGTTTTTCTCACAGAGAGAAGTTGGTCAGAACTGAAGACTACTGTAGGTGAAAATCCACAATTATTTATTTAATCATCTCAGAACTTCTGTGTAATTTTCTGTCATTTAATCCAATACAATCTTTTCTCACTTTTTGTTCATCATTCCACTCTTGGTCAGATAGTCTTATTAAGCTCTCCACAATGACTAATAGTCCTTGAGTAATTAATTTAGAATACAGCAGTACATATGACTAGTTAATAATATTTTTAACGACTTTTGTGCCATTCTTCATATGTATTACTAATTACGAGCTTCTATGAAATTTTTTGTTCTGGGTCTTAGGCTCGTAAGAACAATTTTGAGAACAGAGCCATTATTTTTCTTTATAAGACGGCTTTCAGCCATCATCAATGTTCATTATCTTTTCTCCTTCAGAATGGAAGCAGAACTTGGTAAATACATCATCAAGAATCTCACTAAGGCTAGGTATTGATGCAAATGCCTGTTCTCTCTCCTGCTCTATTTTGACATATTAAATATCCATGAGATGCTTTTGCTTGGGAGGCTAGTTCCTGCTTGCTGGGTTTCTGTATGTGTTTGAGAATTCGCAGTGTCTTAAGAGTTTTTGTTCTGTTTTGCTCCATTTCCAAGTAGAATTCCTCATCTTATAAGTGTGAAACAACCCTTGTTTCTTGTGCGTGGAGGGTGTTGCACTGGGCTGTGTACAGCCGTGTCTTTGCCATTAATTCAGTGTGATGTACAATGTAGATCTCTGGAACAGGATTGACTTACTTGTATTTATTTGTCCTTCACCACTTGGGGTATTCTGTACAGATTCTATCAGCTGCAGTCTTTTATATAATCCTTCAACTGACCAGCAGAAACACTGAATAGCACTGGACCTTTCCTAAAGCATCACTAGTGGAGATTCACACAACAAGAAAAAATGTCTTGCACAGGGGATAGCACCTGAGTCTGTGCCAGCTCTTTTGGAATATGTACCTGTGTGTGCTTTCAGCCAAGCTAAAATATCATGCAGTTTTCCCTCTTTCCTTGAATTCTTTTATGTGTGCCATATGGTAAGACCCTAGAGCAGCTTATACATAATAATTTATTGCACATCTGTCCTTGTCAGAAGTGTTAAATAATCCTCTGTAATGTTTCCAGGTGACTCTGGATGCACAAAGTATAACGTAGGTAAGTTTAGTACTGCAAGATGTTACACGTGTGTGGAACTGCTTTGATTTTTCATAAGTATACTTTTTTTTTTTGTTCCTGAAAATATGGCTTTTAAGTGCACTGATGGTTTTTTATTTTAATTGAGGAAATCTGTTAATGCTGAAGTTTTCTTTCCTAAAAAATAATCTATGAGAGTAAAAGTTTCAAGTGACTTTGTACCTCCTCCCTTTTTCTTTAACTGTGTGTATATGTGATTTTTTTTTTCCCAACTGTACTAAAAGTTAAAGGGGAAGAAGCTTTTTATAATATTCCAGGCTACAATGAACTATGATTTTTAAGTGCAAAAAACCCCCAGCTTTAACTATTGACAAGGTGGATTTAAAATATTTTTCTTTAGCCTTCCTAGTAATTTATGAGGTGGTTTTAGATTCCAGGTTTTCTTCATGTTGACTAACTTCTAAATCAGACTTCTGTGTAGCACTAAATCTTACAGAGATCTAAGTATAGTAGGTCAGAAACTGCAGGGTATTTTTATCCAGTCCAACCTATATTCTTGTCAGAAAGCCATACCAAATTTATTTAGTGAGACCTATTTTCTGTAAGCCTATGTTTAGCATTACTTTTTACCACCATCCTTTATTTTTCTGTTGATTATATACCAGGATTTTGTGCAAGACTGTTACCAAGCTAACCTATCAGGCTGTTTTTCTCATTTTAAATTATGTTAGTGTTTTATTTTCTTCGCAGTCTTCTGTAGCCTAAGCGTTTACTGAAAATTGGCATCAGTGTTCCAAGAGCTTGTCATCTCATTCTGTAAAAATTCTAAGACACTGGCTGTCTAATTCTGCAGATATTAAAATAGTCACTCTTGGCAGATAAACCTGAAATTTTTCAACCCAGTGATTGAGATATAAAAAGTACTGAGTGGTTCTTAGCCTTGTAAAAGGCTTTCCTGACATGGACCCTTGTGTTTCTGCAGAGTCAGCCCATTTTCATAGAATTAAAGCAGAACGAGAGAAGGGAGGGTAAAAATACTTGTGACTGTAGTGATAATACTAATAATTTTAAAATGCAGCATTTTATTATCTGAACAGTAATCAATTTTGCTCTCTACTGCCTGTGTTATCAAGATTGATTAAATGTACTGTTAATCCCTTACTTTAAAATCCAGGCTTCTATCAGATAATTGTGTAACCACATGTTGTGTTCTACAGTAATGGTTTTATTTGTTATTTTTTATTTTGTAACTGAAAGAAGCCTGTAAAATTCCTGAAGTTTTGACAGAAGCACTTTGCAAAATATTAGCCCTGGAAATATTTTGTACATTAGAAAGACATTTTATCACTACTGCTTTTCTCCTGAAGGGAAAAAAGCTTATCTTAGTCATAAAAAAAAAATAGTGCTGCATGGTCCTTTGAAATATTTTTTTTCCTGCATAAGGGCTCTGTGTCTTAGTTAATCTCAATTACACAGGTGGCATTCTGATATTGTCCTCTTTCAGCTATCTTCACAGGAATTATGTAACAGCTTTCCAAATTCCATATCCGGATCCTACTGAATATTTATGAAGCTTGAGGATCAATTATTGTACGTTTTAGGATGATCTGTGACTAATTTATTAAAGCTTGTCAAACTCAGCTTGAAATTCCATGATAGTAGAAGTGTAGGTATTGAGTGTAGAAGCCAGAGCCTTCATGTGCAGGGAAGCAAAGGAGAGTGTGCCTTGTGTGTGTGCCAGAAGGGGCTCTGTGTGAGCAGTGCCATTAACAGGAGTGGCACCCTGGCTCAGGATGCTTATTCCCAGAGATGGGGTAGATTCCCACTTTGCAAGAGAGCCAAGGTGTTTTAACAGGTGTCTTGAGAAACTCTGTGTCATGAAGCAACTGTGAGACAGATTAGCTGGTTAGAATTTTCTTTTAATCTAAAAATCATTAACATCATAGACTTCAGCTGCCTGTGCAGTGGCTGGGAGATCCCACATGATGTCTGCATTCTGTGATTTAAAGTGACTCAGGTAATTTTAGGGTGGCATTTCATGCTGTTCTGTGATTCTGTTTCATGTGTTTTGTAAGAAAGCAGATACTTATTATTTTGGAGGGGTTTTTTGACAGGAATAGTCAGTTATATAGCATTCTCTTAATTTGTTGGCAGGATCTTTTCAGGGTGATTTTATTTTATTTTACTAAGGAAAAAGAGCATATTTTTGGCTTTTCCTTCCTCAGTCTTTCAGTTCATGGCTGTGGTAATGATAGGTGTGGTGCCAGTGTTTTCAGAGGAAGAGGTGGATGTTTAATGAGGTTTTACCACTGACTTAGAAGAATTTGTCTTTGCTGGCATTGGGCCAAATGGTAAATGTTTTTATTTAACTGTGGTTTGAAACATTGGATGAACAATAAGAGAGTTGTGAATATCATATTTACTTATATCAAGTTTAAATAAATAGCTGTTAGTGCTACTGAGGAAATTTTGCACAACGATTTCAAGGGAAAACAGGCATTTCCTCCTTTGGAAAGCAGCTCTTGCCCGACTTCAGAGCGGTGTTTTCTGAATCACGTGGCCAGATGCTTTGACTCAGCTAAGAAAGCTGAATCAGAGCTATTGCGCAGCTTCTGAGTCAGCTTTTTGAAGTTTTTTAAAAAAGTGGTTGGTTAAATTTGTTTTCTTTAGTTTTTAAAAGCAGTCCCAAACTGGAGAAGATGACAGAGAAATTTTACAAGGCTTTGAGCTTGGCCACATCATGGAGAGATATTGAAAGAAAGGCTTCTGTCTCAGGAGATGAAGAAAGAGTATCAGGTCTTTTGATAAACATCTGTTTCTTGTTTTAAATTTGGTTTATATTTTGCTTTGGATTATTCTATGGTTTATTTTCTTGTAATAGAGAAACTCTGCCAGTGGGTAATGTTCAAGCACAACTACAATTTACAGTTCCCATTAAACGTGATACACTGACACATGTTCTCATTCCTAACTTCTGAGGTACAAGCCTGAGCAGAGAAATGGAAGTAATTGGAGGCATGAGTACATGCTTGGGTGATGCCTGCTCAGTTTTTTGTTTGTAAAATGTTGAATGTAATAGGAGTGACACTGGTTGGGCACTGGAACAGGCTCCCCAGGGAATGGTCATGGCCCCAAACCTGCCAGGGCTCAAGGAGTGTTTGGACAACGCTCTCAAGCACAGGGGAGATTGTTGGGATGTCCTGAACAGGGCCAGGAGTTGGGGTTCAATGATCCTGGTGGGTTTCTTCCAGCACATAATATTCTGTGCTTCTATGATTCCATGATCCTATGGAAACACTGAACTTGGTTTCTGACCACTGATAGCCCACCAGTAAGGACTGGAAACAGTGTAAAACCCCAAAGTGAAGTTGTGGATTTAGGAAGATGTCATATTCTCTTCGCTGTCTTTTTCTGGTGTGCCAGTGTAGCTTCTAAACTATTGCTTCAGTGGCTGTCTAGACAGATGGTTTAAGCTAATATTCCAAGAGAAATGTGATGAGAGGATAACTGGGCATTTCCAGCAGACACTGTCAGACCTAGAAGGGGCAGATCCAGGTTGTGGTTATAGCAAAAGGGAAGGCTGGTCTGGCTGAGGCCAGCTGGGTCATGTTTCCATGAAGGTGGGGGAGCCAAATTCTTTAATATTTGTTGGTGTTTTGTTAAAATTACACCAGCCAGAAAGGCTTGAAGGAGATGATGAATCTGCACATTTTCTACACAGTAGCTGAAGTAGGAACGTGTTTAAATCCTGCCTCTTTCCAGGGCTAAGCACCTTTCTCCAGGGAGCATTTTGGATTCACGCTCTCTTGAAATTAGGATCATAAGCCCTTTCTTTCAAAAAGGGAGCAAAGGTCAATCTTTGCTTTCAAAACCCAGGAGGTGGTGGTGGTTCTGGTTCCCTTTTCATCATTAGCAGAGCTGTTATCTGCTGGACTGCTCGCCACATGTGTGGGAGACTTCAACCCAGCTATCCTCCTTCCTGAGGGGATTAATGCCCCTAATTCTTTCCATCAGAGTGAATTTTGTAATCACCAGACTGTTGACTAGTACGAGGTGGTGTTGCTGTCAGAATGATAGACTGAACACAGCAGTGAAACCCAACACAAAAGATATTCAGTGACTGAGGACTAAGGTGTTTAAGGGAGTAATTCATAAAAGCAAACCAGTAATTTCAGAAGTGCAAGAAAAGAACAATCAAGATAATTTTTGCATTGCAGGTCAGATTCTGTTCGAAGACGTACAAGTGCCTCCCTGGTGATTTCTGTACTTTATTTTCAAGCAGGGATAGAATTTGAGCTTGGAAAGCATAAGGAATAGGAAAAAAAAAAAAAGAAAAAACAACAACCAAAAACCAAAAAAAACAAAACAACCACTCAGTTTTATTTAGATTAAAGGGTGGGAAAGAAGCAGTTGCAGAAGCCAGAGAGAGGGTGGCAGAGGAAAACAGGACAAGCCAAGGAGTTTCACTGCTGGACAAGCAAGNAAAAACCCAAAAAAAAAAAAAAAAAAAAAAAAAAACCCCCAAAAAAAACAAAACAAAAAAAAAAAAAAAAAAAAAAAACCACACAAAAAAACCCAAAAAACCAACAACAACAACAACAAAAAAAAAAACAACAAAACCCCACAATGAGTTGTGATATAAAATAATCTGCTTCATAAAATGTTTTGGTGAGTTACAAAAGGTAAATAGACAAGCTACTGTCAAGCACTGGAAAAAAGAGGATTTGGACACAAAATACATTATCTGTAACATATGTGTATATCTGTACGTATGCATACATGTACATTTTCACTTGAGATATGGAAGTGGCTGTATGTATGCCCAAACATTAAGCCCAAAGTGTTATTTCCCTTAGTAGTAGTTACAAAGTAGGTAACAATTGTATCTATTCTCAGAGTGTTTTATTTTAAGTAGGTTACAAGGTAACTTTTTCGTATAATAATGTTTTAGTTTTGCTTGTTGGGTTTGTTTTGTTTTGGTTTTGTAAAGCATTAATGCAGAATACTTGTAGACCTTGAATTCTTTTCAGTCCTCTGCCTTTTCTTGTATTTTAATAAAAATTTATATTTTGATTATACATAGAGAGAATTGAACTAATAAGAGAGGCAAGGCAGATAAGTTGGATTTTATAACTTAGATTAATAAAGATTGGCTTATAGGAGATCAGAGTAAACCAAAGCCATGCTATTAATAAGTATGCACCTGTGATTTTGTGGTTCATGGTAAATATTTTCACTTCAGTTTCATTCCAGTGTCACTTTGGCAGTTAAGAGTTGGTGGGTTTCTTTCATTTTTGAGTACTACTTGTGGTTTTTGAGGTGTGTGTGTATATAAATAAAGTTAGGATAGTCTTAAACAATAACATATCCTGGAATAACATTGTGCACGTGTATATTAAAATGAAACATGAGATTTTTTAAAAATTGTCATTAGTTTGAAATTTAATTTTAGAAGTACCCAAATTGCACTTGAGCTGCAGTCACTTTGTCTGGATTGGAATAGGAAGATATTTATTGTCAGATTTTCTGCTGGAGCTTTTCTATCCTGTTGCTATGTGAAAGGCTTGCACAAGCAGGAGTGACTGGCTGCAACTGTAGTTCATGTCATCAAACCAATGGAAGGAAATAGCTCAAGAGCTGTTGCTTTCAATGTTTAAAGAAGTCTGTCCTGGTCTTGCAAGCCCTTGAAGGGATTTTGAACCTTACTCATCTTCTTGAATGTTGGCATAGATTTATGGTGATAATACAGGTAACAAATTTCCCAGTGACTGGATTATTCTTATCGAATCTTGATTTTTAATTGCCTCCCAGGCTTTCTAGGACTGGCCTTCTAAATTGGGCACAGAGAGTTTCAACTCTTAAGACAGCCATTTTGCAACTTGCATTTTCTTCTCTTTCTGTTAATGGCAGTTAGTGAAATTGCTGTTCTGCATCTTCTTTTGAGATGGATGCTATGAGAATGTCTTATTTCTTTGCAAAGACCTCTAAAAGTTAATTTGTCTTTGAATAAGCAGTTGTTCTCTGCTGGCTTCTGTGCAGGTGGTGTCTTTTAAGCAGCTGCAAGAACTGTCATGGCTTGGGGGAAAAATAAGTAACAGGCACAGGGCACCCTCTGGGAGATGTGGGTAGGGTGCAGCACCCTGTGTTGTGGTTGAGAAATGTACAGCAATTCACAACAAAATGTTGGTTTTTTTTGTTTTTTTTGTTTTTTTACAAAACTGTAGAAATAGGAATATATTACCTTAACTATGTGTCAGTGCAGTTAAAGGAATGGTTTGTGCTAATCCAGTTGTCAGCAGGGCCCAGACTTGGCTACGCTCCATTATCCTTTTGGTAGAGAAAGGAGGGAGCAGTAATTGGAAATTCCATGATCTCTGGTGTGGAGTCAAAGATCTTCCCAGGCAAGTGTCTCATCGAGAGCAATGTTGATATGAGATGTAGTTGTCTTTTGTGATCAGAGAATTTAAAGCTTAAGAGTGATATTTGCCTTAAAAAAAAAAAATTCAAAAAGAGAAAACATAACTATTGAGACTTTATGCACTTAAATATAGTACTGAAGCATATATAAAGGAAAAACCTCGCTTTCATGTGGTCATATGTTTTCAAGATTTACTTTGAAGCTTTCTGATCAATTTATGACTTTTTATATTTCTTGCCATTTGAGCAGTATTTTTCTGTGTTTCTCGTTTTTCACAGCTCTACTCTGAGCACCATCTCTAATATCAATGGGAAAAACTGGTGAAACTGGGAAATGGGAAAACTGCATAGTTTTGTTGCAGGGTGATGGGGCCAACTTCCTTTTTATATTTGTGCTCACACCATAAATGACATTTTATTCACTCATGAACAGGACTTGAATTTTAAAGTGATAGGAATATCTTCTATGTTTTTATTTGTTTAACTTAAATGTAAAATTACTGCATAGAGTAGGGGTGCATGCTGTGTTCTAGCTGAGCTTCCTAAACGTTCTTAAACAAAAGAAACAAAGTAAATCTATATAATATCGAGGATCCTCAGTTTGTGAAAATAAATCTGCTTGATCTGCTTTAATTTTGAAATGAAGTATTCATTAACTGCACACATGGAGGACAACAGGTTCTGTATTGAAAGAAATTAGGAAAGAGGAGGTGTGGAGGTGCCAGTGCAGTTGCTTGAAGATGTAAAAAACCACGATGCATAAACAATGTGTGCCTGCCACAGGAATGCAATTCCTTACAGTAAAAAAGAGGGGATCAGAGGGTGAGAACACAGATCTGTTGAAGGGCATTGCAAAGCAGGGGGCTTGTGACAGGTGGAGAAATAAATAGGTCATATTCAAGCAATGAAGACTGATCATGGGCAAACACAACTCTCTGGTGGAAGTATCGAAAGGCTGGAATAATCACCCGTGGGACAATGGCTTGTCCATTGCCCCAGGTCTTTCAGAACAGGTTTGATTGCTTGCATTGTTCCCACCGGGTCGTTCAGTTATCACGCCTTGGGGGTAGGGATGGACTGGCTGACCTTCGGAGGTTCCTTCTGTCTCTCCTTTGCTTAATAGATCTCTAACTACACATTGGACACATTTGAACAGGATCATGCTGAAACCTATTCTCCAGCTCTGCAACCTGTCCATCAGTTCTATTTCAAGTGGAATTTGTTGTATCTGTAAGAAAAGCTGTGGTAGTTGTCAAGAAAAGGTTGTGTTTTTCAACGGGTTTGGGGTTTTTTTTTGCTTCTTTCATGTCATCCTCCAGGACAATTCTGCAATGAGTCCCTGTCATCTTTCTGTTTAAGTATTCTTTTCTGCTGTAGTGTTGCATCTAGGCCAGTTGCAGAATTGTTATTCTGCTTGGAAAAATGATGGGGATTCATGGAGTGCCTTGTGGGGGAAAGTATGTCCTGAGTGTGGATCAGAATGAGCAATTTTTCCAGCTGGCTGCATTCAAACTGTTGATTTCAGTAACTACAGCTTGACATTTAGTTCATACGTAGGTAACCATGTTCAATAGTGAGATTTGTAATTCCATTTAATTTCATTTTATCTGTGAACATGTATCCCCTTAGGAAAAATTAATTTCTTACTGAGACTAGCAGTAAAAGGAGGGCTGCTGTGGAACCTGGAGGTTGTGTATCTAATGGAATGATAAATGTGAGAAGAAATCCTCTGTTTTTCTAATGCTCCATTACCAGTCTGCCTGTCCATGAGCAGCAGAGTGAAGAAACTGGAGAACTGATTTCTTCACAAGGCATTATTAGTCATAGCTAATAAATTATTTTAACAGCTAAGGAATATGCTAACACTCACACAGCTTTGGCTTTGCATCTGTGTATGGTTCGCAGAGAAGGGAACTGCTACTGGGAATATTTTAAAATGCAAATTATTATATTCTCCAGGTAAATGATAACAAAAAAATCCTTCCTTTATTCTGTTAAAGAGTATCTAGTGGTTGTTTGACTAATGCTTGAGAATTAGGCCCCTTATTAATAGTTACATAAGTAGTAGTTAGAAAAAGATATGATTTTATCCGGTATAATGAGCAGCTATGAATTTATCCAGTTTATAAATATGTGCTAAGCATACAGTGTGTCAGGGGTGCTGCTTGCTTGGGTGGGCTTTTGTAGACATTTAAGCTACTGGTATATTTGGGTCAGTATGAGTGTATTTTTTTTTTAATGAAAATATTATAGTTTTAAAATTAAGTTTCATGCCACTAAAAAGATATTTCTTTTCTTATTAATATCACTGATGTCATAAATGTTAAATCCTTGTCAGCATTTTAACATGGGTAGTCTTTGAAATGTCACTGTTGCATCTCAGCTAATGATGAGATTCTGTAGTCAGTTTCTTAGTGTAGCCCAGTGTATTTCTCAGCAAACAAACTGAAACACAGGATTTACTTGCAAAGCTGTGTAATGCTGTTTTATATATATTTTCCTACATGTGCAACTTAGATATATGTAACAAAATAGCAGTTCTCAGAGAAAAACAGGGAGACATGGGCCAAATGCTTATTATTCTGAAGGCATGTTAAGAAGATAAACCTAACGAATTTAATCTTGTAAGTTATAACTTTCTAGAATGTGAGTTCTTGATTTATTTTTTTTTTTTCTTTTGGCTGGGGTTGACATTTCTGTTGCTGCTGTAACATTTCTGTCCTGCTTGTGTGAGGCAGTGCACTCTGGCTCTAGGTGGCAGTCACTGGTAGGCAGAGGGAAGAATCCTTCTGGGATGGATGCTGGGCTTGGTCCCTGCACTGATTGGCTTCTCCAGATGAAATTTTTATGGTGTTGGACAGCAATAAAAGTGTCACTTCTGCTTCTCTTCCTTTCTGAATTGCAACGTAGTAGAGATGCTATGAAGAAAGGGGGCAAGGAAAAGGGAAAAAAGGGGCTGAAAATGTTGCTGTGAAATATTCACAAAAGAGAGCTTTAGTAATGCTGACAAATGCAGAAAAGATTTCTATCAACACAACTCCTGTCCTAAATTAACAGACATGAATTTGTTTATAAGGGAAGAAATACCAGTTTTTCTCTAAATTTAGTTTCCAAGAGTAGAACAGATTGACCAAAGTGCAGTCAGGGATAATAGGAGTGGATAAATGTGTGATTATAATTTCATTTAATTTAGCCAGGATTTCCCCACAGTCTTATGGGCAAGTGTTGAAGGAGAATTTTTTCTCTTTTTTGCTTAAGACCTTGTCTCTTCCACCCTACCTCCTAAATCCCCATCCTCCCTTTGCAGTGCCTGTCCTTTCTCAATTTCCAACCTCTTTCCCATCGTTATACAGGTAATTCCCTTCCTTCATATTTGTTAGCTGTCTCTTGTTTCTCCACTGTCTCTTCTCTATAAAGTAGGATGGGCTTTGAGGTTTTTCTTTCTCTCTCTTGGCACAGGTGCTGTTTGCCTCCCTAACTCCTCACTGCTAAACAATTTGATAGAGAGTTGCTGTTGGAAAAGGCAGAAGCACTCAAGCAAATGAGCAACAGATTCTCACCCCTTGCTGTGTAGGGCTGATTGCACTTCATGAGATGAATGCTGCTTGATAAGAAAGTTACTGTTATCATAAAATCACAGTTCAAAACCAGGATTAGTCTATACATTTTATTGATCTCTGGTTTCAAATACCATGCCAAATTACAGTCTCGTTTACCTATGTGCAAGAAACTCTTTGGAAAGAGCTGAAGTAATTCTGGATGTTCAGAGATATACTTAAGATCATGTTTTGGCTTTCAGCTTTAAAGATAAAGAAATTACTTACTGTTATTTTGCATATTGCATTAACTGCCAGCTCTAGTAAAGGGACTCTGATCCTCTAAGTGCTTTGCAGGTATTTTGCAGGATATCTTTGTACTATAGAAGAGTAACCAAAAACCAAAAGATCTTGATTTTTGCTTAATACAAGCCTAGAGACAAGCTTTTAATTTGTTAACATACTAGTTTTAACTATGGAACAACCACAGATTTTTGAAAAGGGAGGTGCTTTATCTGCAGAAGAATTAAAAAAAAAAAAAAACCCAAAAAAAAAAAAACCCCAAACCACCCGAAGATTTAATTAGTTCTATATTTTCACATGTTTATAATGAAAAAGACCATTAACATTTCCAGAGCTGTGTTTTACAGCTCAATCAAGTGCATTTCCAGAGCCAGTCTGAGAAATGTGGACCATCATTTGTGAGAGAAGCTTTCTGAGAATTAGGAGTAATTTAGTACAGATTCCTGTGTGAAGTTCATGTGCAAGAAATACAAGATGGAGATAATTCTGGTATTATGTCAAGATTATATATTAGGGTGACAGGTATCACAGTCCCTAATAGATTGCAAAGGACAGAGATAATGAAGAGTGATGCTTTGTGTTCCCAAGTCTGCCTTGGGCCTGGTACATAACTGTAGGCAAATCACTCCTTCCTCAATTCCTCTGTCTGTAAAAATGATGATAATGATGTGGATTATTTTGTGTTTTGTTTTGAGATCTTAAGGGAATACATGGAAATGAAGTGGTAGGAACATGAGAGGAAATACAAGGTAGTAAAATAAGCATCTGTATTGCAGACAGCTTTGTTCTGGCAACTGATTATAAAATTATTGATTCTACTGTTCCTATTGAGGGTGTCACTATGTACTTGTTCACAGGATTATAGGAAAAAAAATTGCTATTTCTTACACTTGCCTATCTTTCAGCTTCTCATTCAGAATTTATGATAAGGTTATTCTGCTTTTATTCTTGCCCATTACTACCCCCATGAGGGACAGTTAAAGCTGCAGTTGGTAGGGGATAAGGACAGCAAAGGTCTGTCTGTCTTTATTTTCTCTATCTCCTCCCTTTCTATCTCTCTGTCTCTCTTTGGCCGTTGAAAATGTAGGTCATATTGCATCACCATAAAATGGAACAGTCAGAAAGGTGTTTGAAAAATGCTGACATCCTTAGCCTGGGGTGCATGCCAGTGTCCTTTGTTTACATTGGGAATAGTGTTGTACCTGTGTAGGAACCAGCATCTCTGCTAAGGTTAGTGGTATGGTACCTGAATTGTGAGTCAGATTTTAGGATGACTTTCATCTGCCTGCAGTAATTTAAAATTAGACAGATAAAACGCAGCTACTCAAAATAATGATATACACAAGGAGCTAATTTGAAATCCTTAATCTGCAATAACTGTGACGGTGTCGTTTGAATAATGTTACCTTTAACAGAGAAGCTCAGTAATAAATTTTGCAAATCATATTAATCATGTACTCTCAATTGCCTTGATGAGCTGTGCCTTTCTGTCTTGAAAAGTATGTTTATATTATATGTTTGTATGTTTTTTCTTAGTTTTTTGCTTCGTTACTGTTTTATTTCATGCACCCTTCTAAATGATCCAATCTGGATTTTTTTTTAAATTTTAAAAATGGAAAATCCTGATGTCCAGTGTGTTACTGCTAGCTACCAGGCTTTCATTGTTTGTGTTTCTGATGTAATACAAGTTGTAATTGGTATGAAATATTCCTGTGGCTTAAAATGCTGAACATATATTTTTCTTCTCTACAGACATATATAAATACCATTTTTAAAGAAATGTATAAATATAATTTCAACTGTCCATATTTCTCTTAGTTTGCTGCAGTACGATAATGTGTTTTAGGGATTGAACTTTCAAATAAATAGTGGCATAAATCATGCTGCAAGATGTGGGTGTTTTGAAATATAAAACAAAATACTTACTTATAGACAACCTTGCATTATTTCTGAAATGAGATATTTTTTGGTTTTTTTTACCTTTCTGTTCAATGCTTTGTGTGATTTTGCTTAAATTGTTGAAGTGGAATATGCAAAGGGTTCTTATAACTTCGTTAATCTTACTGCTGAAGAAGACCTCTAAGTTAAAAGAGAAATTGTTGGAAGATAAAGTCAGTGATGACATAATTTCTTGAGGAAGATAATGAAAGCTGGTCTTTGCCTGTTGTCATTAGACAAAGGAAAATTATAGTAGTCAAAGTTAAGACCTATCAAGTGCACTTTGCTGTGCATAATTATTTTGCAATTTTTATCAATTATCCAAAAGGTGCTATTGCTTCTCCACTGATTAAGATATTAGTTATGTAGTAACTAAAATATTAGTTATTAAAGTTTGATCCTTCTTGTTATTACTTAAGATACCTATGCACGTTTGAAATAGTTTCAGAATAACTTGTATCATTATTATATTGTACACCAAATATTCTGTTGCATTTGTGTTTGCACAAGTAATAGTAAATATTTAGGTAATTCTGAGAAACGCTTGCTATTGGTATACGTAGGAAATACATGAAATCTTGAGAAGCTGTAATTTTATAATTGGTGTTTACAGAAGTTTGCTATTTAATCTCTGAATGGAGCTGGTAGTTATTTTTCAGTCTCTGAAGGATTGTGTCTCCTGGAGAGACTAGCAGGGCCAATTATGCACTTGGTGCTTCTGATACCATCTTTGCCCCCTGAGATTCTGTATTTGGTGGGTTCAGGGTCAGTCCCAAACACAGCCAGGATTAGCCTGGGAACTGCTGGGGTTTTTCCTTCAGTTGCCAGCTGGCCACACCTGCAGCCCTGGCCTGCTGCTGCCCTGCTCCTGCCCCTGCTCACATCCCTGCTGCTCCTGCCCCTCCACACATCCCTCCTGCCCCTGCCCCTCCTGCCCCCTCCTGCTCCTGCCCCTCCACACACCCCTGCTGCTCCTGCCTCTCCAAGGGACACAGTGATACCTCCTGAGGTTATCCCTTACAAAATGCCTAGGTGAGGTACTGGGTGTGATTACACCCTGCATGTCCACGTCTTTGTTTATATAAATATAGCCTGTGCATTTTGTCTTAAATTTGAATATTTAGTAGGTAGCATAGGGGAAAGTGATGCATGTTTCTGGCTCCTGAAAAGAAACAGAGTTAAAGGACCTTGGATAGCTGAGGCATTCGTTTTGATGCTTTCAAAAGTTAGGGATGCTCTATCACATACATTTCCATTTTCTTTGTTTTAATGAGTTGATTTGCAATTACAATTTTCATGTAAACGTGTTTCCCATTAAATGGATAATATGCATTAGTAATTGTAACTCTGCCTATGTTATATGTAATCTGTGTAGATACAGTTTTGACTGGGGTATAGCTCCTGTTCTGCCAGGATGTGGTTTTCTGTCTTGCATATCAATAACTCCTCAAAGTATTAAACAGCAGTTTTGTCCAAATTTGTTTGATAGTCAGGCAGTGAGAGTGACATAATGCTTCACTGGTTTGGAAACCATACCTTTTTCCACTTTCCTGGATTGCTGCTTTGGCTTTTTTTTTTTTTTTTGTCATTTCCCACCTTTCAACCAGTGCTCCCTTTTCCAGGGTACCAAGGAGAGAGCCCCACCTGGCTTGTTCTCAATCATCCCATGACTTCCTTGCATTACTCTCTGCTGACAGTTGTGGTTGTAATTGACCTGCTGTAAATTCTCAACAAGAATCATTCCTGTTCTCTGCCACCCATTATCCAGAGAAAGAGTTCTCTTTAAAGGGTCATCAAGCTGTCAATTTATTCTTTTGAGACTTACTCTTATAACTTCTTTCAAACTCAACTGCAGGTGTAATCCCTACAGCAAAATTCACAGGTGGTGACATAGTATGCTCTGATCTTTCATATACAGGAATAAAATTTTTGCTGATCATTCCTTCACCCTTGTCTTGTTCATTTCTTTACTACCCTCTTCCTACATCTGTAAGTCTTTGGAGATGTATTCCGTTTTATAGTTTTTGTTTTCATTTTTGCATGAAGCGATAGAACTTGCCCTTTATGAAAAAGTAACATTTACATCAGGTTAAAAGAAAGAGGGTTTTGCATGCAGAGCTCTCATATCCCCTAAAGAAACTGGGGTAGAGATGGAGGAGTGAATTACTTGCACAGCAGGTAGGTCATGTGCTCGAAGGGCTTGGGACTTTGATGCTGAACTTTGAATGATCTTCTGGGAAGGGAGTGATCCATATCTATTCAGTCTCCTGTCCTAAACTAATGAAGGACAAAAAGGATTTTTGGTAAACACTGCATTGCATTTTCCTAGTTAGCTGCAGCAGGAGTTGAAGAGAAAGATTTATACTGTAGTATTCAGTGAGATTTGTATGTGTAACAAGGAAATACAGCATTTTCTGAGACTTATACTAGTGTAGAAATTTGCTAAGGATCACTTCTATTAAGCATAAAGCAAAGCAGTGCCTGCAGAGGGAAGAAAAAAATAATACTGGACTTGCTCTCAAGTCTTGCCCGTTGAAAACAAGAAAAATTTGGATTTTATGCAGTAATTAGAATATCATTAAGTGAGGATGTTCTTCTTAGGATCAGCTACATCACTGAGCAGAGTCATCTTAGAAAAAGTAAACATATCTCTAGGGGATCTCAGTCAAGGTAATGTTAGCTGCTAAGCTGCAGTTTAAAGGAAAAGATGGAAAAAGGGTTTTATATTTTGTGCATAAAAAGACTTTAAAGTTATAAACTTAGTTGGCAGACATCTTCCCAGAGGAGAAGCCAGAAGCCAGGAAAAGCTTCATTCAGCACCTTCCACTGGAGCAGAGCCCTGCAGACTGGGGGACAGCTCGGATGCCCTCTTGGAATGCATTCTTCTTGTCTGGACTTTAGTCCTATGAGGGGAAAAAAATAGTTTTCTCTGAAGTGTCATCCAATCCCAGTGCTTGGCTAGCTTATTTATATATATCTTCATGGCTTTTTAGTGATGAAAATAAAAATCACTAATTTAAGTGACATTTAAATTAGTTTAATTTCAAAGCACTTGTAAAAATCAATTAATTTATCTTAAATATAACCTGTGCACAAAAATAGTTGAACTTTTTAAAAAGTTTTAACGGGGTTTTGGTTTAGCTTTAATCAGTTCGTCATTGATTTATGCTAAATGAAAGCTAACTGGGATTAAGTTTAGTTTATATAAACAAGTTTCTAAGCATTGAATGAAAGGATCTTAAAAACTTGAGCTTGTGATGATGAAGGTCCCATTTGTGGGAAGGCCTTAATCTGTACATTTCTCTAAATTCTTCATCAGTGGTGCAGTGATAATCCCTGATGTCGATTACGTGAAGGATCATTTTTACCTCTCCGTGTTCTGTGGCGTGGTGGTGAAGCTGCCACCCTGAGAGCCCCTGTTCTTGGAGCCATGCTGTGTTTTAGAGAAATCCTGTGCAGAAAACCCAGCCCTGTGTATTTCCAGAGTGTGATACAGACACAGCCACGTGCTTGGGAACCTGCTCAGTGGGAGTCGATGCGAGCGCCGTAACGGGGCCGAAGATTGAGGTTTCATCCAATGCATGCCTTTCTGCTAATGTCAGGCTGCCATTTAGAGAGCTGCTCTGGACAGAACACACCAAAACAGCTCCCTGCTTTCCTTTCAATTTAAAATCCATTGCACAAACTCTGCAAAACTGATAAAATGTTTCGTATTCGTTTTTAAATAGACACATTTATTGTTAGGAAACTGAGTTAAGGCTTCAAATGTCTTAGTGCTCTTTTTCTTTTCTTTCAGAATTAATCAGGTACAAGTTAGGAAGAGCTTCCAAAATCTGAACAGATGAAGATCAATTGATAAATCAACCCAGCGATTCACCATACTTTCAAGGTACTGTGACATGCTTAACCAAATATTTTCCTTAAGCATAAGATTCTCATTCTTTAGATGTGAGAAGCGTAGAGAACAGGATATTAGCAGGGTTGCAAAGCGAGTCTGAAGTGTTACCAGATGCAGTGGGGAGACTTTTTTTAAGTGCCGGTGTTTAATATATGTTTCAGTGGGAAATAAAGTGATGTTACAGTCAACCCAAAAGGAGCTGGCATGCAACTGCCAAACTTAGAAAGATAAAATGAAGCTGGGTTGTATCCTTCAATCAATTTGGTGATTTGGAGAAGTAAACTGTGGCAGATGGGGAATATAGTAGAATCAATATTCTAAATTTATTTATTTATTTTTTTGTATTTTAGAAAAAGTAATCTTCATTTTCTGAATAATTTCTGAATTATTTTTTCTCTTGCCATGTTTCCATGATATGTTAAAGCTTTTGAAGGCTGTTAGGCTCTGGCATGTGCCATAGCCTACCCGCTGCATCAGTCCCATTATTTTAAAAGTTCAGGAAGTGGAATTGTAATCTGAGATAAGACTGTACAGTTGCCTAACACAGTGTGTTTATTCTGCATGACTAGTGTTCATTGCAGAATGTTAGCAAAAAGAGAAAATTATGATAATAAATTGAAATTTTGTCTGAAGGGCTGCTAGTGCAGATTATTTTATCAGGTACTGCTAATTCATTGAAAGATTATCTGTTTCTTTCTCTGTTTCCCTTACATTTATCTTTATTCTTTATCATCACGTTCATTTCACCATTTTTGTATATTTTTGCTTAACTCCATGAAAAAAAGACTTCACTCTTATGCACAGATATAAAGAATCCAGACTAATATGGCCTGGCCAGTATTTGCTGGGCAAATAATCTTTTAATATATTTTAAAATAGATTGCAGCAGAAAGGGCCATTATGGTTAGCATGAATCTGGCCTGCAGATTATTTAAGTGGCAGAGTTAACCTGAGCTCAAGAATTGTGAGGAATGTTTGCTACTGTCTGGATCTTGCAATATGTAACATTCAAAGCTGTAATACCTGAAGTTTTAATAGCAAAATGCTTCCCTGGATTTTCCAGCAACCTGAGAGGTGGCTGTCTTAGTGAACCCAGAGTGTCTGGGTTGCAAAATCTGGCTTTGTTCTTTCTACTTCCTTGCTCCACGTCACTGAATAGGGCCACAGCATCTCTCAGGCTTTCATATAATCCTAGGAAAGTCTAGATTGGAACAATCCCCTGGACATCATCTGCTCCAGCCTTCTGTTTAAGGCAGGTTATCTGAGGCCTGGTCAAGCTAAGGGTTAAATATTTTTGGCAAGAAAAAGTTCACAATTTTTCTGGGCAGCCTGTTCCAATATGTAATTGTCCTCACAGTAAATATTTTGTTGTTGCATCTGGACAGAACTTCTGAACCAACTTGTGCCTGTTGCCTCTTGGCCCTATCACCTTGTTCCTTGTGAAGAGAGTTACTTCCTTCTTCTCTATAATTATCTTTTACCTTATGGAAGACTGATTATATCTCACCTCAATCTTCTCTTCTTTAGGCTGAACAAACCCAATTCTTTTTCATTTTTTCACAAAGTTTTCCAACCTTCTAATCACTTTATGGTCTCTCTGCAGGACCCTGTCTAGTTGTTTAATGTGTTTCTTGAAGTGGCTCAATCTTCCAGCCTGTCACAATCTCTGTACATAGGGACACTTTGGGTGGATCTATTTGTTTTCCAAGTTTTTGTGTCACCTGCAAACTTGATGATGTATTTATTCCAATCATCCAGATAATTCTTAAAGATATCGGATAGGATTGAGCCCAGTATTGATCCCCAAGGAGCTCTGTTTGTGACTGATTGCCATTTGGTTTGGTTTTGAGCCATTCCCACCCTTTGAGCACAGCAGTTCAGCCAGTTTGCTGGCAATCTCATGGTCCCCATCTGTGACCTTTCAAACTCACTCTCTTAGCACCCTTGTGTGCACCCTGTCAAGTCCCACAGACCTGCCCGTGTCCAATTTGTGTAATATTCTGTTGTTAACTTGCTAAGCATGTGCTCAGAGCAGGTGGCACCAGCAAAGCATCAGCAGGTAGCAGTCAGACATGAGAAGAAAGTTTAAATTTAAATTTCCTTGCTCCAGGGTTCTTAGGATCCCTGGTTTGATGTTAAAAACACCTCAGAGGTTATGGGGTCTCAGCAGGTTCCCTTCATAGTGTGGCTGTGGCCTCAAGGAACTGGAGTCCTGTGAGCTGTGCTTGGACCCAGAGTCTGAAACTGGCAAGAAACCAGGCAGGGTTATGAAACCTTGCATGGTAGTTAGGTTCCAGTAGAAGATCAGGAGTACCAAATTGTCCCCATCGAGTGCTTTGGTTTCAATAAATGGAAATCCAGCACTAATGTTTTGTTACAATTGGCTTGAACGGCTGTGTAGTTGAATAATTCTAAATTGTCATATCATATTCTCTGTGTATAAATGAGAATCTGAAAGGTCATACCTGTTTATGACTCTTCTGATTAAAATGATTCATTCTGCACAGTTAGGTTGCTGAAATTGTTTTAACATTTCCAAATTCAAAAGATAATTTCAATACCTTATGTAAAATTAGTAAATATTAGTTTGATTTCCAGATCATTAACTGGCTGTATTTTGTATAGTTTTGCCTATTTAACACTTGGAAACTTTGTATCACTGCAGAGTGTTTTCTTTGTAAATTTCCCTTCAAGAATTGACAGTCTGTGGTTTCATTAAGCAGGGCAAAGATCTGTGCTCCTCTATTCATTATTCTGCCTTAGATCACTATGTCATGAATTCTTGCAGACATATTTGAAAGTTAACTAAAGAAGGAAGTGGTTTTAGTCCTTTGCTAAGTTCTTAATGCATGGTAATAACATTGTCTTATAATTTGGGTGTAGAAGTGTTATTGTGATATTTGGATAACATATAAGGGCTTCTGTTGCATTCTTACCCTAATGCAGAATTCTTTGCAGATTTAATTATTAGCCTCCATTCCCCAATTCTTCCATCTCAGAAAAGGATACCTTAAGTTAGTATTCTAATCTTAATAATATTGTTCCCCTGGTACAGGTGGTTTGTAGTAGGTATGCACAATAATTTATATTCCAGCATTTAAAGTAGCTGTATTCCAATGCTTCTGAGCATCTCCAGCTTCACCTTTGAAGTGTTACTCATAAATAAAATTATATGCATCAACCTGTTCTCAGGATCCATGGGAAAAAGGATAATAGACTAGCATGATTTCTTATATAATTTTTATATTGTGTGCTGATTATGATTAGTATAATTTTCCACGATCCTGTGTATAGTTATAAAGGGAGAAGTTGCTGATTTTCTGGATGTCAGAGTGAACTACAGATTACCATAATGTGTTTTTCTTACTGTATTAATACTTTTCTATAATGGGGCTTAAATTAAGTGGTCTGTTTGTTATGGCTGGGTAGTTCTGTTTTGATTTATGTGAACTTTTTATTTCTTGCTTCCATACTTGCCCAATTATAGTCTTACGTGTCTCATACTGGAGATACATTTTAAAACGTATAGAATGTGCTTTCCGTTCCAACGTTTTCAGCAGAAGCTGATGGGAGGGTCAGGACTTCAGCATATCAGCTGCTTGAATTGTCACTTCATCCTGAATCCCACCTACCAACAAATAATGACATTTGTTCTTAGTTTTTATGCCCTTCTTGGTCATTTCCAAAGGTCATACCTTTGGCTAGAATTGACTTACTTGATTTCGTTTAGTGCCATAATGCCCCTCAAAGCTTCTCCTTGACAGACTTTTTGTGAATTCACTATTTTCCTTTCTTCTGAGTCCTGATAAAGTGGCACCCCCGTGGATTCTCCCTGTCTCTCCCTTTGCACTTCAGCTCTCACATCCTTTCACTTCCATTGTGGAAAATCATCGGTGAATGGTATCATTGTACTTCTGCTCTTAAAAGAGTTCGGCTGCAGCTTCATCCTTCCTTTTTCATTCCAGTTAAGAGTTGTCATATCTCAGGTCCTATACAGAGGCTGTCATACAGATTCTAACTGAACAGCTGAAGTAGGTGTTCCCTGTTTGAACGGCTTTCCCGGACCACCTGGCAAAAGAATGAAACCTGCTGGTACAGGTGAAAAAATGCCTGCAGTGTCATGCCATGAAATAACCATCCGCTGCAGTTTTCAGCAGTTGCATGCTGTTTGTAGGCATACATTTAATCATAGTATTGCCAACCATGTTTAATATATTGTTAAATCTTCTTAGTGAGCTTTGAAACTGTGAGTTTTCCTTTTCTGTATGTTTCGTTTCCTATTTTTGTCTCTTTGCTTTTGCAGGCTGTGTTATGTGTTTTGTTTGTTTATGCTTTCTTCACATCATTATTTGACTGTTTTCTTTACTTCATCCACTGTTTTCTGTGGTTTTCCTGTCTCATATTTTTCCTTCTCTACATTCTCTTTGAGCTTAACTTAACTCCTCCTTGTATTTTCTCTCTGTTCTCCAAATACTTGTTCTCATTCACAGGTATGAGCAGTTCATGGTTTTTAATACATTGTCTCAATCCCAATGCTACTGCTTGGGCTATTTTGCTTCCTCAGATAAGTCCTTAGAACCAGTGGCATTTCTGAGTTCCTTTTTGTTCTGTTAAAGAGAAGTATTAGCTTCTAGGCAGTTTTACACACTCAGATGTTCTCCCCACTCCTGGGCAGATTCACCCTACTTAATCCTGGATGTCTAATGCAGGTGCCCAATTTATGTGTGTGGTCATCCATGGCTACTTCTGTGGTCAGTGGAAAGAGAAGGGCTTCTTCAAATAGTGGTTTGCCCCAGGAGGGACCAAACTGATCCCAAAAGTATCCCTTCCTCTCTGCTGACCACCAAGGGAGCTTTGGATGACTGATCTTTGAACCGGATATCTCAGATTTGTAAAAGTCACCTCTGTTACAAAGTCTACTGCTTGTACATGTGTTTTCAATTCTAGTCTCCTTCTAACATGATGGATATTCAGGGGTTTCCCTGTTTTTGCCTAAAATAATCAATGCATCCATGTACAGCATTATAGAAACAATGTAAGAAAATTGTGCTTTAAAGAGCCCAAACAACATATTCAGCCTAATGACTTTGTGGGGAAAGAAAGTTCTCGCCACTTCCAGTCCTTGTAAAATCCTTTTTTCATCTGCCCCTATTCCTGCTGTCTGACTAATCAGTCTTGTGCACTGAACTGATGAACTGATCCTTCTGCTGCCACTTCCCTCCCTCTGCTGGAATACTGATGTACTCACGGCACTGAGAAAATGTTTCAGTAGCGGAAGGTTTACCAAAGGACAGCCTGAGGCCCAGACTGCAGAATTAGATCTTGAGTGGGAATATATAGGGAAAGAAGAAAAGCTGTGAAAGAGAGAGGCTAAAAATGCAACAGCCAGATTGAAAGAGCAGAGAAGAGCCATGAAGGGGATAATCAAACTGTATGAAATAACAGTGGTGTTTGCTTTTACCTGTGCCTGGCTGGCACTTCTGAAGCAAGAGGCACTTCTGAGTAACTTCATAAGTGTCAGCTTTAGAAACTAAGAAGTTGATAATCTATTGGCTTGTTAATGTAGTTTATTGATCTAATTTTGCCAATTTTTGCGTAATTTGACATAAATACATTGGTAGTGTTTAAAGAAAAGAATCATGTGATGTGTGAACATGATGAAGCTGATCTGCTGTGGTTTACTCTGTCACTGTTAAAGGGTAGGTGATGATATTCTATGACTCTGGTCACTCATTGCTATATTTACTTTATGATTTGTGTAAAGTAAATAACAGAAAAACCCTTTATGAGTTTGATGGACACTTGGACATATCAAAGGTTCTTTTTCAAACTGCAGCTGAGGCAGCTTTCTGACAGCTTACTCCAGGACAAAGGAAAGCTGCATGAATGAAGTTTTAACATAAATGAGAATATTTGACACAGAGAATATAGATCTGTCTGTAACTTGCTTTATCCTATGGCTGGAGTCTGCATTCAGCTATGGATGCTCTCTTAGACTCCACTTGTGAAACTGTTGAAGAGCTAAGTGAAAGAAATCAGGCATAGTTTTTTTTTCCTATCTGGCTTCTACACCAGAAAAAAAGCTGAGGTTCTGTTCAGAAACTGTTCAGCACCTGACACATTTTTCTTCCAATGAGGTTCTTAGCTTTAATTATAAGTAGTTTTCTATATTATAAAGTATGGTATTTGATAATTAATCAAACAATAATGCACTCCATTCATCTTTAGACTCTGGTTCCATGAACACCTTTATTCATGCTCAGACCAAGATGAAGAGTTTTGGGAAGCGACAGACAGGGCAGCAAAGAGCCAGTGTAACTGTCTGAAACATCAGGGCCCAGCTCCAGAGGCTGATGGCCTTTGATAATTAATCCTGCTGCAAATGTCTGCAGTAAAAATCAGTGTTGCTCTCTTTACCTAAATTTTATGGTGTTGGCCTTTTATGAAGGAGCTAAGTTAGACTTCAAGTTGATCAGGGGGAGAGAAAAATCATGCTAGCTGCTCTGTATTAGATCTGCAGTTTTATGAGATGCATTCTGAATGTGACATAAATTATCAGTTGGGTGGAACACTGAAACTGTTCTTGTAATTACAGCCTATGCTATCCCATATGACTACGGTGTGATGAGCTTAAATTTATAGATCTTTTATATGTATAAATTTGGAAAGAAACATCTCTAGCATGTATAGCCCCACACTTCAAATGAAAACATAAAATGAAAATTAGCCAAGCCTGCATGTATATGCACCTCTGCAGGTTAAACAAATTTATTTACAGTTGTGATTTCTGCTGTGTGGTTTTGCAAATACATGTATGGGATCAGTGAGCAGTTCCACTGACAGTGCCAGTCCCGTGCTCTCGAGTACCTGTAGAGGAGGCAGCACATCAGATTTACATATTTTTAGCTGCTCTTCGAGGATGTTGTTACTGACAGTGGCATCAAGCATAGCCAGAAATCACTGCAGATCATGGCCTGCCAGTTTAGCATCGGTACTTGAACACTTTAATGGAGAAAACTCTGTAATAAATGAATTCTAAACGCAGGTTTTTTTGGTTTTTTTTTTTTTTAATCAAAGAACTTGATTTTGCAAAGCTTAGACTTTGTTACTTGGAGTTAGCAGGTACGACAGCATCCCTTAATCCTCACTTTTGACACGGCACGACGTCATCGCAAAGTTTAGGCAAGGAGAAAAAAAAAAAAATCAGTTTAGAAAAGAAATGTGAAATAACAATGAGAAGGCCCTTTTCCTGCGACACAAGTGACGGGTATAACGAGGGCAGCAGCGCGCAGGAAACTCTTTCGATGTTCCCCCCGTGCCCGGGCGGCCCCCGCGGGCGAGGAGCGGAGGGAGGGGACGGGAGGGGACGGGAGGGAAGGAGCCGGGGGGGGACGGGGACGCGCCCGCCCGGAGCGAGTTTCCTGCTCGCCGCTGCCTTTAAGGAGGCGCCGGGTTTAAGGTGGAGCGGCGATGAGGGCGGGGCGCTCCCGCCCGGCTCCGCCCGCAGCGTCGCTCTCCGGTCCGCCCCCCTCGCC
>WEIU01014500.1:976237-1014250 GCA_013389925.1 Aegithalos caudatus
CCTGCCCTCGATTCAGCCTCGGCGTGGGGCGGGGAGCTCCCGCCGCAGGTGAGGCATCCCCGCCGCCGCTGACAGCGGCTGCCCCGCTGCGGGGCCCGGGAGCCCTCGGTCCCTCTGCTCCTGCGTTTTAGTGTCGCGTCCCTGCGAGTGCCCACAGGGGAATGGGCTGCAGGTCACGAGCGGGGGGTCAGTCCTACCCTCTGGCTTTTCCGTGGATTGAGATCTTGTGGCTTTTTGGTTTTAGGAACAGCATTAGAAGAAAGTTTCAAGGAATACGGAAGAAACCGAGAAGCAATGCGACTTTGCCGAGAAGGTGAGTGCGATTCATTCTTGAAGAAAAGTGCACGGAGAAGTTTTCTTCCTCATAACTACTTAGCAGAGGGTCAGGCATGGGAAAGAGAAAGGATCAGAATTTCCTATCGGTTTGGATTTAGGACTGGTCGCCTGTCAGTGGCTGGTGTTATTAGCATTATTACTAAATTAATATGTATTTTGAAAACTATGAGTTAGGGCATAGACTGTCTTTGCTGTGTTTCTATATGTTGGTTTGTGTTTTTTTTTTTTTCTTCAGACTATAAATAGTTCTAAGGAAGCTCTGTGACCAGCACGGTTAAAATCTTCTCTTGGGCGACAATATTTTTTGTTCTTGGTATAATCCATGTCTGTATTTCAATATCAATCCCTTCCTCTGTCATGTCAATGTGTTATGTTTATTGCTTGGTACTCTGCTAGATGAGAGTGACCTTTCACCTGTGATTAGCAAAAGCCCATTACGGCCTAGTTTCTTACAAGAGTAACAATGCTGCTTGGAGTTGTAAGCAGATGATGAATGAAAGCTATAGATTATTATTTGCTTTCTAACAGGCAGTGGAAAAAGGAAGCGATGAGTCTGATTTATTATGTTAATTTTTGTTTGTTTGCTTTCCTAATTTAATGATTGTTTTAGAACAGAGAAAGTTTTAGAACCTTTCTTAATGTTGTTTCTTAGTTCCCTCTGACTGCCTGAGACATGTGCCAGAGAATAGGCCCAGCTGTTTTAAATACTAGAACATTTAGACCCATGTCATTTATTTGATGTTGTTAGAAATGGAAGGCTGAGTTTGTAGACACCGTTTACAACCACGGGAAGCAGAACTTTGGAGATGATCTGATTCAGCACTTACCGACTTGTGAGCTGCAGGCAGCAAATGAAACCTCAGGCAAGGTGGCACAGGCTAGCAGGATTGGGAGGCAGTGATCCACATTGACTCTGAATCAAAATGGCCATTTTTTGTAGAATTCCTAATGTTGCTAAAATTTGGAAAACACGGTTTCTAGCATCGGAGTCGGTGGCCAGTGGCACAGAAGAAAGATGCAATAGGCAGCTGTGCTGCAGCATTCAGATTCACTGGTGTTGTTTTGCCATCTTCCCAAGTGTATCTGTGAGTTCTTAGGCACTTGAAAAATCACTTTATTGCTTCATTGCTGAGTTCCAATCTAGTCACTGTGCTGGATACGTAATTCATTTTTCTGAATAGACAAATCATTCGAGTGCTAAAAAGCATTTACAACAGTAAACATACACATTATCCTAGTAAAGGTTTTACCAATAAGGATTTTCAAACATTTGCTCTTATTTCTACCTCTTAAAATGCAAACATCTAAGGTTTCCAGATTCTAAAGATTAGCTGGCAGGGTAAAGAATAATCTATCCTATTTTTTCCCCGCTGGAGAGAGATCATGAAACTGTTTTTGCACAGGCTGATCACTGAGACACAGCTTTTCTGCACTGACTCCAACTGTGTGAATGATTTGTAGGGTTATGAGTTGAAGGTAGTTCATAAAATACTTAGGAAATTAAAAGTGAAACTTAGTAGCCCTGCCAGGCTTCCAGAAGTCTATTTATTTTGTTTTCTTTATGATATATGAATGAGACACTGACTTGGCATATACCTGTAGCTGGCCTGTAGGGAGCTTGGCCTGCTGCAAAAGAGAGCTAAAGTAGTATTAATTAAGTTTAGATTAGCTTAACTTAAGGAACTAGGGGAGCAGCAAGCATGCCAGCATGCGTGCATGTTATCAAATAAAACTTTGAAAGTACTGTAAATGATTTCTTTTCCCAGAAAGAATTTTGCATTCAGAATTGAGGAACAAACATTTATTAAGTAATTGGACTTTCTAAACCTTGGTTCTTCACAGAGAAAGGTGAACCCAAAGTATAAATTTTGTTAAATCCACTTTAACCTCAAGACTTTTGTCGTGGTACCCCACAGTATTTTAAATACAAGTCACAACAGAACTCCTTGTGTAAGAAAGTTATTTCTCTACAGATTGGGGGTTGACTCTGATGCCCAACTTCACAAAAGGATTTCAAGGTTATTTAGGCTAATTTAACCTTGCATTGCAACTCTTCCAGTTTGCATAAAAGAATTAAATATTCATGGTCTGGAGAGGGAGCAAAAGAAGGAACATGATTTTACAGCCCACATATTAGAACTGGGTTCAAAACCATTTTCTTTATTTAACTATTGTCAGGCTCCCACTGGCCTGTGTCCCCACTGGGGTATGGGTGGTAGTTGCCTCTTTTCCCACTTGTGTTTCTCTGCATCTCCTGATGGGAATGGCCTCACCCTCAGCATTCCTGGTGGCAAGAGGTGGATTTCAGCCTCACAGGCAGTTGATCTGAGTCTCCTGAATGAAGAGGGAGAGTTCCTCTTGTTGTAACACTGTGTTAGAAAAGGGGCTTAACATTGCCAGCTTCTCCTTTTGTTAAGCCTTAAAGGCAAAGAGTGATGCATGTTATTTCTTTTAAAGGAATTAAGGAGGATGTAACTGTAATTCCAGGGCAAGCAGTGGAGAGAGGCTGGATTTCAAACACACTTTAGTCAGTGGCACTTTTTATTTGTTGATTGGGCAGCTCCTCTCTCAGCATTTCAGAAAGCTGTGAAGCCTGATGGGTCCTTAATAGCTGTCAATGATGCTGGCTCCATGTAGGGATCAGGAAACTGTCTCAAACATGGTTTTCTTCCTGTATCTGACCCTCCTTATCATAACCAAGCTCACATTGAAGTGAGAACTAGGATTTGAATTTGGGCTTCCCAAATTCCCAGTGTTTGTATCTCAAACTTCCTTGTTTATTTTTCACTGCTCTTATATGCTTTCTGTTCTGTTAATACATAATATTAAATCATTCCTGCTGGGCTCTTCACTGACCTTCATCAAAGTGTGAAACTCACTGGATAGTTTCCTACACGTTGCTTTTTGAGACAGTAACAGTGCACACTGAGCTTTGATGTAAAAATCAGAGCTGCAAGAAATAAGGTATGGGCACAATGGACTTGACTCACTCTTGGTATGGAAAATCCCAGGAGATGGAAGTGAGAGAGGGATACCCAATGAGATGGGAAGATTTTACTTTAAAATAAGCCTTAAACTTTACTTTGTGCACTGAAACCTTCTTCTGCTGAGAAATCCTATCGAGGTAAGAACATGTTAGAAGGAATTGTGCTTATTAGTTATTTTCATATGTAATTGACGTGCCAGAATCTCTTGGCTCATGCAGTCACTTAATTATACTGCTTTGTGAACCAGCTAAAGGTGTGAATCCCCTGCCACTCACTTGTGCTGTGATGAAGCAAGGATAGCATGTTGCATTATAATATGTAGATGAATTCCAAAACAGTAAGGCAGAAAATCTTGTCCTCTTCATGCTTTTTTTCCTATGTTTTAAAATGAAACTTTGCTGAAGTGCATCTTGCAGACTTATGTGATAGTGGGAGCAAGGGCCATTGGATGCAGCCAAAATGTTTTCAGACACTCAGTTCACCTTGGAGGTGCAGTAGATCTTAAAAGGAGGTTGATGTGTCTGTAGTACCTGCCACTGTTTGATTTTTTTAAAAAATGATTCTTCATATCAAACCTCATAATCAGTGCTTGAAACAATTTCCTTGCTAACTTGTGCTGAATTTAGTTTGCTTTTAAGAAATTTTCCAGCCCATTGTTGCGAAGAGGATCTCTAAATAGAACTGTGAGCGTAGAGTTCATGCGTGGTAACTTTGACAGGCTTCAACAGAGGCAACTGTTGCTTCTTGCAAAATTTAATAACAGGGTGGCTCATTTTGCTCTGAGAAAGAGTAGAGGAGCTGTGGATAGAAAGAGTGAGGACCAAAGTTGTTTACTGGGGCTGGGGGCCTAAGCCTCTCCCACCACCACTGAAGGAACTCTTGACTCTCCCCACAGTAAATTTTCAATTGCTAAAGGTTGTCATGAATGTTGCTTTAAATTAAATAAAAACATGGGAAAAAAATCCAAAATAAGAAACCCCAAACCAAGCCATCTCCACCCCCAAATCTATATTGGAGAGTCAGAGAGAGACAACCCATGTACATCATCATTGCATACAGCACTACTTATTAATTTGTGCAACCCTTTTGAAGTGGATAAAAGTCTGTTATATTCTTATACTGACTCATAAAATAATTTTGAAATACTTAAAATTATAAAAATTATGAAAAAGGAAACTAGCATCTCAGATGGGAAAATAAAAGCATGGGGAGCAGAAAAGAGATTTGGTTGAACTATTTAAAATTGAATGTTTCTTTTTAATAGTGTATTCAGTGGATGCTGAAACTGTGGTGTCTATGAGAGCTTAAGCACCTGATTCTTTCAGTTACACATGCATTCCCTTTTTTAGTTTGTTTGGGTTATTTTTGCGTGTGTTTCATCCTTTGAGAGGTGAATCCCTTGGTCATGTCTATTTCAAGCACTTCATTCATACTGTCACCATAGCTTAGAGTTAACTGGTAACAAAGTAGAGGAGGACAGAACGTCTGTAAGGGGTCACAGGTCAGAATTGGTGGTGACTGTGAGGTGATGTAGCACAGTACCAGTCTTAAAGCTTTTAGACTATACTGTCTTAATAAAGCAAGCATTGAATTTTCTGTGGCAATGCAGATTGTCAGGTTTTGGTAGGCATCTTCAGGAGATTCTCTGGAAGGTTTAGTGACAGTAGGAATCAGTCAGGAGAGCAGGTGGGAGCAAACTCTGTTCAGCATCGTGTCACCTGGTAACAGCTGAACTTCTGGTCTTTGCCAGTTAATATGTCTTGGGTATTAAAAAAAAAAAAAAAAAAAAAAAAGGCTCTGTGAACCTCTAGGGCATTCATCAGAAGCTTTGAGGTTTGATTATATTAACTGCTATTAATGGAAGTTACCAGAGCTGTGACAGTGTGAAGAGCCATGCAATGAACCCTTGTTCTTCTTGAGCTCTTTCTAGGCTGGGTTGAGCAGTGAAATCCAGGCCTGGGAGGCTCACTAGAAGCATCTTTATCACATAGACCCAAGGTCTAGAATTTTCCCAGCAGCAGGTTCCATAAATAATTAAAGCATCTGTTCCAATATTAAGTTGTAAATACAAGTAAGAGACAGCATCTTATTTCAAATTTAAATTTGTTTTTATTCAGCCTTGGGAGGTGCTTCATTGAGTTGATTTTTTTGTTGTGTCAAATAATATCACAGAGGTGCTTAGAGGGCTCTATAGTTCTTTACTACCTGCAAATACACTTGTGAGAATTTTTACTAGATTGAAATAAATATTTTAAGGTGGCAGTACAAAGTGCCATGCTTCTTTTTTGACATTCTGCGTAGCTCTTCACAGTCTGTAATCAGATAAATCTCTTCTTCATTTCATTGCATTTTAATTGACTATTTACACAAATTGTTTTAAGGTTTTGTGGACTGGTTATCATAAAACAATTACAGGGAGATTTAAAATTGCATTGAACTGTTTGGGAAAATTGTGGAGGTTTTATGAGATTGCTTTAAAAACGTGCAATTTGAAAGGATGTTACTTCTGAAATTCTCTGCAGTGATTGGCCCTAATTTTTTTTCTTGTTATTTTTTTCCCTTTAAGTCTAAGCTCTGTTTACAATATTTAATTATTTCTGGTGAGATGAGTCAGGTGTTATAAATAGAATATTGTGATGTTAGGCTGCAAGTTAGAACTGTGTCATCTCACATGCTTTAAAGGTACTTTGCAGGTTTTAGGTATTACCATAGTATTAGTCTGGTATTGCAAGGCCTTGGGGACTTCAGCTGGAACTGCAGCCACAAGGCTCTCTTGATCTGTCCATAGTATGTGAGGAGCAGGATATTGTCTTTTTTATAAGAACCTTTTGAAATAGTTGTCTGCACACATATGTAACAGTCAGGAATTCACTGTTATCTAATGCTTCTTAAGTGGTACATATGATTAGCTAAGTTATCCCTGTGCAGAAGAGGTGATGTCTTGATAATACTTGGTTAAAGATTGGTCTTTGTATTGTTTCTGTGCTATATTTAACAACAAAAACTCAGTGAGAGAAGAACAATGCAATAAATATGTAGAAATGTGACTTTCATACAAGGTGGTATCACTTTGTCATCTAAGTAGAGCAGGAAAGACAAAAAGGCTTAGTGAAGGATACTTTTAAATAAATTGGGTTAAGAGGATGCAGATTACTCTCTCTAAGGTAACTATTTTAAAAGATGTTTCTTCCATTGCAGCAGATCTATAAAAGTGAATGTGTCCAGTTCTTACAGCTTTGCTGGCTGTGCCCAGCCTGTGGCTGGAACTACTGAAGGTTGTCTGGGGATAGGTGTGATCTCTTGTCTCTTACAAGACAGAAAATATTTCATGTTTCACAACCATTGTAATGTTTGACTTGTAATTAACTATTCTAAATAACCTCTAGGATGCTTGAAAATTGTTCCTCTTCCTGTGTAATGAATGAAATAATCCACTGCTGTGGAAGTTCCCCATATGTATGATATTCAGTGTTATTTCTTAGGCATTCTTACAATGTAGGTGACAGCACAGAGATGAACAGAGCTTTGTACTTCAAGTTTTTTAGCAGGAAGTGTTAAAATCTGACAAAGGGAATTCAGAGTCTAATATAGCAGAGTAACATGATTAAAAAAGCAGTTGTCATAGAAGGCAATAAATTCACTGTAATCTGTGTTCCCACTTCTAGAAGGCTTTGCACAGTCAAAAGCTGTCCCTGCTTGTGCAGGCTGTGCACCTGTGAGCCAGGGCTGGTGCTGGTGGCTCTCACACTCATTCTTGTGGCAAGTCAGACACTCTGGTAACCCCAGACACTCCAGGGTATGACAGGATGTGACTTCATCAGAGTAAACTGCTCACACAGCTGCTCCCACATTGCTTGGAGTCATGATGGTAGGTTTGGAAGTGGCAAATACTCTGGGTTATTGGCTCAGGTAGATTAGAAATACTCAAATGCTCGGTTACTTGTGTGTACACACGCTCATCAGCCCTGTGGAATAAGCTGATTTGTTGTAACATGTGTTCCAAATGAGAAGGATTGTTTATTTACAAGCTCACCCCCACCCTGATCTCCATTTCTGATAGATTTGGCATAGCCCATGGATAAAATCCATTGATGATATAAGGGGAAAGGGATAATTGGTTATGCCTTGTTTTTCTGCTGGGGGGATTATAATAGGCAGAAAACATGTAGTGTTCTTGATCTGCTCTTCCTTCTGTTGCTAAGCAGGACTTGAATCTTCATTGACTGTCTGTAGTGCAACAGAAAATGCAGCTTTCTCAACTGGCAGTGAAAAAATACACACAGAAGAGCTGAAGGACTAAAATCCTGCAGAGAGCAATTTGGGGGTTAAGCCCATATTGCTTTGGTTCTGAAATCTAGAGCTCTCATTGTTTTCTTTGCAAGCAAGTTGGTTGGATGCTTTCTCACTGATACAGTTGCCTGGAAGTCCTGTAGCAGCTTGCCTTAAAATGAAGTGTGGAGGCTTTAATGAGTTAAATTTGAAAAATCAAGTCCTACGATGAATACACACTAAATTGGATGTTTGCTTTCCATGGGCATCAAATTCTGTTGTATTTTACCCTTCATAAATTTAACTTTCAGTCTATGGGTTTGTTCATTGACTGCATAAGTGGCATAGTAGATGCTGTGAGTAGGAAGATGGGAGTTCTGATGGTTTATTAACTGTTACCTGGGGATGTGGGGTCTTGTGAGCCACTGAAATCAGCAGGGTTTTTTCCTTATGACTGGAGGGAGAATGTAGGACCAGGTTGTGGGCTCAGTGGGTGAGAGAGGAGACAGCCATGTTCACTGCAACCTCACCAAAGGTGCTTCACTATGCAAACATTTCATTGTCAGTCCCTACATATTATAGCCATGGCTTTGTCAAGGTGTATATACCCTAAATTACACCCTCTGGCTATTGTTTCAAGCGAAACTACAGAGGAAAATCTGTATCAGTTTACACCTAGGGTGTGGTTCTACAATCGGGTTTTTTTTTTTCCTCCTAGTAATGCTGGATTAAGCAGCTCCTGTGTCTCTGCTGAGTGAAACACTTGTGAAATAGTAGTTGTATTCTAACTGTAAAGTTGTTTCCAAAACAAGGTGATGGCTGCTTAAAGGAGAACCTTAATTTTCCCTTGTGTGTTTGGTCTGGAAATCTAGAATCCATTGGACTGTGTGTGATTATGTATCTTTTCAGTGATTCTGACCCGATTTTTGCATGTCTGCCTACAGGACTGTGTAGCACAGTAGATCTTGTACCTTGGTTATCTTTGAATGTTAAAGATGTCATGTCAGTGAGTAACCACAGTGTAAATCAGAACAGTTGTAACTGGTTGTGAAAACTAAACAAGTAAGAACTAGTTGTTGTTATTATTATTAGTTAGTTGGGTTTTTTTTAAATTCCTTTTTCATAATTATGTCAGGAAGCCAGGTAGTAGAAATTGGAAGTTTTTCTAACAGTCCTGAGGTGGTTCCCAGTAACTTTGTGAACTGGAGAAAATTCCATTAGAATTTGTGTTACTCTGCTGAATGAGACTTACAGCATTGTTTATCTCTTACTGGAGGGCTGTTACAAATGATGCCAGAAGGAGAAAGAAGCATCGTTTATACAGTATGGATAAATGTGTTCCATACCAAATACTCTTTTTATCCCTTCAGAACAAATCTATAATTGTGTGGAATATCCAGAAGCCTCAAACACTGCAAAGATGTGGGTTAACTGGCAGTATTTTTGATGGATATGTCAAAGGAATAGAAAGTGTTCCCAATAGTCAGACAGTGTGGGTGTTGGATTATTGAGACAGCCATGTAAAATAATTTGGAAAGCACTTTTCAAAATAATACATTTTCCAAAGAATTTCTCCACTTTTCCCAGGAAATGTTAAAATCTGTTTCATTCCTGTTCAATTAGAATGACTCTAGAAATATGTTCAAGGAGTTTAACTTGCCTCTGACAACCAGAAGGCTTTGCTAGGCTTTGGTTTATAAGGGATACAATTTTAGGATTTAGGATTCTGTCGTGGTTTGACACTGGCCAAACATCAGGCACACATGACAGTCGCTCACTCGTCCTCCCCTGCCACAGCTGGGCACAGGAGAGAAAAATTTAATGGAGGTTTCATGAGTTAAGGACCAGGAGAAAACACTCCAAGGGCAAAACAGGCTCAACTTAGAGGTACAAAGTGAATTTATTACTAAAAAAGTCAGAGGAGGACAATGACAAGTAAAATAAGCCCTTAAAACACCTTTTCTTCCCCCAACCCCTCCCTCCTTCCCACCAACAGCACAGGGAGACAGGGTGGGGGTTTGGGTCAGTTCATCCCTGAGGTTTTCTCCCAGTGCTCAGGGAGAGGAGCCCTTCCCCTGTGAGGCCCTGGGGTCCCTCCCACGGGCAGGCAGTGCTCCCAAACCTGCTGTGGGGTGGGGGACATGGGCTGGGGATGGATCTCTGCATCCCCATGGATCCCCAGGGGCTGGGGGTGGATCTCTGCATCCCCATGGATCCCCAGGGGCTGCAGGGGCACAGCTGCCTCACCATGGCCTCACCATGGCCTGCAGAGGAATCTCAGCTCTGGCTCCTGGAGCACCTCCTTCCTTCTCCACTGACCTTGGTGTCTCCATGTTGTTTCCCTCACATGGTCTCACCTCCTCCTCTTATTTGACTGGAAGAAAGACTATGTGTCCATTTTGTTTGATTTTCTTCTTAAATCTGCTATCACAGAGGTGTTACCAGCCTCTCTCCCTGGCCCAGCCTTGTCCATGTTCAGAGCCATCAGGGACTGGCTCTGCTGGATGTGGTGGAAGCTCCCAGCAGCTCCTCACAGAAGCCACCTCTGTGGCCTGCCCCCCCCTCCACTACCAAAAACTAGGCCATGAAAAACCAACACAGATGTTCAGATAATTTGTTTTTTAAAACATAGAATCTGTGTTTGTGTCTCTTCAGCTCAGCTAAGAGAGATGGCAGTCGTCCTGCTCTCAGTGGTACTAAATGAAAGTATTTGAGAGGAAAGGCCTAAATTAATTTCCTGATAGGCAGCATTTACTTCATAAAAGTACTTAAAGATGAATTCCCAAAAGCAATTTTGTTTTTCATTTCTCTGAAGTTGTGTTACTCAAATCAACTGTCTAGAAATCCTGCTTGTTAAGGAGCTTCTCTTCCACACTGTAGTTTGTAATTTCTAGAGGAGAAGTTTTGAGCCAAATTCAATATATCTGTGTTACCTACCAAAGGCAGTGTAATATGTGCTTATAATTTTTGTTCTAAATACAGGGTTGGGGCTTTTTGTGGCCAAGTGATTGAGGGAAGACTTTTACTACCAGTTGTGTTGTGAGAGTTTAGGGGAAATATCAATGTCTGAGCTGTACCTGATACAGTTTGATAATGGTTTATATCTAGGCTGAACAGAGCCCTCTCCTTGTCTGATATTCCTTCTGTGGAACCTGCTTTAAGAGCCAGCTGACTGTGCCTGGCTGTTTCAGCACCACTGTTTCCAGGGGGTGTTTGGAGAAGTCCTAAATGCATCAGTCCTTGTTTGGGAAGTTTCCTTTTGGTTCTGCCTGACTCCCACCTTGTGCCCTGAAACGTAGGGGCACAGACCACTGTGTCATTTGCTGGAATAAAACTTGTAAGTTTCTTTTCTTGTTTTTGCCTTGGAGATAGGTATACTATTTTTATCCTCAGAATAGAGCACAGGAGTAAAATCTTCAGTGTGCTGTCAAATTGTCTCATCTGAGGCTTGTTTACAACTGCTTGGGATGCAAAAGGGGTTCTCTGTGCAACAGTGCAATTCTCCGTCCTCCTGCTGACACCATCCAAAATTCTCATGGATAACCACAACAATGTGAAGAAAGGCCGCTGTCTCAGGAAAGGGGCAAAAATCACAGCCTGGGTAGATGGTGCTCTTTGTTGTGAAATAGGAAGGCATGCTGGCAAGGTGCAGCATCAGCAGTTTTATTTATAATTTAATCCCTCCAGGACTTTTCCTGCCCTCGTGCGAGCAGTGCCGTGGCGAGGTCTCGCCGCCCGCGTGGCGTTGTTCGTCATCGCCGCGCCTCGGGCTGATGTCACTGACTCACGGGAGCAGTCGGGGTGCCCTTACTCTTAGGGTGGCCTGGCAATACCCTTTCCTGGACTCCTTTGGCATTTTTCCCCAAGTGTTCCACGCTGTTGCTGGAAGCAAAAGCTTTTGAGCAATTTCCAAAGACAAAGCGGTGCATTGTGGGCCAGCGCTGGGAGGACTGGATCAACAAGTTTGGCAGCAGCAGCTTTGGCTTCCTGCCTACCCTGGATAGGCACCAGTGGAGATTGCCTGAGTTCTCCCAGTGAGTCTGAGCTGGAGAGCCCAGCCTAGGTCCTGAAAGTCGTGTGTGTGCAACTGCTGTGCCTGCCAGAGGATCTGCCTCTCTTGTAAACCGCAGTTTTGTTATCCTGGATATGTTTGCAGTAGTTATCTTTTATCTGCTTTAGGAAGGTGGATGTTCTGTTTGTTTTCAGGTGTACTGGAGGGTGGTAAACTCTACAAATTTGTTAAAATATCAAAGAATCCTGTTTACCTTTCAGTTTTCTGTTGTCTATTTAATCTTACTGTTTTCATCCTGAGTCATCCAGGGGCAGTTAACTGGAGTTGTGAAGCATCCTTTCCTTTGTGTTTTTGGAATACCAACTCAGTGTTCTTTGTTGTGCCTGTTCCTTAATACCAACTCCATATGTCTTCTCTGACTTCACCTTTGCAAATAGGCTTCACCTTGTAACACAATGCATCAGGAGCACCACTTGAGGTCTGGGGGATTCCTGGGTTAGCAGGGCACTGCTTGCCTCTGTCTCATTGCACAGTTATGCTCTGATTGTGGCTAATCTTGTGTCTGCATAAAGATGACTTTGTTGTGCTGCTTATGTAATCAGGTTTATTAGTTTTATGTCCTTTCTGACATGAGATGTCTAAAAAAATCAAAGCTGGTGCTTATTTCAGTACTTTTTCCCAATAGTAGAGCATTTTGTTCCCTAGCTGGCCTAAGAAAGGGAGAACAGTTCTTTTTTTCACCTCCCACTGTGTGCTTAGGTCCATTCATATGTATCCAATACTTTCTTCCCAAGTGTCGTGAGTGCTGTTATCTGCAGAAAGACCAGAGGAGGGAAGTAGTCTTAGAAGTGTCTGTCAAAAATGTAAGTTGGACCAAAGCTGCCAAATCAAAACTTTAAGTAGTCTGAGCAAATTCTTCTTTCATTTTGTTCTGCTGAAGGTGTTACCTTTGGTGTACATCACAAGTGGGCTGAGGTTCTGGTTATGTTAAAGAGGTCCAGACCATGAAAGAGCAGAAAAACTACTTTAAAACAGTTCAGTCCTTTCAGACCTTCTGTATGTATAATATGATCTAAATTAGGTAATTTTTTAATACATCTCTCTTAACAGTGAAGAAATATATCTTGGAATAACGATAGTGATGGATTTATTCTAAAGAGGAGGTGACATGCAAAGGCAAATCCTAAATTTCTTCTTTAGAAGAATTCAAAATTCCTTAACAATTAAAAAAATTTACTCCCACAAAGATTTTTTTAGGCTGAGTTGTGTTTGTGTTGTATCACAAATAACCAGCAGTGAAATTACTGACCTTACCCTGTGAATGGGTAGCCTGGTTTTTTTCCCTGCTTACCTGTTTAATTCATATAACTGTGTCAGAAGGCAGCTAGCACAGGTTTAAAGCCTTAACCCATCTGAACAGGTGGGTCCCCTCTGGGAAGGAAAGCTCTGCTGACAGTAGTAGCTCTGTATGTGCTGGAATATATCAAGTGTTAGAAGTAAAGACTCAGTGTTTACCAGTTCCTCAGCTAGATAATTGAAATAGCCATATTTCTTTGTCTAAAGGTATGCAACAGCCAAGATCAGAATAACTACACGTGTGTTCAAATACATAGCAAGTAGGTTAGACCTTTTACTGCACTATAACAACAAAAACACTGTTTTATTTTCCACTTTATTTTTTATCTTATTAACTATCATGGTGCTGTTGGGTTTGGGTTTTTTTTGGTTTTTTTTGTTTTTTGCTATAGTACATTTATATGCCTGTTGCTGTGCAACTTACATTATTTTTTTTGAATTGTATCAAATCAAGTCCCGGTAAATCTGCAAAGCAAAGGAAGTAAATTTTAATGGAAAAACTAATAGTGCCTGCCAAATTGAGAGGAGTGAGGAAGTGTAAGCTGGTATGTGAAAATCAACAGGCATCAGTTTCCTTATGGCTATATGAGGCATGATTGAAACAGTCTTATTTTTAAGCTGGATGTTCCAGTGCAGGGAGAATGGGAGTGGCAGGGGTGGGGTGGTTTTAGGTAGTTGGCTTGCCTAATAAAAGAAAATATTGATATACAATTCAGTTGACAGGTCCTCTGTATTGTTTTCCTTACTTTTATCATTATTATTTGAATATGCTGATTTGCTCCCTCAGGTATCAGGTGCATGATGTGACAAGTGGCCAGAGTGTTCTTTGCACAAAGATGTGTTGTCTTTGCACAATTGAAGAATTAACACCATTCTGCTGTCACAGGGGAGTTGGGGCTGTGGCCAGCAGGGAAGAGGGGGAAGAGGTGGAAAGATGAGCACTGTGCATGTCCCAGGTAGCAGGGATCAAGGTGCACTTTATTATTGCTAAATTTTGGGGTGTTCTCCTATCACAGAAGATGTACTCATGGGCACACTGTGTTCCTCCAGTGCCCATTAGTGAGGAAATGTGTAAATCCAAGTGGCTGCTACTGCTCTGCTCCATCAGTTACTGAGTTACAGCCAGCACCCAGTCACATGGCAGGATATGGACAGTCACACAGGAAAGTGGCAAAAATATTTTGCTGCACATATGCCAGGTTTATTTTCCCTTAAAAGCATGTCTAGGTAGGAGATGGGAGAGGCTGAGAAGCCTGGAACATGTTCACCACTTGCAGTCACGTCGTATCAAAATACTTCTGCTGTGACGAGCAGTTTTATGTAAACTGTGAGTTTAGGTTTAAATAAAACAAACTTCCTTTTTCCTACTCCAGGAGTACAGCTGCTGCAGAGTACATGGAGTGCTGTGTGTGAAACAGGGGAAAAATACCAAACCCGTTGATGTTAGAACAATTCATAATTGTAGTGTGCTTCAGGCTGTGTGACTGAAGATACATTTTAGAATATTCTATGGGTGATTTATTTCAGTTTAATTGAAGCTGTATTTGGCTAGTGGCTTATCCAGAACTTTTCTCCTCCCTCGTGGTAGGTTTTCTGCATAATAATTGAAGTGTTTCTGTGTACACTTTCATATTAGCTTAGTCCAGATTTTAATTTTACTGTGCAAATTATAGGGTTTTTGTTCCCTGAATTCAGTTTCATTTTTGTGTCATAATTGCAAAACTCATTTTTGAGGGTTCCTTAAGCTATTTTAGATTTATTTTTTTTCCAGAAAAACATAAATAAGAGTTTGTTGGTTTTCCCAAAACACAGCAGTGGCACGATGAGATCATGCCAGCTAAAAATAATGCATGACTTTGAATGAAGTTATCTTACATGACAAATTGTGTATTCAACATTTGTGTAATATACAAATTGGTTGGAGAAATTAAAAATATCTTCAGGTCTGAAAACTCATTTAGAAGTAAATGGGAATGGTTTTTGCAGATGACTGACTTCATTCAAATTGCTGATGAAAAATTGATGTAACAGGATACGATGTGAGTAGGGAGTCTTATAAAGCTTTTCAGCAGATTAAAATATGCTACTTGTGTTTCATTGAGAAATTTACTCATCAGTCTTTCTACAGACAATCTTCTGTAAGCTTCTTCACTAAAATTATTTATTATTCTTTACAATAAACTTAGAAAACCTGTTTAATAGTTTGAATGAAGAATCTGACATGCATTTTGTGTTAGATTTTCAAAAAAATTGTGTGTAGATGCATTCATATACAAATAATTTCACTAAATACTTAGATGTCTACTTTAATATGCTTTATATATAATTACAGGAACATTGAAATCTTGGGAGCCTAAAATTAGAACTCCCAGCTGTGCCCTAGGCTGCAGGTGCACGTGTGCATGACACACTTCTCTCTGCTATCTGCTGCTCAGTTTTTATCCTTGGGTACGATACAGACATTTCCCAGAACTGTTAAATTTTAGAGAACTAAAATTTAGTGTTTCATTCTGCATCCTGGCAGAGAGAGGGAAGGAGGGCTCTGGGGGAGCTGCTGTGCCTGTAGGCTTGCACAAGGATGGCTGTTTGGATTTGCCACCTGTGTGTGCACAGAGGAGTCTTGCTGCTGGAGGTGAAGCTCGAGGGGATGGTGCAGGGGATGAGGTTTTGGGAATGCAACACAGCTGAACCTATGGAAAAAAGGTAGGTCATCCTTTGCCCCTTCACCAGGGAAATCTGACTTTGGGAAAAGCAAAGTAAAACCTACACAGCTGTAGCTTTGGAAAGACAGACTGTCATGAGTTCTGAAAAGAGACTGAACAGAGAGGGCTCCCCTTTTAGAGATGAACCAAGCATTCTAACTCTGGTAGAGATTTATGACAGTGATCAAATCTGGTAATGCTCTCCTGTGCCTAGTTAAACCAGATTGTGGAGGTTTTTGGTCTTGAGCTGAAAGTCATTTCTCTGAGCCAAAACTTTGAGGTTTGAGTGTTCAATAAAATGCTGGGTAATTGTTGTATTTGCTGAAGTAGAAAACACAGTCAAAACAGTCAATCAGGTCTTGAGCTGTTCCCTCCTTTAGCTGATCAATCAGCAACTACTCAGTGAAAAAAAGTTCATGCACTTGTGCTCAGGACCCAAGGAGAGCTCTGCCTTTCAAATGTCCCCTCAAGTAGCTGGACTCCCAAAGCTGTATGTGCAGGAAATGTTAGTTATTTAATGTACAGAGCACACTTGGCAAGGAATTTTAAGACTGGGTTACCTTGAAGAAAATACTTCAGCAATGCTTCCCTCTGAACCTAAGTGGAACAGCTCAGATATGGGAATGTCCATTTGGTTTGTTTTATTTTGTATTAAAAGGCTGTTTTGTATCTGAGGCAACATAAGCATAAACCTTATGGGGGAGTGTTTCTGTGTGTAGATTTGATCATTTTATATTTTGTTTGTTTAATTATATGTATGCTCTTTGCAGGCACAAATTTGTTAGGCCTGCACATATGGTCCATAAAATACTTGTGTTCTATTAATACCTAAGTGCTCATTACTTGAAATTTTGCAGAAAACCCCCAAGTATGTATGTTTTACTAGAATCCCTTACTTTGGTTCAAAACCTGTGTAAACCAGAGCACTCTAATTTCTATATGGGTTTTGTTATTTTGTTCACAATATCTGTTTAGAAATATTCTTCTTTTGTTATCATCTTGCATGGTACGCAGTAAAAACGTGCAGTAGTTTAATTTTGCGTCAGCATTGATAAGTATACAAAAACACATCTGTTTGTGAATGATAAGCACTTGAGTGTTTCTCCAAAATAGTTTGGGAGATATTGTTTAGAAAATAATGGTTTAGTTGCAGAAAGTGAAATATCTGTGTATAAAAGGGAAGTTTTGAGGACCTAACTTGGATCACTTAATTTTTTAATAAAACATTCATATCAGTTAAAATAAGGGCCTATATTACTTTAAATAGATGGGAGCTTTACTTAAGATAACCAGGTTAGTTAAGATACATTGTAGTGCTGTTTGTAGCTGCCTCAGTTTGCAGCCAAGATTCTCCTTCTGCCTGAAGATCACTTGGTTTTGACAATTAATGTCAGCAGTAGATTCAGCAGGACTTACCTGCAGTGCAGATTTCTTGGCAGAAGTTTACTTTTTTGGGCCAGCTGCAAGTCTGGTGGTAACAGCTGAAATTTGCCTGGTTTTGTACAGTCTGTTTCATGTGGTCCTCAGTGCTTTCCATCTCCCTCCTCCTGCCTCTCCCTGACATCACAAGCTCTTAAAAATAGTAATTTGGGAGGTTTTGTCTGCTTTCAGATACTGAATGACATGTTCACCACTGCCATAAAGGGTAAAACAATACAAATATTTTTATTACTTTATCAGGATCTGACAGTACCTGAGATGTGTTACAAGCAAATTATGGGAGTTACCACAAAATATCTTTTCCTGCAAGATGTCAGATACTTTGTTACTAGAACTGTGGTGCTTTCTCCCCTTTTCAAAAGTTTTTCAGCTGTTGGTGGAGAGTTGTGTTGCCTTAAATAAAAGTTCTACTGAAAGTGTGCCTGTAAAGAAAGAGATCTACCAGTTAAATTAAAACAAGGTGTACTCTCATATTTTTACCTTAGTATGATCAAGACTAATTACCTTCTAATGAGAAGATAAAACCCAGCTAGTACAGAGCAAATGTATTCAAGATAGCTGTTGGTTGACATAATTTAAACTTACTTGGTCTGTAAAGTAAATAGTTCAAACAATCCAGATTTTGGCAACATTTCAAAATAATGGGATCTTTACAATTTCCTAATATAGTACTTCTGAAACAGTTCCTTGATGTCTTAATGGAAAACCTAGTAAATTGATAAGAGTTGGTACATTTACTTAAGGTGGATTCGGATTAGACTCCACTAAAAAAATTAATTCTGTGTTTGGGAGGTTGTAAAGATAACAGGAGGTTATATCCAGACTGTCAGTATAAATTAAATTGTGTAGGGCATTGTGATTTTAATGCATATATCATTAACTATAGTAATTAAAATTATTCTGAAGTATAACCAGGTTGGTGTAGAGCTGAAGGCATGTTATGCTGTTCTGTGGAATCTTTGTAGCCAAAACCTTTTATTGCTCACATTAGGCATCAACCTACATGTCCACTGTCAAATTACACTTAGTGGTGAGTAGTATGTACATCTTTGTTATAAATCAGGCTTCGACTTTAAAAACTAATCTTAATAAGCAGACATTTATGCTGAAAATGGATAGGGGAGAATGAGCATTAACAATGTCCTGGCTTAAAAATATTTCTGCAGAGCTTTTACATACTCCTTTTGCTTTTTTGGATCAAGTTTTCTTTTGTCATAACCTTGACAGTTTGTTCTTTGCCCTTTCACCTATTGGTAGTTTTGCTTTCTCTTCCTCTGATTCAGTTTTTACTCTCCTCATTCTTTGAACTGCAATAAGCAGACTTCTGGCAAATAGGAACTGCTGTTCTGGTCTCTGCACTCAGGCTGCCTTTACTCTTTTCCTCCAGCATTTGCTCTCCTGGAGAAGATCTTAACCTCACCTTTTTTGTTGATATTTAATTTCATTTCTAGAAGGGATGTTGTCTTATTAGATACTAGGATAGATGGACTGTGCAATGATCCCAGTCTGAAAAGAGACAACAAGATTTGTATGAAATTTGATAAATTTGGGAAGTTAAAAAAGAAAAATCCAATTAAAATATGTATCTGCAGTAGTCACTGAAATCTAGTGGCTAAATAAATGCAAGCTGCTGGCCTGTTCTCTAACTGAGGTAGTTTTAGCCTGTTTTATGTGTTCTGTTACGTGTGATATTAAGTAATAGGATTGAGAGTATGCAGGCACAGTTAGTTTTAATGAGCATGAGTTTCTTTAGTGCAGCTATCCTGAAAGAGAATGCTGGAAATACTAAGAAATTATTCAATCATTTGTGTGTTTCCACAATGTATTTCAGAGAAGAGACAGCAGATCAGTGTAAGAAAACTTTGCACATGAGGCATGATGAGCTTCATTTTACTTGATGTACAATATGCAAAATTATCCTTTATTGTTTTGTTGTTTTGTTTTGTTTTGTTTGTTTGTTTGTTTGTTTTTGCTAGAAAATGGTGCTACATTGATCTTTTTCAAGTAAGAAGCGTTTTCCTTATTACATGCTCAACAACTGATGCAGTTATCTCAGAATTGTGTATGGCATGGGCTTGTTCTGATCTTAGTAGAGTGCAGTAATGCATAATTTAAAGTTATTTTTTAAAAAACCCAGTTACATTTGAAAGGAGAAGTGAATTCTGGAGATCACTGTGTCTAGAGGCTTCCTGTTATGGAGGTAAATGAAGTTGTTTTTCTTTCTGGTGTTAATAGAAATGTAACTAACAGCTCTTATAATGGTATCTGCATGTTAATATAATGAATACTGTATGGAAAATACATTGAAAGTTTGAGGTCTTGATTTAAATTTTTTAGTTTGGCCTTGAAAAATATTCCCAGATGGAGAGAGTTAAATGAGCCCAGCTTTGAAAGAGGAACATATGAATCATGGTTGCCAGGCTCTTCCTTGAGAGGCACGGGCTTTACATAGTGAAGTATTTCAAAAAGTAATCTTCAAACCCAGAGTAACAGTGCATCGAGATGACACTGGTGAAATACTAGAAACTTCATTACACTTCTCAATAGAGAATGTGCATGTCATGAAGTGGATCAGGTATAGAGTATTAGATGTTAGAATACCAACTGCACAATGTATGTGAACTTCCATAAATGGCTGATGGGGGACAGAAAAATTAGGCATCCATCACCTACTCCTGTTATGGACTTACTATGCAAGTTTTGTTAAACTGTTCTGAATGTTTTCTCTGAAATTTTCATGGTCTAATTTGTCACTCACAGAAAGAGAAGTAAGATTTCCCTGAAAACTGCTCTTGCCCTACTCAGCTAATGATAGTGAGGCACATTAAAGATGTGAGCACTTACCTGCCTAAGAATGAGGCTCCTGGATTGGGAAGTGTGGACTCAGGTCTCTTCTCTGACTTGGCTGGGTCACACTCCTTACAGTTTCAAAGCCATTTTAAAATTGCATTTAAACCTCTAACCTTTGCTGCTCCCTCACTGGTTATGTTGAGATGTTGTTCTGATATCAGTGCTGTAGGAGACCACTGTGGGGTACAAGATCTTTTACATTGATTTGTGTGATCTGGCTGGAGTCCTGTGCATCCTTTGAAATCAGGTTCTGATTTTGTGTGTGCAGCAAATCCTTTTCTCTGTGTTAAATGGTTTTACTTTTGGAATGGACCTTTGTGAGTTTGTGTATTTCCTGGCATTCTGTCATTGCTTTCTGTCACTTGGAGCTAAGATTTTAAAACCGAAGGTGTTTCACAGTGTAAAGGACCTTTGTAAATTATTCAGATTTCTTGGGATCCTCAAACTGAAATAGGAAAACACTTCTGTTTACATCAGTTTGTGTCAATTTGTCTCAGTTGCCATTTAAAATTGCAGTTCTGTATTGCCAGCAAATATTCTAAGAAGGTTTCTTCGAGTGATGGCACATGGATGTGGTGACTGGTGTGAAGGAGTGCTTTACCTTGCAATCCTCCTCCTGCATTCAGTACAAGCTGGTGTAAAGTCTGAGAATCCAGCACAGTCTGAAAGGCACAGCTCTGGGAACAGGTTCCAGGGTGTGGATTTACAGCTGCCTCAGCATCACTCAGGAGTAGCCTCTCTGTGGGCTGTTAACAATGTAAATATCAGGCAGTGCATGCTGTTACTGTCCCATTCATCCCAGTGTATTGCTACTCAGGTGAAAGTGACCCTGGAGTATTTGTTCTTGTGTAAAAACTTTGATACCTGGGCACAGTCAAAGAGAATACCCCTGAATGAAATATTAACAATGACATTTAAGCTTGTTTTCTTATGTAGCTTAATATTACATCACAGAAAGTAGATATTGAAAAATAGAAGTTTATTATTCCTATCTGATCTTCCCCCTCAGCGCATATTTACTAATTTTGCCTGGTTTGCAGTAGTTGGGTGTGCCACAGATTTTCATGCTTTTTTCAATAAATATCATATAAATAAATAAGCAAGAGCTGCTACTTAAGAAGTGCCAAGCAGATTATTTGTTTATTTGATGTAACCTCAGTTGTGAAATGCTGCCTGTGACTTAGGTGAGGGTAGCTATGATGTCTCTCAGCCAAGTTAAATGTCTTTGGTCATTGCATTTGCATTCAACTGCAAAATCCAGTTGGGGCTGTTATTGCAGGTGCCATGCTTAGTTTTGATGTAGCACTAGTAAGATGTGTGGAACATGTGGGGTAGACCTTATGTCTTCTAAATAAAAGTATTTAATTTTTTATGATGAAGATACATACTAATTCTGGAAGCAGCTTTGGTATGGATATATTCTCTGTCTGTGAGAAACAAAGTGGACTGGGCTGATGGTGTCTTTCTGTGAGCAGTTGCCTTGAATTATGGCACACTCAATGTGCAACACATGCAATTTATTTCATAATTGCTGTTCCATTAACGAACAAAGCAGTGGATGTTGCTAAAAGTATACATAGGCAAATTAGTAGCTCAAAACAAAACTGGGGTCAGTTCTAGCACAAGAGTAAATAAATTTCACTTATTTTCTAAGTTTCTGTTAAGATAAATCTATTACTTGAGGGATTTTATAAGAAAATAAGTTTGCTTATGTAAAATTTTAACCTTCAAGTAGTGTTACAGATCCTTAGCCACATACTGTTTGCAATTTCCTTTTTTTGTCTTTTAATGATCGAATAACATTTTTAGTTATATAAATGTAATATACCTTTAAGTTGTGTAGTGAATGCTGAATTTATTGCACCAGTAGTCTCTGAATGCAGTTATAACTGTTAAATATATTCTTAAGAAACTGTGCTCTTAAAAACAAAATTGTAGGAACTAATTTTATTTGCAGAAGTCTCCAAGTATGTGTGTTATCTCTGCAATCCACACATGCTCTGACATACTGTTATCTCTGGTTCTCTCTCCTGTGTAGCTGTTCCGTGGATCTCTGGCAGCAGATGGCTGGACTATAATGCACTGTTAAACAAATAAAACCATTAGGCATGTAATTCTGCCCAGTGAATGACTGTGTGTTTAAAATGGTTTAAAAAAATTAAATAGCAAATGAAGCTCACTTTTGAATTCATTTAATGACATTGGAATAAAATCCAAAGCCCTTTTTAGAATACAGAAAACATCCCCTCTTATGTTGTGTTTGTCTCAATTGAAGTCAGTCTTTTTTTTTTTTTTATTGCATTCTTGCATCTGGTATAAAATAATCAGTCCTAAATCAGTTTTCTAATAGATGTTTTCTACAAGTAATCGCTCATTTTACATTTATCTTTGTAGTAAGATTTTTGCCTTTGTAATTCTCCAGCACAAAATTATCTATTGCATTATATGCTCTTTTTTTCCTCATTTTCAAATTTGATACAAATGTCTCTAAAATTTTGATTCAACACTAGTGTCATCGCTCTGTAATTAAACTGTTTTTCTGTAATTGTCAGCAGCTGAGAGATGCCATTTTGTCTTTTTGTTTTTAGATATGCCAATATTTGGTCTTTGCCCGGCTCATGATGATTTCTATTTGGTGATGTGTAACCACTGTAATCAGGTCGTAAAACCACAGGCATTTCAATCACATTATGGTAAGTGCTTAACTATTTTTAATAATTAAGGGTGAGGTTAAATCAGGATTAAGCCTGGCAATTTTTTTTTTAATTGATGGTAAATAGATCATTAAATTATAAAAAATGCCAAAGAACATAACCTGTGTTTAATCATTTTATATACATTGTAATGCAGTTACATAAAGAGCTTGTTCTTTCTAGTCTTTTAATGCTTTCTTGAAATGCTGCATAGCTACAGTTCAGTTTTGAAATGACATATCCAGTGTATTTCACAGCCAATATGTATAGTGTTTGTGTCTCTGTGTGTCATTTCTCTCTGTGTATTTGTACAGATTATTTTTACATGGGTTCTGGTACAGTGTGAACTTGAGCTGAAAGCTAAACTTACAGCGAAATTCATAAAATGTAGTAAGCCTCTAATAGCCAGTAAGCTTATTTATTTATTTTCAGAGTTATCAATTTGTATTTGTTTTACTGGTCCAGTGGTTTTGTATATAAACTATGTAAGGAAGCTCTTGTTGTGTTGGTTGGCCAGTGTTTAGAGAGGAAAATGTGAAGTGCTACACCAGTTCAAGTGCTTGGTTACTTCCTCCAAGCCTGACTGGAGGTGGTTGGCAGTTCTGCTTTTCCATGCTCCTCTCAAGACTAGAAATTAACCTCAAACAATTTCATGCCAATATTTGGATAGGAGGTTTTTTGGAATTCAGCTTTTTGTTTAAGAAATTCATGAGATGTTTTCTGACCAGCTCCTAATAAACATGATAGAAAAAGCATCTTCTGAGCTAGTCCTTCCTCCCTGTGTGTACATGTATTTGTACACTGTCTCTTTTCCCTAGGCCAGTGCACCTACTGGTTGGCTTGGTGTTTATAAGGATATGAGCTGGGTATGGGCAGGGAACCTCTTCTAGTGTTGAGAAAAAGAGATAACCTTTGGTGCATCTTAAATAATCCAACACATTGGCAAGAAAAGGTAGATTCACTTCTGCTTCCTCGAGACTGGAGATGGGCCTTTCTGCGCTGTGCAGAGGGTGAACTTCTTATCCTTTCTCCCTCTCACTTGGCTTTGTGTTATATTGCCTTATGGATTATAGCCCTACCCTTGCTGCTGGATCCTGCAGTTGTGTCACACAGTGTGACTCAGAGAAGAACCTGAATAGGTTTTGTGTCATAATTTGTAATAGTTTGCTTGTTATTCTGTGGACGGCTGTACAAATCAATTTTTTTAACCCACAGTTTTGTGCATATAAGTCTCCAGAGTTGGTGGGAAGCAGAAGAAGAAAAGGCCACCTTGCTTTTCTTGCTCTAGTTGCTGTAAGCCTTTTCACTAGCCAAGAGCAAGTTTACCCCTTGCCAGTGACATTCCTCACGTGTCACTGAATATCAACTTAAGACGTCCAATAACTCCTTCTAAAATATCATATTAAACTAATTCTGACAGCTAAAAATAAATTTATGGGGGAGGACTGGTTGATACCGAGTTCTGAGTGATGGCATATTGAATATTCCATCCAGAGGTCAGTAATACTGCAGTGATGGAGAGCTGTGGAGAGCTGCAGACACTTCAGGTTGTCTTTATGACATGAGCAGGTGATCTCCAAAGCCTGTCTGGCACACAGGTGTCTGGGAGGAGGCAGCATCGTGTTTGCCCTTATGGACAGGTGGCAGAAGCAGCTCAGGAGCTGAATGGGTGCAGCATTGTGTCTTGAGCATGGACATGAAAACGTGGCATGTTGTAATGCTGCTTGTACTGCTGTTAGACCTGTTATGTGAAGTTAACTCCAACTCTTCTGTAAGCACTGTTTGCAATTTAAAAGGTGCAGAGGGAACAGGGAACTGCAAAATGAAGTATTTTTTAAAGTGTTAATAAGTTCTAACATAATGTTTCCATTCAGTACCACTTTGTAAAGTGTGATCTCTAAATGTGAAAATGTCTCTAATAGAAGCCATGCATCAGTGGCAGATCCATACTTTAAGAGAAGTGTGGAAGGAGTGGATAGAAGTGATGAGGTTATTCTCAGTATTTCTTAAGCTTGCTCTGAGCATTGAAGAGTCTCGGTGCGGGCTGTGGCGTGCAGAGGAAACAGGCGGGGTCATTCTAATGAGAAAAACAGGCTTGGGTGGGGTGAGCATCATTAAAGGACCTTAGTTTGCCAATCTAATAACCTCAGAAAGGTAAGAAGGCTGACTTGGTCATTTTGTGTAGCACTAGCTCTCAAAGCCTTACATCAGCCTTCCCATTTTTTAAATCCTTACAGTTATCCCTTAATTTAGAAAATTAAATGTGAAAGCTGATAAATATGGCAGGTGATCAATTACCAGACAATGACCTATTTTTTTTTTAACACTGTATAGCTCAGGAGAATGAAATTGCTGAAGTCCTCAAAACACATCGTTATTTTAAAGTAAAAAGTGTGTTATCATAACAAACAAGAAAGTAAAGCACCCTTTGGATTCACCACGGTCAGTTTAAGGTTTTTATTCATGGTATGATTTCAGGGATTGAAAAATTCTGAAAATTTGCAGTCCATCAATGTATCCTTTTGTTATATTCATAGGGTCTTTCATTTTTAATTGTTGCCAGAGAAGTATTAATCTCTTAAAATATTCTACAGCTCCTGGTGGTGTGTGTTGCTGTACTTGGTGTTCTTTGAAATTTGTCATGTGGAATTTTGTTTTCTGAAGTAGTATGCTCTGTTAAAATGTCACTTTTGTGGAAGGAAAGCGAAACAAACCATTAGTTAAACCTAATGAGCTAATTAATTTCTTCCAAAGCATATTTGTGATAAACTACTTAACTAGGTAGGCTGAAAGTGCTTTGCAGGACATATGGCTTTTTTCTCTGGACCATAAGTAGTCAGAAGTAATTTAAATGTAAACCTTATTAATTAGAATATGTCACCTTTTTACTTACTACTTTATTAATACAAATGGCAGATGTGTATGTAACTGGTTCTTTTCTATTTCATGCATTTGACTAGTAAAGATATTAATTTAAAATTCTACTTTTTTAGGCAATCCAAGCATGTCTTTGGACTATCAATTTCCATTTTAATAATTTATTCAATGGTGTTGGTATATGTACTCTGCTTGATTTGTAAAGTGGGTATGCATAACACCACGTGCAGGTTTGTTTTTAAGAGCAATCTAACATAATGAGATATCTGAAGTCAGCTTGTGGCATTCCTTCTAGCCTGGCTGGCACTGCAGTCCAGTGGCTTTGGCCCCTTGCCTTAGGGTGACAGCACTGCTGAGGGCATGGTGGGGCAGGAGCACACCAGCCAGCCAAGGAAAAGTTGTTTCAGGATAAATCCTCTGTTCTGTCAGATCACAGCTCTTTTCATTGGGGGGCCAGGCAAGTGATTGCAGCTCTTTTTTGCTCCTGTTCCTGCTGTTGCTTTGTGAATGGCCACACTTTCATGGTATCAGCATCTTCTTTGGATGAGTCAAGATCAGTTCAGAGGTGAAAGATGGAAAAAAGGTAGAATGTTCAGGCTTGTGGGTGAAGTACCTGAGATCACTTGTCACATATTCTGGGAATATGACCTATTCCCAGAAAGTGTTTTTCTCCAGGAGTATTTCTCTACACTCTGGATGATCATGTGCCAGCTGTCACACTCCTCAGGACAGCGGGATGTGCCTGTCTCCCTTTGATTTCCATTCTTTCCTCCCTGGAGACGTGTTAGATACAGTTCTTGTGCTGCACCCAAAGGTTGCTCTTTGAGGGAGCATCGTGACAGTTATTTCAGGTTGTTCGTGGAAGCCCTGAAGTGCCGTGGTTTTCAGGCTGTGTGACCTTTTGTTGGCATTTCAGCTGTTCCACAGGTTTATCTCATCTCCCTGTGGTTATCAGCCTCCTGGCTAATGAGAGCTGCTGCTTTGCCCTGGCTGGGCTGCTCTGTGGCTCAGAGAGAACTCAGCAGTGGGAAAGTAGCATCAGCATAGCAACGTGTGGGGTTTCTTCCTCCAAACTTTCCTTTTTTTTTTTTCTTTCTTTCTTTTTTTTTTTTTTCTAAAGTTTTTTTTCCCCCCTCTGTGCCTTAGTTTCCATGAATACAAAGTAGGGTTAAACTCTCAGCCATAATAATGAAGGCTACCTGCAAAACTTAGTCTGAGAGTGCCTTTGACTCACGTAGTGATTGTGAAAACCATGAATACAGTACGTGTTGGAAAGAGATGATGATAGTGTGTTGGGCTGTTGAGTCATTAAAAAGCTATGTCAAGTGTTTTGATTAACTTCCATGGGTTTGGCACGGTGGCAAAGGTGAGCAACAACCGTGAGCTTTGCTGCTGCTGCTGTCCTGAGAGCTGATGGGGAATTGCTTAAACATTTTGGTTTCTAATCAGTGCAGGTTTAAACCTGAAGTATAGGAATCAGAGGCGGGGTTACTGTACAGATACACCCATCATCTGTTGTGGTTTCTAGGAGGTTGTGGAATTGGAATAGAGCATCACACAACCTTATACTTGGAGAGCAGATCCTGGCAGTAGAGAAAGCGATGTTTGCTGGTTATTTGGGTCCATCCTCCAAGCATGTTCCAGGTCTTTTGTGATTCTCCTTCATCTAATTGTATAACCGAGGTCCTTCCTCCCTCAGCCAGGGCCCACAGCCACCTTTCATTTGCAGGTCTCTACTTTGACAGTCCTAAAGGGTTTTGGGTTTTTTTTTGTGTTGGTGTTAAGTGCCTGGATTCAGAGAGAACCCATCATATTTGTGAATTGAATCAAGAAAAATGATCTGCTAACTACCTCTGTCAGTGTGCTGATGTATTTTGGATGTGTATCATACATAACTTAAGTATTACAGTCCCTGCAGTGTTACATGTTTGGGTTCTTGTCACATGAATTGAATATAAATTTGTCCTACTGTATTTTTGTTAAATTTGGCAGCAGCTAATTGTTCTGAAAAATCTGTCACTATTTAATGTTTTTAAGTTGTTGTGTATGTATTGCTTGTTTAGAGTAGTATAAGAGAGGGTGTTTAGCATGGATTCATGGATTACAAAGTCAAAGATAAAGTGTCTGTACAAGGCAGCATTTGAAACTGATAAGAAAAGAAAGGAATGTACTGAATCTTGTTCCAAAGCCATTGGACCTGAGGACTGGGTTGTTTGTTTCTTGGTTTTTGGGTTGGTTTCTTTTTTGTGTGTTTTTTTTTCTCGTGGGAGATTGCTTAAGCTCATCCTCATTTTGGAGGGATAACCCTTCATTATGGCCGGCGTACTTTTGGCAGCAAGCAATTTGTTTCAATAATAATGTCCACTGTTTACTAAAGTCTTTTTAAAGCAGTGTGAAAAAGTTTTTTATAAATTGTAAGAATTTTCTTGGGTATCAGTGATCTTCTGCAGAAGTCTAGCAACCAAACTAAAACCTGAATATTCTGTGGTGTTTCACAGATGTGCTGGAGCAATCTGCCAAGCATATTGCCAAACATGCACAGGTGGCATTTGGAATATTATGCCTCCTGTTAATGTATATGTTTTAACAAATTATCATTGGCAGCTTCTGTTCAGGAGCTTCTGTTTAAATGCACAGTCCTCTCACATAGCTCACACAGTCCAAGCTCCAGCAGCTGGATCTTAATCTGTGGGTCCAGCAACAATTAGTTTAATTTCTTGGTAGAGATTTGTGGAATTCTGTAGCTTTTGCAAGAATCGTCTTGGCATATAGCAGGATCAGAGGTCAGCACAGCATCTGCTTCTGAAGGAAAAGTTTTTGCTATTTATTTAGTTATTTTTAAATAATGCATCATTATATAAGAAATTATTATAATGTGGAAAGAAATTCTGTAAACATATTTTAGCTTTGAAATGTGCACCCCCAAGCCATTAGCTGTGAATACCAAATAAGCCATGCAGATTTTACAGAGCGGTGGAGTTCAGTGCTGTGGTTACTTGTATCATCACAAACTGTTCACATGCAGAAGATATTTTTGTACACAGAATGGCTGTGGTCTTTGTTTATTACATGAAAGCACAGGGAGTCTGTGAAGTTGATGGCAGTTTTCTAGTAAAACTTCCTCATTTTTTGTGGGTACATGAGTTTGTCAAGCTCTGGTTGAAGCCATAAAGCAATTTTTAAGTATCAGCTAAGAAAAAAGGTGATGTTCAGCTTCAGATTTGAGAGATACTGATTATTCAGTTTACTGCTTCCCATGTAACTCGTTATTTTTTCTACAGCACTGCTTGTGCTAAAATACTACCAACTTCAAGTGCTTGATGTGTTTTAGGCTGCTCTTACCTTTGGTTAATGTGAAATGAATTTTATGCCGTTCTGCCATAGCAGAAGACCTAGATGCAAAAATCCTTCTGGTTTAGTATGGGCTGAAGAGAGAGTATATATTTTTTTTATTCTATTCTTACTGAAATGTTAAAATATTTAGAGCAAGTCTAACATATAGAATTATGCAAGGGTTCCATGAGAACCCTGCTCCTTTATAGTGATCTCCTTGCTGGCTGTTTGCTTAGGCACTGGGACTGACTGCTAGCTTTTCAAAATAAATGTTGATGGAGAAGAACAAGTGGAAAGAAATAAAGAAAAACAAATATTTATCTTTGTGGGAAAAGAAGAAGCAGTACTATGTTCACTATCACAGAAATAGTTGTTCAGCAAGAGGGAGAAAGCATGTTGATCAATAGATTGGAGTAAGATCTAAAGAGAACAAGTAATTCCAATAAAAAGTTGCTATTGAGTGTATTTGACTACAAATTCAATTTGAAAGAAGCTAGGTGGGATAGTTGCATCAGGTCTACAATTAAAAATGACTGACAATGAGAGGACTTAACCAGTCTAGAAGTCATGGCTGAGTTTAATCACTCAGAACTCCTTTTGTGAGAGGAAACAGTGCCTGGAGCAGGACACAGCTCTCCCAACCATCATTCCTGATATCCTGCAGGGTCAGGGAAGGCCATTCTGCATCAGCTTACATGATCCACATCCTTGGAAGGTTTCCTTCACAGCTAAAAGGGTTCTTTCTGCTGCCTAAGCCACTCCTCCAGGCTGGAGCACAGCCAGGGGAGGTGGCACACACCGAGGGCAGGCCATGGGCACGCAGGCTCTGGCACACTGCCCGAAGCTGAGTGCAGGAGAACGAAGCTGCAACCTGCTTAAGAGCTGGGGAGGTGGAAGAAGCCTGAGTTGAAGTAAAAAAAAAGACAAATTTCTGCTGTTCTGGAAAGATGGAAATGTGTCAGAGCCGTGGAGATATGAACTTGGTGTTGGAGGGTGGAGTTAGTAGTAGTTTAATTTCAAAAACTAACCACATGCAGATGAATTATTTATAAGTACTTTCTCATTTGTTTTTTGGGGAGAAGTGTGTGTTCTCATGAACTGTGTAGATTATTCCAAGAACTGGAAACCTCAGATGAATACCACAGCGCTTTGTGATTCCAGGGAGGAGTATTCTGGGAAGCTTGTAAAATTGTTTTGAGTATTGAACTGTCATGAAGAAAATAATTTTTGGTTGGTTTTTTTTGTCCTTTTTTCTCCCCCCCATGGAAGTACATAGTTTCCAGTTGCACAGACTGTACCCACTCATCCCAGCCTCTGACTCTTGAACAACTGCTGTGTTTTGGGATGGTCTCTTTTTCTCTGCAAGCACATCTTCTTAGGTCAGATAGGAAATCCCATCAGTAACCATCACTTACATTACTTTTTGTGAAGATAGCAGTGCACCCAGTACAGCTGGCTGTGCAGTACCTGGCTGGGGCAGTGGTGCCCAGCTTTGGCACAGCTGGAATTAAGTGGTTTGCAGTCTGTGTGTGTGTGTCTGAGGAGGGGAAAGAGAGGACACTGGGGAATAGCCAAAAAGGGAAATGTAAAACAAAGAACTCGAGTAAAATACATGTAAAAAGACATAGATTAAGACAATAAGGAGGAAGCTAAATAAGGAAGGTAGGACAAAATTACCTTGTAGGAGGGAGAATGAAGTAGGTTCAGTGCTGGTTTTATTACTTTGTAACCAGGGGTAAAAGTGGTAGAAAGGAGGAGAGGCTAAACAGAGCAAAACAAACAAAAGCTTTTTCACAAGTTTTTCCTCTCTCAATGTTTTGGCAGCAATACTATTAATGTGGTTTGTGAAATGCTGTGGTGTTCTTGGATTTTGCATATTTTAGTGGGGGGTGAGGGCAACAAGAATGTGTCCTACTTGAGACATATCTCCTGGTTTTTTCAGACACTGAGCATCAAGGGAAGAGATGGATATATGCATGTATGTGCACTTATTAATAGTTCATATTTTGGTTTCTTATGCATTGCTTTTACTGTTTATGCTTGGACTTTTTAATGTTATCTCACAATTCTAATTTTCTATACTGTGAATAATATTTTTTTAGATAGTAGGATGTATGTGTAGCCTTCAACAGCTTTTGCTATTAGAAGAATGCCCCCCAGAGAAGATGAGGTGTAATGTCCTAGGTTACCCATGCTGGACCAATGTAAAAGCAATGTTTTGTAGGAACTTTATCTGCCACCTCAAGAAAAGCAGACATCATTTTAAAATCTGTGTTCTCACCTACAGCAATAGTGCACAGAATGGTAACCAGGCATTAGGCATGAGTCACGCTTTTGAAAAAACTTGGGACAATATTTTTCTTACTAAATTAAAAAGAATCTAACATTTTGGTTTTAGGCACAGCTAAAAAGTAGCTGCTACTTACTTTAGTTGGGCATTATGTCAAGTAGTTTTCACCTGTTATTTATTTGGTTTTGATCACCAGTTTGCTGCCTTTTAAAAAGAAACATGATACTGCCTGGAGGTTTGTTTTTTTGTTTTTTTCCCAAGAAATATGATACACTTAAAATCTAACATATGATACACTTTAAGTCTAGAAACTGTGTTTTTAAGATATAACCAGAAGAGGGAGTGTATAACACTTTCTATACAATGAAACCTGTAAGTTTATTTAAGACTAGCAATCAATAACCACATGTTTTCTTTTAAGTTAAAAAATAACTGTAGGGTTAAATTCACTTTCAAAATAATACAATTAATGCCATATTTTTAAGCTTCTCTTTAGGCTTAATTCAGTTTAACACTAAATAATTATATACAAGTAATGTAAATGGCCTGGAAGGCAATTCAGATTTCTAAGTGGTTTGTTGTGTCTACCAGTAACAAAGATTCAAACAGCTTTTCAGTAGCAGTCTTTGATTAGCTCTTGTATTGTCCAACTCTGTGAGAGCTCCATAACTGTATGGAACAATTAAAAATATATTTTTTAAATGTAGAAAATAAGCAGAAATAGATAAATATTATATGTAATTTTATGTAAGTTTGTGATATTATTGTCCAATAGGCCATCACTAGCTATCACAGACAGTAGCAGCCAAAATACTTCCAAACCCTATTATCTCCTATTGATGAAACAAATACATAATATAGCATTTGTATGGAAAATAATTATTTTTTACTCTATAGTTTGTGTAGGTATTCCTGCAGTTGTTGTGCAGCTGGGGAGCAGGTTAATATTTTCAACAATACCAAAAAATGTAGGAAATAAGCCATCAGTGTGTCTTATATTTGAACTTCTGATAAACTTTGCCTATTCCATGCTCTATGCAAATACTGCTGTGTCAGAGAGGGTTGCTGGCCACAAAGATAGCAATGCTGTTTTGTTTCACCAAGTTGTATTAGAGAAAGAAGGAGCACTGTCAAGAGGTTCTTGTCCTATTTTCTGTTCTCTCTTGCCCAGATAATGAGTTGCTCAGGTTGGTATGACACACTCCCTCTGCACTGCTTTGTAAAGGATGCAATTAGACCAGGCTCCTGCAGGGTTGAAGCAGTTCCTACATAACTGAGTTTTTCCTTGTTGTTTGGCAGGATTGTCAGAAAACCTTTAATTCACAATTCTATTCCAAGTAGCTTTCCAAAAGGAGCCTTCTCTTTTAGCCAGATCACCTTCTTATGTTTTTAGCTTGCAGTATTTTTTTCCCTCTGCCAGGCCAGGAGTGGTTTTGTGCTGTGTCCTCTCTGTGTGACCCTGCTGGTTGCAAAGAACCTGTTTGTCATGTCTGGATCTTGGAAAAGCCCTGGTTTCTGTGGAGCATTGTGGTGAATTCTGTGCATTAGGTAGAAGGCGTGCTCCTTTCAGTGCACCCTTCCACCTTTGAGCCTAAAACTTCCTGATGTTTGTGGATTATCTGTAGAGCAGGGTTGGAGCTGTCAGTTTTATGTGATGTACACTGAGAGTTTTAAGAGCTGTTCATCACTCTGTGATGGTACATATGGTGCTCACATGGAATTTGTGGCTCTTCTCCTTGCTAAGGGGAAAATTGGCTGTTTCTTTTGTTACATTTCTGTCTGTTATATGGCTGAAGTTCTCACTTGTTCTTCAGCATTTTGGTTTTCTGCTGTATTAGGGTGGGCTTCGTGAAGCAATTGGGGTTTTTTCACTTTTCAAGATTATGATGAGAAGCATATAATACTCTGTTAAAACTCTGGCCCTGCTCATCATTGGCACTAGCTAGCACTCATTTTCTTCAGTTTCATTTTGGCTTGCAGCCTCTGACAAGCCACATGTAACCATGTATATGCCTGGAAAGATGCCACACTGGCCCTGTCCTGGCCTCTAAGGTCAGAGGAAAGGTTTTTAAACTACCACAGTTCAGTCCCCTCCCCATCACAGTGACATGTACTTTCACCAAAGGTCATCCTGTGGGTCACAAAGCAGTCCACCAGCTAGCTTCTAAAAATACCTGGGACTGCTTTAATAGCCACAGAAATTATATAAACTTATATATGTGTGTGGTATTGCTAGGTTTGATGCTCACATCTTGCTTGCCACAAACTGAGAATGACACCTAGTGACACCTAGGAACTGGTCAGTGCCAGGTTTTCCTCTCTGTAGGATTGGTCTCTATTCAGACTGAGGATGGGCTCTGACCTTTAGGGCCATACTTATCCCCTTTTTCTGTGATTACAAGAACATATCTAGGGAGGCTGGAGTTGGCAGGTAGTTAGGATGTGCTGAAAGTCCTGCAGAGCTCCTGGGCTGTTTGCTATTTCCTCTGCTCTGTCCCAGTTGTCCAGGTGGCAGAGATTCACAATAGCTGTGCTGTACACTTGAAATCTAATGGACTCAATGTCCTTTCCTGATTTCAGTCCCTGGAAATGACATAATTCTGTACAGAAACCTTCATCCTATGTGTACACACGTGCTACAGGAGAAGCAGTTATATTTTGTATTTCTGGTGTAAACAAGCATGCTGTGTAAGTGGAGTTGATACTAAGGCATAAAATGCTGTCACTTGATTGTGCACCAACAAGCCTGTCAAGTTGTTCCTCTGTACTCAGTCATCTATTTTATTTTGGACTCGCTCCAGTTTTCTGAAACCTGAGGAGCTTCTAAGCTTTCCCACTTGGAAAAGAAAACATCAAAACCAGTAATCTTGCCCAATACATTTGTTTTGTTCTGCAGGATGTAAAAACACACTCCAAAGTGGCAGCTGCTAGAGGAAAAAAAAATTCACATATTTCAAAATCTATTGCTTTGTAGTTCTGGAGGTTCTGGGAATTTAATTCATGCTGCTACTTCAGAGCACTCATTTCCAAATACAAGGCAGTAGCACTACTTTTTTTATAATTTTGCTGCTCCTTTACAGAGGCTGGCTTTGTGGTGTCATGTAGCAAATCGAAGGGTTCTTTCCATGCACCCCCTGTAGCAGCAAAGTTGATTTTCTAAGTAGTCAGACTGGAGTCCCCAATTGATCAACTTTAAGATGTTTGATGTTGGCTCAAGGCCCATTATTCTCTTCCTTCCAGGAAGAATAATAATAGTAACCAGCAACCAAACAATCTCTTTAAAGAAAAATATTTACAACAAAATCATCTTAGACAGTACTAAATGTAAACATAAGCAGGCTGCAGTGTAAGCAAGCCCAGCTTATGCACTGTTGATATCAATCAGATGAAATTCCTTAGAAGTCTGATTTTTTTCTATGTACCCCTCAAAGCTTCTAGGAACTGGCAAAGTTATCATTATGGCAGCTCACAACCCAGTTAATTTTTGTGCCCAGTTCTTATGCCTGCAGCCCTCTCCTTGGGAACAAGTCACAGTTTAATTCTTGCTCAGTCCTCGCCCAGTTCACTGCCAGCTTTGGCACAAGCAGGCGTTTGGTTTGTGACACTGTGGGGCCTTTGAGAGAATGGTTCTGCTCTTTGTTGTGGACAGAGCAGATGGTGCAGAGGCTCAGACTGAGTGGTCAGGATTGGGGGAGAGGGCAGGAATGCTTTCTGCCTGTGGCAGTATTAGCTAGCACCAGCCAGTTTAAAGTGGTTGTGAAATTGGTGCCTGAGTTTGCTGAATTTTGAGAAAGGATAAGTGAATCTTAATATGCAGTGAAGACTGGTTGTCTGTGGGTTTGTCCTGTGTGTTTTGCCATCACTCTTCCATTGCAGCACCTCCTGCTCTGTGCACAGACATAGCTTCAGGTTCCATGTTGTGTTTTGCTTTTTTGTTTTTTTTTTTTTCTGGCCAATTTAATAAGACACATGCACAGCTGGGATGGAATGTGCTCATGGTGTCCAGCCAGCAAAGATCTTCCTGCCTTCCTTCTGTAAGAGCACCAACAAGTCCTACCTTTGCTGTCTGAATGCTGCTTTTATTGTTAATGATAAACACCAGTATCTTCAGGACATCTCCCAGCAGGGGGTGGGAGGGCACCATCTCAAATCCAGCTCTTCAGTTTTACTAAAATCAGCCTAATTTTGAAATACAGAACACTCTAATGTAGACAGGTGGAAGGAGTTGTGATAGAGCTGCATTTATCTCACTTTAGAAAACCAGACAAGAAAAATGCAAGTAAAAGATTTGTTGGATAATTTTTATTCTTAAAATCAATTTTCCTGGCAATGCAAAATGTGCAGGATACGTCAACTTCTGGATTCTCTCCACTCCCCCAATTTTATTCTTGTTTGTTTGTTTTCAGTTTCTTGACATTCTGCAGTACTCACTCATACAAGGGAGCTGCTGTATGTGTGTGTGTAGTGATAGCATCACAAATTATATAAATACCTTTCTGTGTTACACGTGTTCAGTGAGACAATAAAAAAAGAGGAGGTTGGTGCTGTTCTTTATCTGGAGTAGTAGGAAGCAAACTTTCATCCATTGCAATGGTTTTGGCACAGTTCAAGTTGTCCTCCTTGGGTGATTGTGTAACACCAAAGACCTGGAAATTAGGTTCTCTGCAGTGATTCATATCCAACTGCTTCTCTCCCTCCTGCACTGTCCTGATGTCAGAGCAGGAGTCTCCTCTCTGGAGCCTCATTCCCTGGGAGCAAGCAGCGTGTGCAGGTGGGTGTTCTTTGTGTGTGGGTCTGTGCAGTGCATTATCACAGCTTGCAGGGCTAATTTTAGGCTTCTGAACTCAGGTATTAACTGATGGTATGAGTGTTTATATTGAATCTAATGTTGTTGATGTTTTGGGGATTTTTTTCAATGGCTTGAAGTACTGTTGATAGAAAATAAAATCTCTTGCAATATTTAGTACCAGGAAAAGAACTTACTAATTTCATTGCCTTGCATAATGGGTTGCTTTTACTATATTAAGTAAAATTACTTTTGCATTTGTCACAGTACACTGGCAGCACATGATTTCACTGTCCCACTCTCACAGTCCATTTCAAGGTGAAACATTGTGAATATTTACTGCATAGTGTTACTCAGAAGCCTTTAGACACTGGAAAATAGTAGGTAAAAATGCATGGATTGAGGCAGTTGGCATATATGCTCCTGCAATGTAACATAAGCAGCCAAAAAATCCCATTGTATTCTCTGTGCCATTGTGTGCCTTCCCATGGGCTGAGACTGCTCTCTCCCTCTGTGAGTGTCCCGTCATGCCTCTCCCTTCCATTCCAGCTCCTGCCTTGATGCCCAACTGCTGGGGTTTCTTAGCAGTTGAATTCTTTGTCCTAACTCTTACCCAGAAGGAAGACAGCTTTCTGCATTGTTCTGTGTGGGAATTACATTGCCTGATCTTGGTCAGTTTATTTGTGGAGCAAGTAACAAAACAGAATTTACTTGCCTTCTTGTCCCTAAAATAAGAATGGGCCCAGTCAAGAAATCCTAGTGTCTAACAAATACATCACTGCTGGTTCCCCACATAGTATTTTGAAATCATGAATTTTGTGAACCACTAAAATCTGTTGGAGACTTACCCAGTTTTAATTACGGGTGCGAAGTAGAAGCATGTACAATAGAAACAAATTCTCCAGAAATGTGCATGCCTCATACTAATTTTAGTGGTGGAAGGAGTAGTGTTTTAAAAACAGCATAATCCAAGGAAATGACTTTGTATTCCTGAATTGTCCTTAATTAATGGGTAGTGACATGAGATCTCAACTTCTTGAAATTTGGAGCCACAGAGGAGGTGGTTGTTGTCTTGTATTCTCAGTGCACAGATGTGAGAATGTTTGTATTTAGTATTTAGTATTTAGTTTGTATTTTGTATCTGTGGTTTAGGATTTAGTATTAATTTCTAAGCTTGGTAATAGGAGCAGTAACCTCCAGGTTTCTGCAAGTTTCTTTAAATAAAGAAAAAAAAAACAAAAAAACCCAACCCTAACAAAGCCCAGTCTGCTGAAATGGTGCTCCATTCTTCTGTTTGAACCTTCTTAATGAAGAAAAGTAGTATGCTAACACACCGATGCTAATACACAAAGGTATTTGTACAAGCCAGCTGCCTCTCTTCTCAGCAAACTTCTTATTTTAGTGAAAAAAGTAATTTGCTTTGTTTTAAAAATGAATTTATGTGTAATTTGATAAGTGAGGGAAGACCGAAAGTTTCAGCTTTGATTATGGTAATTTAAAATAAGAGCAAAAGCCACAAACTGGTTTTTCCTATTCCTTTTGTCAGCAGATATGCTGTAATTAAGGGTAATAAGTCACTTAAATATAAGTGATTACTTAGGAAATGGTCCAGAAATTAATCATTTGGTAAAAATTAGATTTTACTGTCCATGTGCTGGCTTTGAGTGGAAATCAGACAAGACCTCAGAGCGTGGAGACTTAGGATGGAGACCCATCTGGAAGTTCAGGCCAGTAAATAGCGGAGTGAATTTTCGCTGCTGGAAAAGCACAGCAGGAGTATCCAATGGTGCTGTGCCAGGTTGGCAGGGATTGTCCATCAGAGCACGGATAACCCGGGGAGCTGCAGCTCTTGGGGATGGTGGGTGCCCCCAGGCTGGGCCACGTCAGCCCGAGCTGGGGTGCCTGGTGACGGGCACGTTTGCTGGAGAAATCGTCCCGGAGCCGCTGGGCAAGGCCTGGCAGCCCTCCGTGGGAATGACAAGAGCAGAGCCTGTCGCCGTGGCTGTGCCGGTGGCAGAGCCCGTGGCCGGCAGCGGTTCGGGGAGAAGCCGCGGCTGGGCCCGGTGCGGGGCCCGCCCCAGG
>WEIU01014500.1:1014420-1046317 GCA_013389925.1 Aegithalos caudatus
AAATCCCACAGCCGGGGATTAAGCGCTGCAGGCGGCCCCGTGAGCCCTTCTGAAATGTCACCGGAGCCGTCTGGCACTGCTCCAAAAGCTGGCCGCGGACAGGGACACAAGGCCTGGAGCTCTGATCCTCCCGAGCTGCAGGCCCGGCAGCATCGGCACCCGGCAGGGCCAGACGCTGCGCTGAGTTGATTCTCTGTGCAAACTAGAAAATGCCCAAAAGCCAAGCTCGGATGCAAGAGAAAAAAAAAAAACTAGCAATCAAATCTTAGCCGATTGCAGTCCTGTCAGGCCCTTAGATAAATTGGCAGCTGTTAATCAAAATGTTAATTAAAGAAACTAGTAAGAGTGTGTTCATTTTAGGTTGTTTTTCTGAGCGTGCTCGCCCGTGTAATTTATAAATCAGAGGGCAAAGGTGCTCCTGTGAGAGCTGATGGATGCGGGCAGGAGGGTCTGGGCTGTTTGGGCTCGGCTCCGGAGGAAATGGGAAACGCAGGCACAGCCTGCGTGTGTCAAGTGCAGTCATGGTTTTCATTTAAAAGGTTAAACTGCACAAACATTTTAGTTAGCACATCCTAATTACAGCATTGCTCTATTCTTTCAAAAGGAAGTGTGAAAAGGCTGGTAATATTTAATTTGAAAGACACTATTGTGCAGGCACAGTAGGTCTGTGCCCTCGTTTGACTGTATTAGTGATTTTCCTAGGATTTTGCTGCCGCAAATTTTTAATTAGTGTAAAGTTAACGTGGTCAGTGTTTTTAAACATGAAAACAGTTGTTTTACGCCAATTGTGATTGATCAGTGATTAGTGAAATAAGCATCAATGATCCTTTTTATCCTTCAAAACTTACTAATGCCTAAAAATGTTCAATTGGGGTAAAGTATTGTAAGGATTTGACTTAAAAGAAGAAACCAAGTTACTTGTTTTCCATTGATGTTGCAAATTGAGTGTTTACATTTCAAGAGATTTCATATTTTGGAAATTTGAAAAAATATTGCAATACCACTGATTTGCTTCCCATCATCCTTTTCCATTGTGAAAGAGTTACAAATTTTGCACTTAAAGCCTCAGAACAGAAAGAGGGTTGCTAGCTGTGCAGGCAGAACCCCGTGCTGCTCTCAGTTCTTGATGAGAAGGGGGTAGAGTGTCCTGTTTGCCGAAGGGAAGCCCGTGGGTTGTCACATCTGTAGCTGTGCAGGTACAGGTGAGACACGGGTGTGACATCAGAGCCCAGGAGCTCCCTCAGTTCCATCAGTCAGTGCTTCCTCCATTCTGCCCTGAGCACAGAGGGGCTTTCTAGTTGGCCAGTTCAAATATGTGTTTATGTTTTAGTTTTTAATCTTATAAAGCTCTTGTATCGTGGCAGTGGATGTTGTGTCACTAGTTAGTCATGCAGTACATGAGAAAAATATTTGTGCTCAGTGTCTTTTTATCCTCTAGTTTCTTAATGACAAAATCAAAGAATGTGATTTCCTTAGCTGACATCGCTATTTTTGTGTACACCCTGTGATATTTCCTCCTATTTCCATGCTCAAAGCAAAGTCGATTCCTTCTTGTTGATCTCTTTTGTGTGGAGAGCTTTCCATTTCAAGGCCTTTCTTTTACAACCATCTTCAGAACTTTATGAGTTAGGTGTAGCCCCCTTTGTATTTTGGTTCACTAACAGCTTTTAAGCAAGTTTTCATTGTCAGCATCTTTTCTTTTGTAGCAGAACTGAGTCTGACAGTCAACATACAAGATATAAAGTTTGCTAGGTGTAAAGAAATAACTAAAGGGGAAAACATTTAATTCCTAGTCTGGCGTGAATAAAAGCATTAGGAGGATGAAAGCCAGGCAAGCATTTGGATAGGTGAGCACATCTGAAGTCATGACACAGTATTATACTATGTGATAAGGTCTTCTAAGGAACATTGTTGATGCTGAAGAGGAAGAACATGGTCTTAAAGCTGTAAGTCTAATTTCTGGGTAGAGAGTGGGCAGAGAGAGAGAGAAGCAGAAATTAGGTGGTGGTTCTTCCCTTTTTATTTGCATCTTTCAACACAATATTCTTTATTAATCTTATGTTCACCAAAGTTTTTATTAAACTTTGCAACAACATTGGGGTGTGATATTTATTTTAAATTTGCTTTATACTTCTTAAAAAAACATGAAACTTTTCTTTATTATCATTCAGGGTAAACATAAACAGCTGGAAAACTGTTGTCTTATATTTTTGAAAAAGCTGACCCATACTGCATCTTGAGGCACTGCAGATCTGTACTGCTTACCACTGTGTTTGATGCTCTTGTCATCACTGTGGCTTTTCTGAAGTTTATTTCAGACAAGAATTATTTTTTTTAATAGTGAAATAATGACTTTCTCAATACCTGCCTTTTAATCAGACAGTGCAGGTATTGTCATGTCATCAACAGGCTACACAGAGATTAGTGTTCACAGTGTGGATGTTATAATCTCTCCATGGCCCCATTACCATCTAAGACGCTCTTCTGTCCTTCCTTTGCCATATTTGTATTTCAGTGAGTAACAGATTTACAGGACACTTACTGACCACACCTCTTGCCAAGTTCTTTGGGGAACCATGCCAGAAGTTTGAGCCTGGGTGCTATGCTGCAGTCTTTTTGAGATGTTAGAGCCCTTGCATTTGGGTTTACCTGAGCAAGGAGGAGGGGGTGAGCACCCTTCTCTGGTTGATGAGGGGAGACATCACAGAGTTGGTCTCCCTGGCATCATTTTTGCTTGTGGTTCTGTACCATGAATAATTTAGTGTTGTGCTTCTATCAGTTTTCCCACACTGTTCTCAAGAGTTTTACTGGTCTGAGGGGGCTCTGAATAGCTCAAGCAAACCTGATGGGAGTATCCTTAATTCCAGTTTGCCACTACACAACACAGAAAACCCCTGTCTGTCTGCAGGCTTGGGATGGCACTCTGCTTGATGCTTCAAAGGCTATTTTACATCTCTTGGGGGAAACCCCATGTATTTTAGGGAGGAATTTTAAATCCTGTGGAAACTGATTCTAGAACTACTTGTGTGCTGAATAAAAGGGGGTTTTGAAAGGATTAGTAACAAATAGGGAAAAATGAAAAAAACTGTTTGTGGAGGGGAAGCAGTTGGGAAAGGGAGAGACTTTAAAGGTTATTTACTTAAATACATTAGTCATTGTTATATTCTTAATAAGTGTTTGCAATCTGCTCCTCACTCACTTTCCTGTGGTGGCAATCTTGGATGTCAGGGGAGGTGTGCTGGGTTTGGGGCCATTTTGCAGCAGGTACCATAGAGGAGATGACATTCCTGCCCAGGTAGTGTGTGCTACTAGAGAATTAAAACCCATCCTGGCTATGCTGTAGCTATACCATAAAAAAGCATAATTTATCCTAAATTATAGTTCCATAATTATCTCCTCTTTGATATATTTCAAAGTACTGAAGTTGGCATTCAGAATCTTACTAGTAAGGATAGTCACTTTCCATTTCTCCCTCTCTTTTCTTTAATGGCAGCAACAAAACTGATCCTGTTTGTGCATAATTTAACACAACTTTATCTAACATATTTTGCACAGTGATTGCTTGTGAGTGGATTTTAGTTCTCCAAAATAAATGTCTAGGAAAACCATAAACTTACTGTGCTGAATACTTCTCAAGTGAGGAAGTGCAAGACAAGGTTGAATCAGTATTGCTTGGCCATTATCTGTTTAAAAGATATTATATATGGCTGTTTGTTAGTGCCACAAGCATACGTGACTATCAGTTCTTTTTGTGGTTTTGCTAACTCTGAGTGATAAACAATGATATCAGCTGCTAGATGCAAAGCACTGGTTTTTTATGAAGCAGTAAGACAAAGCATCTCAGGACATGACAGACAGTACTGGTGCCCATCAGGCCTTGTTGGTCTGTCATATTGGTTGCTTGGGCTCCATAAATATTCTAGTTTGTAACCTCCTTGCTGGAGTGAAGATGGCTTTGTTCAGCTGCTCTCTGTTCAGCTCAATGTGCACGATCAAACATCACACAGTTGAAGATGGAGTGACCCCGTCCTGACTTACAGTGTGCACAGAATTGATGGCATGATTAAAGGGACATCAGTGGAAGATTAAGGCAGAATCCTTGGTATCTAGGTCTCGTGATTAGAGCAGGATAATGAAGCAGCAGTGAGTGAGTGAGCAGCAGCTCATGCTCCTGCACAGACCAAGCAGCTTCACCCTGCCAGGGTGGCAGCAAAGGAGGAGTAATTTGCCTGCTCTGCCTGTGATTGTTTTAGTTCCCAGTTTTTCCTGCAAAATCCTCATGGACCTGATTTTTTTTTTTTTTTTTTTAAATCTTTGTCATGGTGAGATAAGAATGCTGGTGAAACAGAGCTGCAAAAGGGATTTTAGTCACTTGCTGAGTAAAATTTGGAGCTATGTTGAGGTGCCCTTCCATAGAAGTGTCTGTGCTCTGCTGGCATGTTATGGGTCTGAGCTTCCTGGAGAAATGAGAAGACCAAGTCAATTAGCTCTCCAAGTCAATTAGCTCTCCATTATTCTAGGACTGAAATACTCTTACTAACAGGAAATTAAATTTTTTATCCTCATGTAAAAGATGTTTGTTTTAATACGTCTGTCTAAATTTCTTATAAGACAAGTCACACAGTAGCTCAGTGTGATGGAGAAAAGGACAAGTTTGTTTTAAGTTTCATGATTATCATGCTTATACTTTGTGATATAGATGTTCAGACATGAAATAACAATTGCTTAAGCATAAAGGGTTTTTTATGCTTTGCTTCACTATACACATCTAATCCTTTAATTTGAGGAGTACTCTTACACTTATTCTACACAACACTCTTAACCTCTGTTAACTTTTTCTGGATGTTCACTGAAGTTCCAACATGTCTAACTGAACCAAACTCGTGTGTGTTCTCCTGGGTGTGCTTCACTTTTACCACAGCTGCACCAGCACTGACACAGGGCACTTTGACTTTTTGCCCAGTACTTATGTAAGGAGTTGGTATTAAAAAAAATGAGTTTATGAAACTTGATCTGTACATCTTGTATTTGCTTCCCAAAGCTGTTAATTGATGCCCAGAGAGAATGAACAGCACAAAATACTTGCTAGCTTTTGGGAAATAAGCACAGACCTGGGAGGAATGTCTTGAAAAATTTTAAGAGTATTGTTGCTTTTTAATTAATTTTTTTTCTTAATTTTTTTTGTAAGCATGAAACAAAGAGAATAGCATTTTATGAAAAAATCAAATGCTTTTTTCTATAAAAGGATATTATCTTTTAATATAGCAATAAGTTATGACTCACAGTAAGTCCAGCTGTTTACTCATTGATAGAAGAATAAGCAGTAGTAGCCAAACATGATGAGAAGTTTTCTCTTTTTCTTTTCCTTCTTTTTTTTTCCCCTGCCCCTTCCAGGCTACTTTCTGTGCATTTTCTCAGAGATTACTGCATGTTTAGTAGGAAATAGTCAATGGAAAAGAGGATTTTTAAACCAAAGAAAATTGTCAGCCAGACTAAGGGCCAGGCAAAGCTTTTTTTAAGCTCTGAAAGAGATTTATATTACCAATATCTATTTTATCAGGAAGTCGTGTTTTTTAGCTTTCTCTATTAAGATGAGACTTCAGTGCTCTTCATATGGTTTGCAGAACAGTTCTTAAGTAGATTTCACTTAAAACCATGAATGTTATAAAAGACTGAAACATTAAATACAAGCAGGTTGTAGTAGTAGCCCTACCTCAATTTGTTTGTATGTCAACAAAAAAAAATAGGTCTTAGGCAGGCTATGAAAAATGAGCTGAAAATTCTTCTTGTTTTGTTATTAGACAACATAAGTCATGGTTATGCAGAAGTGGTAGGTGAAGATTTCACAGCCCTGCATTGTTAAAATATCTCTTTCAGAAATTGTCCCAGAATTCTATAAAAAGTTAATTTGATGGGTTTTTTCCTAGGTGTGTGTGCCTGTGTGTGGAAATCCTCTGTGACAGGTAGACTGTCAACTTTTGTGTGACCAGCCATTAGCCTTAGTTCTCTTAGGTTTGTTTTTTGTTGTTGTTGTTGTTGTTGTCATCATCAATTTAAAAGAGTTTCTATTAAACTCATGTGGTTGAGCCTGGTGCTGTTGAATATTTGTGCAAATAGCAGTAGCATCTCAGCTTGGTACCAGAACAGTGCCAGTTACAGTTGACAGATGAGAAATATCCTTATCATCCAGATAAATAGCTGAGATTACTTTTTTGTGTAGTTTCTTCCTAATGATGGCATGCAAGGAGGTTGTCAGTTTTAGTCTAGTCCCTTCTTTTCATTTGCTAGTTTTTTTCAAGAAAGTAATACTCTCACTTCCTTCAAAAAGCAAAAGTCATCATGACAGACTCCCAAGGATTGCATTAGTCATCCACTGGCTTATTGGAGATTATTTGTACCTGTGATAAGCACTTGGATTTTGAATTTTCTAAATATACAGAATGTGGAAGAGTATTGAGTAATGTTTCTCATTATCTCACAGGGTGTAGCATCACTGAACTCTAATGGCCCTCAAATAGTAACTGAACAGAGCTGCTCAGGGATTCTTGCCATTGCTATAAAAAGCCTTTTGGCAATCAGCACTGCATCATATTAGAAGCACAGGCATTTACTAGAACATAAATATGCTAAAATATTTCATTTACAGACTCTTCAGTCGCAGCTGGCTCTAGAAAACTAAATGCATGATTTTGATAACTAGTTGTTTTAAATACTACAATTTTAAAGCATCTCAAGTTGTTCCTTCAGATGGGTGATAAGTTACTTAATTTGTCTGGTATTTTTGTCGGGCATTTAACACTTCTCAACTTCTTGGTAATTACACATTCAGAAGTGATGACCATTTTTTACAGAAGGTTTGTTAGGTAGTTTGCATCCATTTTTACAGTTAAACAGAGAAACACACAGGAGTGGGTTCAATTTCTTTCTTAGTCGAAGCTCTATATTCATTCATTATTTTTATTTTACTGAGCTAATGAACACATTCCAAGTGCTACTTCCAAATAGGTCATATAAGCAGAACACAAATGTACTAATTTACATTTCCCAGAGCGTTACAGGCTTCTGCACAGGTTGCACTGGACTTGGCTGTCACTCTTGGCTGTAGTTGTAGTGTCATGAGTAGTCTGCTGCTTCCAGTTCACTTAAGACAGAATCTGTAAGGTGATCCTGAGATTGATCCGTGGTGGATTTGGGCACCTCTAACAATAGTTGGCTGCAAAAGGGGTTACCAGTGCCTTTGCTCCCCTGACAGACCTCTTTCTTGTGTCTCTTAGATCTGTGGTTTTCATTTACTTGATTGCCAGAAGTGCCTCTTAATTAGGTGTTGATTACACAGATCCTCGAGGAATCACAGGTGTCCATGTGTCAGGGAGCACATGGTCCATGTGTCAGTGTAGGCAAAGCTGGAAGCTGCCAGGTGTTTTGAGAATTCATGGTTCTAAAGGACTACCTTTACAATAAACAGTATTTTACCTGAAATGGTGCTAGCAACATAGAAGCTTTCATGGTTTGGTGTTAATTAAAAAACACATCCAGGGACAGAATCTGACCTCTCTTAATTCAGATACTCAGGTTTTTGTAGAAGAATATCTGTTGCTGCTTTTGATGCTGCTGGTAAATAAAAACAAGAGGGGAAAAACCTAACTAAACAAAACCCAACAGTGCTCAAAAAACCCACTGTAGGTCAATATTTGAGCTGATGTTCTCAAAGGTGTTCCCTACTGGAGGGCTGACAGATCATACCAGAAGTTTGTCATGAGGTAAAAGTGAAAATGTTGGATTCAATGTAACTTTGACCATTAGAAGACATCCTTACAGATAATTCTTATTCTTTAAGGGACTATGATATTGAAGCTTGCCTGGCCTGAGGATAGTGGTCTCTTGGCTTTGTGTGTCTGAGGTCCAGAGCTGATTATTTGAGATGGAGGGAGAGCTAAGCTTTAGTGGCTGAGATATGTAGCTCTTAAAACTCAAAGAGATTCCAGTAACCCTCTGGAGACCAGCATTGAGTAGAGCCTCATGGATTACAGAAAGGCTTGAATCTCCTATGCTCTGTATGTGGCAGGGAACCTCCCAAACCAATAGAGGAAAAATATGAATGGAATAAATGACATGAAGTATTTACAAATTCTTTCTATAAGGGAGCTTAAAACCCCTTTTCACTCTTTCAGAAAGAAGACACAGCTCCTCCAGCAAGCCGCCTTTGACTCCTCCCTCCTCTTCAGTATTTTCCCTCATTTCATCTTTCCCTTCAAAAAACAAAGGTAGCAGTGGAAGTGGGAGCAATCGTTCATCCAGTGGAGGTACTAGTGCATCATCATCAAATTCCAAGTTGTTGAAATCACCCAAAGACAAGCTGCAGATCAGCGGAAACAACAGGTTAATGCATTCGGTACAGCACAGCAAAGTTCCCCATGACAAAATGTGAGTATGCCTTTTGAAAGAGAATTAAATGTCACTGCTTGCATAGACACTGCTATGTCAAGAAAGTTTCCTTTTGTTTCAGAGCGTTTTTGGTTTAGGAGATGATAATTTTAAATTCCTCCAGATATTTTCCCGCAGCCTAGTCAAAGAATATAATTAATGTTTATATCTGTGTTGAAGAAGAACTCTAGCAAAGCTGTATCTTAAATCACCATGAATAAAGGTCATGTTCCTAGAGGCTCCTAATTCTTTGATGTAATCTGCATACTTTAATCATAAGGGAGGTTTAGCTCTGATTCAGGTGATTTTTCACCTGCACATGTGAGATAAAAGCATTGCTGATAAAATTTACTGCTAGAGAATGATGCATTTCTCATTGGACATAATGGGTCCATTGCAGTTGCTTTAGACAGTTCACAGTGATACTCCCTGTCAATTAATGCAAATAATGGTTTCTGAAGTCCCTGGACATTCTGAAGTGTCAGGGAAAGGAGGACGGAAGGGATGCCTGGATATTATGGGTATCATAAAAAATGTGAAAACTAAAAAGATAATAGGAGAAAGATCTGCATTTGTATTGGGAATAGATCAGAGAATTGTTGAATAATAACATATTTTAGCTACTTTTATTTCAATTTTTCTCTTTTTGTTTTTCATAAATAACAGTATGACTCCATCTGTCAAAGTGGAAAAGATTCATCCAAAGATAGATGGTGCCCAACTGAAAGCTGCTGTTGGTCCAACTTGTTCTACTACTGTGAGTTCCTCAATAAAGACTGGCCTTAATTGTCCCTCAATACCAAAGCCACCCTTGCCTTCCCCTGGACAGATACTGAATGGTAAAGGTCTTCTCTCTGTGCCTCCATTTTTGGAAAAGAAACCTGAAGAAAATACGAATAATAGGAAATTTTTGCATAAAAGATTGTCAGGTAATTTTTTAAAATTATTACTAGCTATATTGCTTTTAGTAGAAATACATACATGGAAATAAGTTCCAGAAGTAAATTAAAACTCCTGTAATACTGTAACTTGTAGTAAGAGTTTTTAAATATTGTCATTTAAGTCTGTAATTTGATGTACACTTTAAGTATGCAAACACCTTGGAATTGGCTTTTCCTTTCAGAAACCTGTACAGATCTCAAATGCCTGTCATTTCTGACACTTTTAAAATTACACTCTTCTCCTATCTCTAAAGGGTTTCCTTCTTTCTGTATGGAAGGCCCATACAGAAATGTACACAGAAAACAGAGCAGCTAGCACCTCATCAGCTGGAAAATAGAAACCCAGTCTGCTCTGTACACTTTTAAACAATTATTTTGAGTGTTAGTAGAATGATAGAAAGGTTCTTGACACCAAAGCCAACAAGCAAAACCCCACCATTTGTTTGTCACAATCCATAATGGTGATCTCTACTCGTAACAGGCAGCATCAAATCCTGCTTTGAGGTCAGTTACAGGTGTTTGTGGACTTGAGAGCTGTATTTCTGCATGCCATAAGCTTGCTGAGAGTGTAGAAAAATAATTTGTAAAATTTTATTGTGCATTTTTATCTGTACATTTGCCTATGTCATATTTGAAATGTTTCCAATTATTTTTATGATGAAATTAAATGTGTTTCAAAATGTTTTCTGTTAACTTCTCAATACTGTGTGTCTTTGACAGAGAGAGAATTTGATCCTGATATATACTGTGGTGTCATTGATGTGGAAACCAGGAAACCTTGTACTAGGTCTTTAACATGCAAGGTAGGATATCTGAATCAGAATAAGATTATCTGAAGTTTTTATTCAAATTTTTGAGGAACATGATAAAAAACTGAGAACTGCAAATTTTTGCTCATGGTAATTACTACTGTAAGTAGTGCCTCTCAAAACTTGTTGCTCAGAACCAAGAAGAAATTGTTCTTGAAGTTGAGGTAATTATTTATTCAGAAAGTATTTCTCAGAGTAATCTGGAGATTTGTATTTTTATATAAACTCTTTAAACATGGATGTTGACATGGGATAAACTGTGTTACTCCACAAATAGGTAGCAGGGGGCCAGCGTGTTCCTCTTTTGGGGGAGGGTAGCCTTCTGGTTGCAGATCATAAATTTTAAAATTCCTCACAAGCATTGAAAATATTGCTTATGCAGGGTTTAAATAATTCAAGCTCTTCCCCTCTCACACCATTTCCTCTCCCCCCAGCAGAGTCTGCAGCAGGTTCTTGGTAGGAATTTGTATAAATGCTAATGCTGCTGGATGTAGTGCTGCAGCCAGCTCCTGAAAGACCCGTGGAGCACGCCTAGAGGTCAAACTCTAAATTCAACAATCATAAAAACTTTCAGTCAGACAAAATGTATCCTCTGGCTCCAAAGCCCTGGGGGGCAGAGGGCTGTCACTTGCTCCCAGGGAGCCAAGAATCCAGATCCCCTGCACTTGTGTAATTTTTTGCTGCTTTCCTACAAAGCTGCTCTAGCCTCAGTTTGGGAAACGTCTGGTAAATAAACCACCTACAGAACAAAGGTAAATGAAGCTGGCACTAATGACCCAGAGGAACTGAACTTGAACACATTGCCCTTTTGGAATTACAGAGGGGAGGAAATTGTTTTGCTAATAGAGGAGGGAAAAGCTGCAAGATTTTACAAGAGAAATAGGCAAATCAAAAGTGAAAAAGGAAGTGTAAAATAATTTCTCAGCAATTGTTTAGAATATACCACTCATAAAATAATTCTTGGAATTGCTATTTGTGTCTGAATCATGTGATAAAAATTTTTACCTACTAAAAAGAATCAAATCAAACCCTTTGTGCCATATTAAAAAGGTATTACTTTGTGTGACTTTAACAATTCAGAAAAATAGTTTCCATTTACTTCACCTTACTTAGAATTAGTGCCATTTATACACATAACACATCTTACTGTCTGTACTGTTCAGGGCACTCAAAGAACTTTGAGTCCTGGCTGACTCTGGGTTCTGCTGGATGTTTTGAATTCCTCAATATCTATTTGATTACATTAATTTTCAAGGACTATATTAGTTTATAGAAGGCAGCACGGTACTTTTATAAATATTTTTCAGGTCTCCCACTAGAAATCTGATTTTCAACATTATTTTGTTGAATAATTTTTAAAGTGAAAGTAAATATTTCTCTTTTTGGTTTTGCAGGAGTTGGCAATTGAAATATCAGTGTAAAACAAGGTTTTCGATTCTAGTCTTAACCTTATTAAAAATTTGGCAGTTTGGTTTTTAAAAAGGAGTTTGAAAGAAGCCTTTTACTGAATTGCAGGTTTTGTTACTCTGTATCAGACAAGTTTATTTTCCAAGTCATATTTCCATTTGTTTACTAAACCAGGACTGTGATAATTTTCTCTGTTTTGGAGCTCTAGACACGCATTTTGAGTGTTTGACTTTCCCAAATGTCATAGCCTGGGATTAATGATTTATTCCTGGTTCTGCAGACACATTCCTTAACCCAGCGGAGGGCTGTACAGGGTCGAAGAAAACGATTTGATGTGTTATTAGCTGAGCACAAAAGCAAAACCAGGGAAAAGGAACTTCTTCGACATTCGGATCATCATCAGCAGATGCCCCCTCTCAGGGAACCACATCCCTCACCTACTAAAACTTCCCAGGAGCTGCACCAAAATTCTCATGGAGTTACTCTTACAGAATCAAAGCCTTTATTACCTAATAAACCCAAACCTCACCCCCCCAGTCTTCCAAGGTAAGGAACATCTGCAGATGCAATGGTATGAAATGAACACTGGCAGCTTGATGGGGTGGATTTTGAGGGAGTGATATGGATCTGTTGGATGGGGCAGTGTGTTTGCTCCAGGCCCGGTGCCTGTCTGCAATTAGCAATTACCTGCTGAGGGTAACTCCTGGTGAGGAGGGGTTGGAGTTTGAAGCAGTAAAAGTTGCCTTGCAGTCAATGGAAGCAGTTGAGCAACACTGCTTTCCCTGGGGTACCATCGTTCTCTGTCCTTCCCTTGGCAGGTTACAAGACTGTGGACAACACCAGGGATCTGTTAATGTAGATTTATTTTTTTTTCTCTCTCAGTAATAGTAAGCACTTAAAGGGTGGAATTTTTAACTGGGCTTGGTTCAATAACACCTGGTTACTGCTTGCCTTGCCCAGGCCTCCAGGCTGTCCAGGCCAGCACAGTGGAAATGCCCCCAGTGAGTCTCCTTCTGTCCACGAGTCCCCACACCCTCCCTTGCCTGCAGCTGAGCCAGCATCTCGGTTATCCAGTGATGAGGGAGAATGTGATGAAAAAGAAGAGCCTGTTGAAAAACTGGATTGTCATTATTCAGGTCATCATCCTCAACCAGCCGCTGTACGTTTTCAAAGTTAACCTCAGTCTCTCTCTGACTCTTAATTGTGTAAATAAGTTACTTTGGGGTTTTACATGTGGTTTTCTATAGGGTTATGTGGTTTTTAAAATTTTCTTTCTTTTTTCCTTTTTATTTTTTTCCCTCCTCCCTATATTTTGAAAAAATTATTTTATGGCCTAGTGGGCAATAAAGGTTTAACTAGTTGCCAAATAAACATGCTAAAAAAATGTGTTCATAGCTCACTTCTCCAATCCAAAAGAAACTGAAATGCCAGAATACTAAAGATGAAATTGGCAACTGCTCTAAAGGGCTGTGTTTTTGGAATAAGGACATGTAAACAGTGTCTTTTTGGTGCAATTTTCTTATTGGACTCCCCCTTCCACACCCACACACATTTTTTACTCAAGTCACCAACATCACATTAAAGGTAGAAGTAAGGTATTTTAATATTCATATTTTGACAAAAGTTAGTTAGTATAACTAAAAGCAAATTTATTGCCCAGCCTGGATGTCAAATTACGTCCTTTTTTAAAAAACAGACTGCTAGCTGGTACATCCTCAGAAGTAGATGTTACATAAATATATGTGTGTATGTATAACATTTATACATAAACAGACATATTGCTAACCTTTTCTATTTAATCAGAGGAGTTCAAATTTGACTTCTTCTATTAAGTATTGGGAGTATTAGAAGACAAAATTATCTCAATATACCAAGACCAAAAATTTAGAATAGGTGCTGAGCTATAGACATAAAAACTCTAATTTATATTTTTTTATCCTCTACTTAGACATCTAAAAGCACATTTATCATAAACAAACTGTTATTCAGAGACTTGTCATTGCAAGTAGAAAACACCAATAAAAATGTCTTTTCAGTTTTGCACATTTGGTAGTCAGCAAATTGGAAGAGGTTATTACGTCTTTGACAAGCGGTGGAACCATATTCGATGTGCACTCGACTTCATGTTGGAGAAGCATCTTAATTCACAGATGTGGAAGTGAGTAGAAGTGAAAGAGTTCTTATTCTTGGTGTTTGTAGAAGTACATGGAACCTTGTGATTCTAGATAAAGAACATAATTTTGTGTTCAGACCGAAGGTTGATGGTCTGTGCTTTACATTTTTTGCAACAATTAACTGTCAGTTTAATAAAATCTTTCAGAGGCATTAATCAACCTCAAGATACAATCGTTTTAAGGTAGCATTATTAGACTGGGTATTAGTCTGAAGAATGTGGCTATGTGTGTCGTTGTTGGACATTAAATAAAGATGCTTGACTCCAGTTCAAAGGCAGAAGAACATCAGAAGGCTTTATTTACAATTCATCCAGCCTTTTTATAATATGCTGTACTAAAAAGGCCCATTATTGGTCCATAGAATTGGCACTTCTCTCCATTGGTTAAGTAACAGAAACAATACCTGGCAGAGGGGTTGTTACGAGAAAAATACTGTTTACTTAGAAGTGTTAAGAGTTATTTACAGAAACTGTCCTTGAAAGAAAATTCTCCCAAGAAATCTCCCCTTGGGAAGTAAATCAGCCACTGACAGGCTGAAAACTTTTCAGAGTCAGAAATACCAGGCCCACATACGTCGTGTTTTTGTTTTTCTGTTCACCTGCAGGAAAATTCCTCCAGCATCCAGTAACACGGCATCAGTCCGTGCCCCACATCGGACAAGCGTGATGCCTGCTCCTCAGCACGGTGTCAGTGCAGCAGGGTTCCTCTTACCCAGCACAGTTATGGCATCGCCAGCGCTGGTCTCTCCTTCCTGCGTGTCCCTGAACAACAAATCGGTACCATCCCACGGGACCACGCTCAGCGCCAATCCCGCCGCTCTGGGTGCGGTGGATCCTGTCTGCAGTATGCAATCGAGACAAGTGTCTTCTTCCCCTTCAACACCTACAGTGCTTTCCTCTGTACCTTCACCTATGCCCAGCAAACCTCAGAAAATGAAATCCAGCAAATCTTTTAAACCTAAGGAATCTTCTGCTGGCAGTGGCACCTGTAACAGCACCGGCAGCGTCAGTAGCAGCGGCGGCTCAGGAAAGAAGCGTAAAAACAGTTCCGCACTGCTCGCACCTTCTCATTCCACAGAGTCCTTTAGGAAAAACTGTGTGGTTAACTCTGGAAACTCTGGGGCCTCCTATCATCCCTCAGTGACGGCTTCGTCCCACAGCGTTGGCCTCAACTGTATGACTAGCAAAGCTAACTCTGTTAGCCTCAAACATGACCAATCAGGGAGGGGTCCTCCAACCGGGAGCCCTGCAGAATCCATAAAGAGAATGAGTGTGATGATGAACAGCAGCGACTCCACGCTCTCCTTAGGGCCCTTTGTTCATCAGTCTAGTGAGCTGACTGTAAATTCACACAGCAGTTTTTCACATTCACATACTTCCCTTGACAAATTAATAGGAAAGAAAAGAAAGTGCTCACCTGGTTCAAGCAGCATCAACAGCAGCAGCAGCAAATCAAACAAAGTTGCCAAATTGACATCGGTGAACAATGTTCATGCAAAACACACTGGTGCGATCCCAGGGACACAAGGACTGATGAACAATTCTCTGTTTCATCAGGTAGGAAATCGTGTCTCAAACTAAGCCAGCGTAAAATGCCTCCTCATGTGCTTGTAATAAATATGTGTTCTCTTAAGCAGTAAATAGATAGCCAGTTCCAGACCCTGCTCAGGTAAAAGGTAGTTCTTCTCTTTGTCCAGTACTCATTTTGAGAGTTCTTGTGGTACATTTATTCAAGACTTTTATAAACCTTCTAAATAAAAAAAGCTACACTTTAGGAAAGAAACCTTAAATGGGATATTTCAAATTCCTTAGATGCTGTTGCCTGTGAATTGCTTTCAGATAAAATGCATTCCTCTTATTTTTAAACTGTAATTTTAAAAGTGAATCTTGCCAGCCTGCTGTGGAAGTGAACTGTGTGCCTCAGCCTGACTCCTTGTTTCTGTGTCAGGAAGAAACATTCTACAAAGTGGAACATAATGATGCTGATAACAGAACTGTGATGCTGTGATAAAATAAGCCTATTATCCCAAGGTGTCATTGGCTAACTTCTTAGTAATGAGATTAAATATAATAAATCAGATAATAAACGTTTTTAGTTGGTAAGGCAATCAAGATATGCTATAAAGGAAGCAGATCTCATGGGTATGTAGGATCCCATTTTAAAAATTAGTTTGGGGTTTTGATTTTTTGAAAACAAATCTCACTGGAAAAGTAGTGCATTCAGGATCAAAAATCCAATAAACTTTCTTTTCTCTGCTACTAAAAACTGAAATCTCTGTAGCTGGAGAGCCAGGAGATCAGTAAGAACTTTCTGAGAGTGGTTTAATTTTCAGTTTCAGCCACAGAGGAAGATTTTCACCTTTACGTATGTTTACTTAACCAAAAAAAAAAACTTCTGATGGCTGAATTTATTTTTGGACTTACCTAATAATTACTATTTCAACCATGCAATATAAATAAAAGAGAAATAGAATTTGAGTGAACTGAGAAGCAAAGCGTGCTAGAAACTGTTACAATTTTGAAGCGCTTTAGTTGAGAATTTTCAAGTCTCAGAGCGTCCAGCCTTGTGTTGTCAAGGTTGCTTTGTGCCTGAGAATTTTCCCCCAGGTATTCCCTTGTTAGCCACAAAATCAGTTTGTTTTCAGTGCCTCTGAGGCCTGGCTCACTGATCATTCTCTCTTTTCTTGCCCCCAAGCCGAAGGCCCGTCCCTGACCGCTGAAGGCACCACGGTGAGAAACAAACTGGACAGTTTTCACTACAAGCAAAACCTCCATCTGGATTTCTGGACTCCAAGATGCCTTGAGTTTTCCCAACTTCCCATGGTCCTCAGGTGTGGAAATCTACTGGACTGTCACTTAAACAAGGAATTTCCCTGAAGCCATGTCTGTAGCAGTGAATATACTAGAAGTGGACACTGGATGAAGTTCAGCCATGTAATTGCTCTTATCAGTGTTAACAGTGGTCTGGACTGTTTGCTACAAATCTGTGAGATTTTCCTTACAGGAGTACATCATCTTGCCACTATTTGACATAGTTTGGCTGGGCAAACGAATGTTTTCTGGGGGGAAATAAACATTACTGTGGACTTATTTTTATACTGATGGTGTCTTTTGTAGGTGATAGCTAACCAGACAGACACCCTCAATGGAGAGGACCCCGTGACAAGGGGAAAAATGTGTGAGGCACAATGGAAAGAAGCCCTCAAGAAGGGAATATGGCTTTAGTGTTTTTATAGCAATGTTCCTTTAATGGAATATAAAAAATAGCACAATTCAAAAAATAGTCTGTTTTGCCCAGCCTTTTGCAGGTAATTTGGGATAAGAAGCTATCAGGAGTTTAAAACAAAACAAACCCAACAAAACCAGAAAAACTTGTTTGAGGCCACTGCTCAGAAAACAAGTATAAAAATGCCGTATTTGTGTGATACAAAACCTATTTTCTATTCTTTTGAATGAGATTTTATTGTGGAAGAAAAGGTGATTTTGTTCTTTAAAAATTCCAAAAATATCAAACAGACAAAGGCAAATAACCTCTAAAACTCTATGCCCAAAGAACGTATTTATTGACCTATACTGTATACCACAAGCCTTTGTTTTTTTTAGAAAAAAAAACAACTATTGGTGAAGTTAGGCTGGATTTGTCTTCCTCTCCCAGCTGATAAAATCAGCCCTTTTAAAACCAAGTTTTTAAAATATTTAAATATTTTCTAACAACCATAAAAGTCAGTTTCTTTCTGCCTTGTTTGTGTAACAGAATTGTTGATGTGTGATGCCTTCTACCACTCAGTAAGTTTTTTGGGTTTTTTTTTTGAGTCAAAATTCTGGAATAAATGCCAATTTGACAGCAGAGTTCACTGTGAAGCACTGGTTTGTGCATCACAGTCATCCCAGGCCCACCCAGGTGTTAGAGGCATGGGGGGCTTTACAGTTTTGTATAATCCAGCCAATTTTTATGAAGTACTTTGTCTTGCTTCAAAACACCTCAAAGATTAATTCCGCCAAAGGGCTCACTGTATTATGGTTTGACTCATCTGGATGTTTTTGTTAAGTTTTTAAACATCAGGTAAAGGCTCAAAACTGACTAAACTTTTATTAAGGGGGCAAAGCGAAGGAAGATGAAATCCTAACGAAGAAGGTTTTTATTTTCTGCCTTAAAGGGGCATCAGCTATTGCTGAGAAGAGACAATCTGAGCCTGTCCAACTGTTCACGTAGCCCAGCCTTCTCCCATTCTGGTGGCAAGTAGTAAGTACATCAGGGAATCCAAAGCCACTCTGAGTAGCAGTTGCTTAGTTGTTTACCTAACGATGCTTTCAGTTTCTCCTGAACTTCCTATGAAATCATTGTTATACAGCAAAACAACAAGAAGCCTCTATGCAGACACTTTAGCTTTGAATTGATACAAAAGATCACACTGAGAAAGCAATGTACTAGAGACTCTTATTATGCAAACTTTAAAAAAAAAATAGTAGACAACTTTTCAGGAACAAAAGGATTTGTATTTAATAGGATGCCCTGTGGAAAGGATGGTTAGAACTGCGATTGGTTTAAAGCAAAAAGGAACCAAAGTGAAATGCCACAAAAAGAAATCCAAGTGTATTAAATCCTGCACGTTTGGAGAGAAATCCGTGCTCTGATGAAGTCCCTGGGGCAGAGCTTCCACTTCAGGATAGCATCAGTCACAAGTGCAATTTGACTCTTGGTAGAAACAAAGGTAAAGGAAACAAAAATCCAGCAAGGTTGGATGCTGACGAGTTTGTGATTGAACTGTCCTCTGGTTTTTAAGGTTCTGTTGATTTGGAAGCCGAATGGCAAAATTGTGCTCCTTCAGTAGCATGCAGACGTGTGCAAAGTGAATTCCTGATGGCTGCTCCTCCAGAGCCACCTGCGCCATGTGGGCTTGAGCCACTGGAGCAAAGAGTCCGAGCATAAATTCTGCCTGCCCTAGACCTGCTCTAAATGTTATGTTTTTAGATCTTGGTTACAAGCAGAACATTGTTCCTGAAGCTTTTATTGTCATATAGTTCTTACTGTAAATAATTAAGGAAGCTTAAAATTAATTTTCCTTGCAAAATTGAATTTGCAGTGGCTGGGTTGTTTCTAGACAGATTTTGGTATTAATTTAAGAGATACAGTTTTTATAGTCTTTCCAACTTCTCGTTATGACTCCTGCAGTTTTCTTAACCTAAAAAATTGCTGCAATGATGAACAAAGAATTATACAAGAAAAAAAAAACATACTTTTGTATCTTTATTTTGGAATTTCTTGTTCTATTATAAATATTGAAGTATCCCTATTTCAGAAGACATATTTTGTTAATTGATTGTACATATTTAAATATGTATTTTTGCACAGGTCTTTTTTTCTTATATCCAGTTTTGGTACAATTGAGATCATCTAGTATTTATTTATTAATTAATTAAAAAAAAAAAAAAAAGCAAATACCTTTTTATAATTTGAAGTGGTTCACTGCCAAGCCAATAGTTAACATGCCTACTTTGCAATGTAAGGGATGCCTCCGTTTTGTGAAAGCCGTGTCCCTTTTCCCTGTCTCGGGAGTGGGTGGATCCAGGCCAAGGAGCCCACGTGGTCGATGTGGCATTGCTTATCAGTTGCCTGACTCCCAGAAGATCCATTTAGTTCTGTGACACACTGCTTCTCTTTCCTCGTGTTGGTGTGCGTGTGTGCGTGCGCATCCATGTGGGTCTCACGTGGTTTCAAACTAACGGAAAAACTGAAAGTGCCTGATATAACTAGTTTTAAGCTTGGACTGTTTAGACAGCTTCTCCTTAAAAGACTTGAATGTTCAGTTGAAATTTTGGAGCTTGCTTTTTCCACCTATATATAATATATGTCTGTGTGTGTGTATAATATATATATATACACACACATGCATATATCTATATTTCTGAAATTAATGAGATGGGTTGACAAAAGAAAGCAAATTATGCTGGTAGCTTTTGTAAAATCTTTTAATTTGAATACCTTATGTTAGAACAATCCCATTGGTAGCCCATATTTAGTATAATGCCAAGGGTTTTAAATATGGTTTTAACCAGCAGTTTATTTAACTGTCTTATTTTGGGGTGGGGAGGGTGGAGCAATATTCATTAATCAAATAATTTAGAAAATGTTCAAAATTGTTGGTATTCCAAAACAAAGTTAAAACCCCAAGTAAGTACCTCTTAAAACCATGAAAAAAATAAAGATGTGATTTCCAAATGACATTTCTAAGGCAGTTGTCTTCCTGTAAGAGTTCTCTTGCCAAGGAATCTCTCATCTTTTACTCATTCTGTCCTGGAGGAGGGAATTGGGCTTAGAAAGATTCTTAAATGTTTCACCGTTCAGCAGAAAATAATAATTTTTACCTTTTGTGCGAGATATTTTATGTTTTAAAGATAATTTTGAAATGAGCACTACATAATGTCAATGTGAATGTAGGCCTTGGAAGCATCTTGCTCTGTGTTGAGCCTGGTTCTAAAAGCAATCTCCTGTGTAAAATGTGTGAATAGTTTGATAATTTGTATACATAATCAAGAGCATCTGATCAGCTGAACTCTGTGTTGGCTGCTGTATAGTACATGAACAAATGTCATGGGATAGAAAAATTACTTTGGATATTTAAAAGAAAAATAAATATATAGTCTATTTGTTTTGTAACAAGTTTCTGTAAATAAAATAATTTATACTATTTATAAGAAAAAGTTGTGCTTTGCTTCATGAAAAATATTAGTTTGTTGAACAAACATGTTACTAAACAAGGCAATAAAATTAGGACTTTTCAATAAATGAGGTTGGTTGCATGGAATATATTATATGTTTCTGCTTCATTATAAAATCCTTCGCTATTAAAGGAAAACATTATCTGTATTGGTGCCTATGTGAACTAATTTAAGAGAATTGGATGTGCTCAAATTCTGTCCTTGTCCCTTGTCCCATGAGCCAGCCCGGTAGGTTTGGAGCTTTCCATCCTACAGGGGTTGGTGCCGGGGTTTGAGCAGTGCCTGTTTCCTGTGCAAAGCACCTACTTGAGGCTCACACTTTATATAATTTTTTTCTAATTAGAATAATGAGCAGCAGGCTTTACAGCCCCAGATGTGGTTGTGTTGAGTGGTCATGTTTCCTGGTTTTTTTTTCCCTCCCAAAAAAATGTCTTCTGTGTTTTCACAGTTTGAACATCCAGTGTGTGAATTCAGCTCCTGCAGAGCTTTTCTCTCCTCAGGGCTCAGGACTCGTGTGTTGTGGGTGATTTTGGAGAAGTTTGTAAAAACAGTAAAACTCCTGTTAGTGGGTGCCATCTGTGGCAAAACTTCCTTTATTCTGTCTATTTTGTTTCGGTTTGGGTTTTTTCCCCTCTTACAACAAGTTTTTCTTAATATTTGGAATAAATGCTACAAGATATAAACAGGCTTCCGACAACAGGCAAGTTCTGCTTTGTCTTTTTATAATAAGCACCTCTAGTAGTTCTAAGTTTACTTTTTGCCTTACTGAGTAATTTCTTTTTTTGTCTTGCCACCCCACGAATCCTTTTCCTTCCTAGTAGCAATTTCTCCCAGCTGTGCCATCCTGCATGAGCTGCTGGTGGCTCTGCAGAGCTGCACGAGTGACCGCAGCCCGGAGCGCGTGGGAGTCGGGTGTTTGCAGCCCAGCAGAGCTCTGTGCTTGGCATCGTGCTCAGGCAGGTTTGTGACTCTGAGTGCTTCAACACTGAAGGACTAACTCTGCATTTTACTGCATTTAATACAGGGTTCAGTGTCCTCTAAAACCGGCAAGGTTAAGAAAGGAAAAAGGTGCATTCACCCTGTGTAACCCTGAGCTGTCAATGTTCTGTGGAATTGCAGCATCCTCCCTCTCCCCTTCCTTTGCTGCATTTGGGGCAGTGCAGTGCCAGGGAGCCCTGGGTTCTGTTCTGGTGACTGTTAACTAAAGGAGTTAGTGATGAAAAATGGTTCTGATCAGGGACTGAAGTGGAACACAGTACGCGCAGATGTCCCTGAACTGAGTGGAAAACAGTTTCCCTCCCATCAGCGACTGTCTCGTAGGAAAATACTCCAGTTTATATTGGGGACAGCTGATGTTGTAGGAGACCGCCATCACCAACGAAACGCCAGGCTCAGAGGTTCCCTGTGTGCAGGCTTTGTGTATTTGTGCATCCTGTCATTGCCCTTTGCATTTAGTATCAAAGCTGTGAAGATGTGCCCTGGGAGCCCGAAGTTGTTTGGCTTTCCCCTGGTGTGAAGCAGTGTTGGCCTCAAAGGCTCCAACCTGAAAATCTGCCCCCGGTTGTGCCCGTGCAGCTCGGGCTGAGGGCTGGGGCTGGCCCGGTGCCCTCAGGCTCTCTGAGGCCGGAGCGCCGCTCCGTGGGCGCCCTCTTTACACCGCCTACCAAAACAACCCAAAGGAGGGCTTGCCCTCTTTCTTTAAATGCAAATTCCTGTTAGTTCATTATTGTCACGTTCTGCTGCAACAAATAATCTAACGCATGTGGCTTGTAGGATCCACCATGGGACTTTTTATTTTGACTGCATGCTGTTTTCAGTGCTTTGGCTCAGAGCTGTGTTAGCTGCTGGAATTGTTCCTAACAAGCAGCATGAGAGCTTTGTCATGGAAAAGTGGCATATGCTTGGGTTTTTTCTGACCCAACAAACTTTGAAAACCTTTAGGGAACTTGTTCAAACTAATGTGGATTGAAACTTTATTGCCAAGGAGGAAAAACAGCCTGAGAAATGCAGTAAAAAAAAAAGCTTTGTCCAAGCCTATGAGAAAGAGCCGGTGTTGATATTTGTGCCCAAATTGATACAAAAGTTTTCTTCAGCATCAGCAGGGAGTGTGGTGCTGCTCGGGTTTGGTGGTCTCTGACAGCACTGGAAGCTTTTTGTCCTCCATTTTGCAGTTTAGGTCCCTTCACCTGAGTCCTTTCCTGCCCATGACAGGAAAAGCCCGTGCCTTGTCCCTTGCCTGCAAGGCTGGACCTTGAGCTCTGGAGCTGTGCTCAGCCAGAGAAGCACTGGAGGTGTTGGCAGCTGAGCCAGAAACTGCAGAGACTTGCACAGGAGCATTTCAACTGCTTTGTAGCAGAGCTCTGCTAACAAATCCTAAACCACCCCATCTCCTGCCCTTCCCACCTGCTTTCCACCCTTAATGCAGGGCATGAATTGCAGAGTTCAAGCTGTGGTTTAAAATCTCTGTCTGATTCTGGCTGCCTTGTAGCGAGGGTGAAGTCAGCCTTGCAAAGCGAAATTGGAGAATGGCACTAGCTCAAGGAACTGCCCAAGCTTAAATTACAAGAGAGAATGTACAACTTTGGCATGTGGACTATAAATCCATGGAAAGGTGTCAGAAGCGAGGCGTGAAGGCCTGAGTCTGGAGTGCTGCTCACAATCAGGGTTAAATAAAGGGAAATCATGAGTTCAGATAAACAGAATATAAAACTGACATGATCAGGGGACAGTGAAAATCAACTGGAAATTACTTCAGGAAGCAGAAATTCTAATGCTTCTGATTTGACATGGAGACAGAAGGCAGTTAAAAACACCAGACAAAATTGTGTCCTTGATCAGCTCAAGGCCTGACCACCCTGGACCCCTCAGCATTTCTACTCCTTGGAAAACCTGTGTATCAGATTGCCTTTTTTTTTTCTTTTTCCCATCACAATGTGAACAGCTGTGCTTGCTAAACTGTGTGTGCCTCCAGCTGTGGGCTTCAGGAGGTGCTGCCTTTCACCTTTGCCAGAATTTTATCCCATCACTATTTGGCATGGCTGAGAGGCTGAACTGCTGCCTTAAAAGGTTCAGCTAAAATTGCTGTGACTCCTTCCTGCCAAGCCTTGGCACAAAAATCTTTGTCCAGATCTCCAGGCTCTCCCTGGATGCTCTTTTGCAGGATGTAGGCTGAGATCAGGAAATGTGAAGACAAGTTGGGATCTTTAAAGGGGGGTCTTTGCTGTAGTAGGATTGTGCACTTCTGTTTGGAACATTAATTTTTTACCCACCTGAGCAGAGAACACCAGATTGTGAAATGCTTGGCTCCCACGGGATGATAGCCACAGTTAGGATAAAATGGCTCATAGTTCTGCAAGTATCTCAGAGCACTAAAACTCTTTAGCAATGCTTTTATTTTCCACACAGAGTAGGGATTTCCATTTTCTTTCTGTTGCCCTTACCCACACTAAGAGAGCAGCAAGATTGATCTTGAATACATGAAACTCCTGCTAGCCTAATTTTTCTTCAGTAGGTTTCTATTCTCTTTACAGTTAAAAAAATACATGGTAGTACATATGCTGAATGGAAGCTTTGATGTAGTTAATTAAGGCAAGTTCATGTATAAATATGCTGGAAAGGAAAATTTATTTGTGCACCAAACAGAAATTCCTCAAGTCAGTGAAGACATGAAGACAGGATGGTTTTCTGACAGGCTTCACACCTGCACCTAGGGAAGGTGGAGGAGATGTTCCCAAAAGTCAGACTGATTAAAGCCTTTCTAGCTAGCTCTACTTACCTGGCATGGACCAGATGTAGAAAAACATGAGAGTTATTGCAGGTCTGAGAAGTCTGACTATTGGGTTTTATCAATTAAAACTTTATAGGAAAACATATGTGTGTGAACACACAAAACAGAGACTCATAGCTGACCACATGGTAAACTAGAGTTCTTGTTTATTACTCTTCCAATTACGAAGAAAGATCAGAATTTTCTTCTAATTAGTACTGTCTGAAATGTAAATCTTTAAACTCTGGCTAAATAGCTGCTTCTTGGAAGGGGAAACAACCAAAACAGCTTCCAATAAGTACTAAAAAAAATCCCCAAATCATGAGGTTGTATTTTGGATTTCAGAAAAGTTCATCAGGGAATAGTAATGGCCCCTCAGCACCAAGGGGTCCAACCTTGGGCAGGCAGCAGCAATTCCAAGACAGGAGACCCTCTATGATCTTGCAAAGGAAGGGATGGGCAGGGGAAATTCCAAGCTGTCCTGTCTGTGGCACAGTAGCTTCCAAATGCTTGGATTGCTCCCTGGGTACACCTACCTGCTGGGGCTCCTTCCAGCACTGAAGTTGCATCCAGGCTGTAAATGTTCCAAATGCAGTGGCATCAAAAGCTCACAGAACTCACTCACAGGCCTTCTCTGGGAGGGAAAAACCCCCTCAAGGCAGGCCAGCAGGGTAAACAGCTGCTGCTGCAGGCTCTGTCCTGTGTCATCAGCACGGCAGCAGCCTCCTGAGACACTCATTCCTCAGCAGCTGTGAAGGAAGGAACTGTAACCCCTGATCAGCTCTGTCAGACTGCAGCAGCTCCTTCCACAGCTCCCACCATCACTGACATCTGCAAATCTAACTCAGGCAATAATTACAAATGTAATGCTTTGCTCAGATGCTGACTTCCTTTTTAACAGTTTTCAAAAAAAATGTTTAAAGAGAGAGGCTACTTCTGTTACAGTTGTTCCCAAAGTTTTAGTACCACAGTTTCTGTGGTTATATTATTGCTTCACCCCAATCACTTGCATCCTTATTCCTTCTCCCTTAAGCTGTAATCCCCCTTCATTGCAAGGCCCTGTCCTGTCTGGACAGTGTGCACTCTTCACTAAAATGTTTGGCCACTTTACTATTATGCAACTGATTGTTTTCACATCTGATTCCAATATGAAAGTCTTAAAACAGCAAGCATAAAATGGCCCTGAGTTCTCTGTGTTCACAGGTTGTGGGCCTGCTTTGCTGTTCAGTATGGAACACTGGATATGCAGGCAAGGAAGGGAACAAAGTCTATTACAAGAGATCACCAATGGTATCATACATTTAATAAATGAACTGGGTTCCATACACCAGAACAGAACAGTGTGTACATAATGAAGTGGAAAGTAAAAACACTACCTTTCTTCCTAGTTATTTTTTTCCTAAGTATACCAAGTTATGCAATATATTTATAGGTTACTTCCAAAATGTTTTAAACATCTAAATTTTGCATTCTTCCCTCACATTAAAAAAATTACATATTAATTACTCGGGAAAGTTTCTGAATTCTGTTTAGCAGCAAATCTCCTTTCTTGATGGTTTCTTGGTACTGCCAATTCTTGCTATCAGGCCTAGGAATCATGGGGGAAAAAAACAGGGGGTTAGAACTAAGAATACAATTTATACCAAAGCATTAAACATTTCTGTAGTAAATGTAATCAAAATATATAGAATTCAACTGGGTCTGTTAAAAACAACCTGTAGGAATTGTTACATACCTGTTCGTTTCTACAATCTCGTTTACTTTGTCTATTTTGCAGTGCAATCGCCCAGCTGCAATAAATCTTGAAAGCTCCCTAAATAAAGAAAAAAAGTTGGTTAAATCTTCTTTCACCAGGGACTTGTAGACCTAACAGCACTGGAGCTGCTGTTACACCACGCTGTATTTCTGAAGCAACAGCCTATGGATCTTCACAAGGTGTCCTCATCTTATTAAGGGTTGGACATTGTACCCAAAAATAATCATTTTAGAGACCTGAACACAAAACCTCTTAGCTCTTTTTTCTCAGGCCAAAGTGTTGTTTGTACTTGAGTTAGTGAAATTTATCACTGAGCTTTGTATCAACTACTCTTCAAATCCAAAGGCAGCAGTAATGCAGTGTGGCTACTTGGAATTTATCCTGACATAAATACCTTCATGATAGTCAATTAATTAGGATAGTATCTCAGTAATATTTAATTTTCAAATGCTTTTTAAAATTTTATTGTTATTATTTTGTTTAATCAACTGGTGGTCTATAGAACTGATGGTAGAAGAAAATATTCCTGTGCTCAACAGTAAGATAAGTTACAACTCATAATAAATTACTGGAAAGCGTAAGAATTAGTATGACTGAAAAAAACCCCAACTTTTGAATTGAATGGTATTTGGTTTCTCTTGAAATACTTATTAATATCTGAATGCTTCAAGCAGTTTCATATTTCTGTAAGTTTTCTATGTTAGAAAATCTGAAACCTTTCTAAAATAAGAATAACTCATGTGAAGGCATTTGAAATAATGTGCTTCACGTACACAGAGTAGAAGTCAGTTTCTCACTTCACTCACCACTTAGTTCTTATCAGGATCTAAATCTGTTGGTTTTATTTGAGAAAAGAATTTTGAATTGGGACTACAGGGTATGTTTGATCTAAGTTAAAAACATCAGATCCTGTCCATATAACAGAAACCAAGAAAAATGAGAGAGGGAGACTGGCAGAGTACAAAAAATGTGCAGATCCCCAAAGTTGGAACAGCTCAGTTTTTGCATAGCTGTGAACTAAGCTATCTAAAATCTAAAGTTTCAGAGCACACCGAGGTCAATAAATACAGCAATATAAAGAACAAAATAATTAACAAAATACCAGCTTCTCACGCTCTTCCATAAAAACATAACTTGGCGTATTTAGAATGTAAGTGAACAAAGATTTTTACTCATAAGGAGATCATTATGAATGTTTAAAAAGGTATAAAGGGAGTAAAAAAGCCAAAGAACTCACTGATCTATGAATTCTACACTGACTCCAAAGGCTTCTGCCATGTACCCTAACGTCAAGGACCGGTAGGACTCGAGGAGCTGGCTGTAGGCGTGGATCCGCATTTCCCGTACGTAGTATCGGTAGTGAGGGGCAAACAGCCAGTCTTTCTTCATCTCTTGCTCTACAACAGCTGAAAAGAAAAAAAAATAAAAAGAAAAAGAAAAATTAAAAAAAGAAGTCAGTAATTTCTAAGAAATGTTAAATATCAGTTATATAAATAAAACACATGGCACCAGTTAATAAGTAATAGGCATGACCGTAACTACATTGTATTCTCACACTCCTCAGGGTATGAAAGGGATTCTGCACTAAAGAGAAGTAAATTCATGCAATCTGTATCAGCTCTGGAACCAGAAGCAGTAAGAACATGCAAACAATATTGTGGCAGAGCTAATGGGAGCCTGTAAGCAGCACAGCATCCTTCTTTCAGGGGGGAGAGGGACCACCCCACTGAAGGCACGAGCTGGATCTGCTGCCCCAGGCGCAGCAGGCAGCTGGGTAACAAGAACTGGTATGTAACTTCTTGAAGAAACATTGTTACCCACACCTCTATAAGGATGTCAAACTCATTTTCTGCTACTAGCTCCTAAATTAGTTTCAAGGATTTCCAGGCACTGAAGGGATTTTTTTCCCTGACAGCATCCTGTTCTTGGCTTGGGATAAGGCCGGCAGTAGGAAGATGCTGCCCTTTAATTCAGTCTCATCAGGCCTAGTCTCCCACAAAATCAAGGATTCTTCCTTGTTTTTTCTAAATATCTCATTTTCTTGTATTCTAAATCTTGCATAAGAAAAACAAGCGGTCTGAGAACTGACAAGAAGAGTGTTTTCTGAAATGCTTCTCTTTGGTGTCACCCTTTTACACAGAAAACTTTCAAATCTTTCCTGATCTGGCTCTTCAGGTAAGATGGTGTTTCATAGCCATTTCCAAAGTGCTTTTTCACCTAATCAAATGTGACCCTTCACAAAGCTCATTGCATGAGAAATTTATCTGTCTTTGAAAAATCAAAGCAGAAAATTTTAGGTCACTGTTAAAAAAATCTCTAGCATTATTTTTTTTTTCCCTGTACATAGCTCTAGCTCTAGAGTGCAGCTACTCCACCAAAGTTGTGTATGATCTGAAACAAATAACTGGAACACCTGACACAGTGTTGTGGGACACAAGCCAGCCTTACCTAGGGACTGGAAAAAGGCTGCATAACTACACTCGTACAGGGAGAAGAGATACTGCCGGACAGCTGGCAAACTGTGCAAGGCCTCCAGGATCTCTGCTCCTTTAATCACCTGAAAGCAAACACACAGCTTTAACCACCATCCCTTTCAGCCTCCACATGGACAGGGTAAGGAAAGGCTTGGTCAGCTTGTACCAGTGTTCCCACCTGCTCTCCTTACCTTCTCCCTCAGGTCAGGCCTGTCCAGGGCAATCATGCTGACATAGACAGTGTATGTTACAAAGGTTTTGTAATCCATCAGTTCATAGGATGTAAACGTGGAAACTGTATCAAGGAAGAGCTCTGCTGCTTGTTTAAAGTCTCGAATGGCTACACAGTAAAGGCCCTGGTAGACCTTGAGACGGTTTCTTCTGTCCCAGTCTCCTCCTTCTTCTATTAGGCTTAAAATAGAACAAAGAATATTTACTTATGTAAACGTGTGATGTAAGAAGTTATATGAAATAAGTACAAATCAATTGATACCGTGAGATTAAAGAAAGAAAAACTTGGTTTATGTTACAGCTTGTTGAAAAAGCCCAGGCTTTGTACACCTGTTGGCAGAGGAAAGTGGCTTCATTGGGAAGAGTAGAGGCCAGAGGCTTTTACACAGTGCAAGTTTCAGCTGAAAGGAAAAGTTTACAGCCTCTTCAGCTGTGAAAACAGTCTCTGCAGATGTGCAGGTAAATATTACTGTCAGCCTGGACTGTGACAACAGACTTCCACTGCCTTTGCTGCTAAAATCAAAGCTGTCCAACCAGCAGCATAGAAAAAAGATACAAGTTGCTACATTTTAAGCATCAGCACAAAACCGGTGTGGCTGTAAGAAGGGCAGGAATGAGATAAAACTGCTGAGAAGGTAACACAAAATATCCCTGGCCAAGGAACAAGGGAAGTGGGAACCTCCTCTGCCTTGGTGTCTCATGGCAGCAGAGAGACTGGAACCACAGCTTCCTACAGGAACTGCTGAGGTTCAAAATGCTGGGAGCACAAAGACACTGAAGCTACCAGTGGGAACATGGGAAGGACAGTGGCACCAAAACACACCATGCCACTCTTGCTTCTGGAGGAAAAGCTCCCTCTTTACAGAGCCAGCTGGGTGCCACTGGGAACAGATGGACTTAGCTGGCAGAGGCACAGTGCAGTCACACCAGAAGTGGGAGCTGGACTACAAATACAAACTGAGCCAGCTGCTAGAAAACAGCTACCACAAAATCTTAACCTTTCTCTTCCCCCCCACAAAAAAAAAAATCCAGGAGTAGGAAGTGCTCTAAAACCAAGTAACACCCACCCATCACTCTGATTCTCTCTCATAACCAGTCCCAATCATTTCTGGATAGAAGGGTGTTTATCTTCCATTTCTTTTGTTACAGCTTGTTTCCAAAGTGCTTTAGTGCACTCAGACAAGCCGAGCAGTACCTTTTTGCCTTTTCAATGTTCCGTGTGATGAGGTCATTGTCCATGTAAAACAAGCCAATCCTCAGCAGATAGAACACGATATCCAGGCGATGTCCCAGGGCCACGGTTTTGTCGTAAGTCTTGCGGAATGCAGTCAGAGCTCCCTCCTGGCAAAACAGCATTTGCTACTGTAAGAATGTTAAAAGCACCCAGAACATTCACAAAAATACCTGCTGTAAGAACATGTGTTGTTTCCCACAGGTAGTTGTGACTTCCACATTGTGCATTCTGAATAATCTTAATGTGTCCAAGTTAAAATCAAGTTAGAAAAGCTGTTCCACATGCATCTTTTAAAGATTACGAAAATCTACTCTGTAACCTGAAATCCAGCAGCATGATCTAAATAGCTCGGAAAAGTCTAAAGGCACAAGGAAAGTGCTGGTATCTGCAAACTTTTCCCCTTGCCAAAAAAAAAAAAAAAAAAAAGTTATTTTCTTTCAAGGACTGTGTTTTTTCCCAGACAATTTCTATTTCAGTAAGACCCTCCCCTATCTCCCAGCCATGTGTGAGCTGTGCTACAGAGAAAATGCTCTGCAAGTCCCCCAGTACTCACTGGGACCTACCCAGCTAACAGGGCTCCCATGCAGTGCTTTCTACGAGTCCATAAAGCCTCTGCTGTCACCAACCTTGTCCCCAATCCTGCACAGGTACTCAGCCTTGGCCATCATTGCATCCCGGATTTCGCTCTCCCCCAGGATCTTTTCTGCATCCTCCAACTCATTGTCAAGACGTTTGAGCTCCTCCTCGTTGGCTTTCTTCATTTTGTTCAGCAGATCTGTGTCCATCTGCCACTCAAGAGACTTGCACAGGGCTTCATAGTATGGAGCCATGTCTGAAAGAGAAGCAGGAAGGGTTCTGCTGTTCATTGCTGCAATGAGAGTGTGTTTGCTCCTAAAAGGACAACATGACTGCCAACTCAGAGATGTCCCTTCTATGACCAGGTACCTGCTGAATCCAGACACAGCACAGCCACTGTTTCTGCATGCCTTGCCCCCCATGCTTCCTTTCACTGATCCTTTTTCATCACTGCTCTTTACACTGCTCCCATTTGCACTTTCCCTACCTTGCACTGGGGCTGCCTCACCTCGAGTTCTGGGTGCAGTTTTGGGCAGCACAATACCAGAAGGACATTAAGCTGTTAAAGGGCATCCAAAGGAGGGACATGAAGATGATGAAGGGTCTGGAGGGGATGTATAAGGAGCAGCTGAGGTCACTTGGTGTGTTCAGCCTAAAGAAGAGGAGACTGAGGGGAGACCTCAAAGCTGTCTAAAACTTCCTCATGAGACAAAATGGAGGGTCGGGCACAGATCTCTGCTCTCTGGAAACCAGTGACACGACCTGAGTAAACAGCATGGAGCTGTGCCAAGGGAGGTTTCAGCTGGATATCAAGAGAAGGTTCTTCCCCCAGAGGGTGGTCGGGCACTGAACAGGCTCCTCAAGGCAGAGTCCTGCTGCTGGGATTGCCCTGTGCAGGACCAAGAGTTGGACTTTGATGATGCTTGTGGGTCCCTTCCATCTCAGGATGATCTGTGACTCTCTTTATCCCACTGTGAGCACAGCAGCCCGCGGTGCTCACCTCGCAGCTCTTACAGCCCCAGCACGATGTGAGAGCGCTCGGAGCTGGGGACAGGGCACGGCACGGCCCCGTCCAACCCCCGCCCTGCCCCGCTGCTCTCGGGCTGTCCATGCCCCGGGGGAGACAGTCCCGGCGGCAGAGCGCTGCCCAACTGCGGGGAGACGCGTACACAACCCCTGCCCGGGGATCGACGGCCACAGCTCCACAGACACACGGTGGGAGCCGGGGCGGGCGAACAGACAGACATACAGACCTCCCCCACACACACACACAGAGCCTCCCCCAGGCCCCACTCACTGTGCAGCCGCACCGCCGCCATCAGCTCGTCGCGCGCGGCGGGGTCGGGCGCGCGGGGCCGCAGGCTGAGCAGGAAGCGCAGCTGGGCG
>WEIU01014501.1:4264-46741 GCA_013389925.1 Aegithalos caudatus
ATATGAGGTCCTGTGCTGGTCAGCAACTTCTTCTGTTCCAGAAGTGTAAGGGCTGAATCTCTTGTGGCTGTTGGTCAACTGACAGCTTCCCTGCAAAATGGACAGCTTCTTTCCATCCAGAAATGTGCTTGATAAGGGATGGCAATCCTATGAGACCTCTCTGATATTTGTAATTATAATTTTTAATTTATATGCCCAATCTATTCTGTAATTAGAATATGAGAGATATTCACGTACTCAAAATTGCATGTAGCTTAGGGGTTTTCTTTTTAAGAGGATAGGAAAAGTATGCATTACTTTTCTGACAGAAGAAAAAGAATATTGTGTTTTTGCAAATGGTTTTTACTTTCCATCACTGTGCCCTGAGTAAAATTACTCAGTTGACAGCTATGAACAAGTGTATGTGTATAGGTCAAGCACATACATTTAGATTCACCCCATGTTTTCATTTGTTTTTGTTTTATTACAGTGGGATACAGTCCAGACCAGGTATCTTTCAAATCTAAAAACTTAATTTTTAGTGTGATTTGTAACTGCTTTTTTCTTAATACTGTTACTGGAAGATCATCCCTGAATTTCAAATTATTTAAAAAAATTAACTGAGGTTTCAGCCACTAACAAATTTATTTTTTCTTCTATATGTGAGGAGCAGGGGGAACTTCAGGAGTTATGTATGGACAAAACTTAAATCTGATTTCGGCAAATTAATTCTTAAAGTTGTGTGTTAATTATTTTCCGTTGTTGGTCCTCTGGCACCCCCAGAGTTGTTGCTGATATTCATGCAGTTCTGTGCATTGTCCTAAAGTTGGTGGGTGAATGACTAAATTATGTGAAATGTGTTTTTTAAGCCTCATAGAGCAAAATCTGTGATGTTAATAAAGCTATTGATTTATTTGGAGAAGTTTTTTTTCATTATGTAGAGTAGTTCAAGCAACAGGTTTGCAAATGAGCTCTGCTCATCATGAAGGGCAATGCTGCTTCGTCACCCTGCCTTTGTCAGTACTTTGTGAGGGTGGGAGATGAGGAAGGACACTTGAGAAATGTGCATTTTGATGGTAACCCTGTAGATGAGGGCAGGGGCATCATCAGTATGGGAGAATAGTTGTCAAGTTTTTTTTTTTTTTTATGTTAGCATTTTAGGAATTATTTGACAGAAAAAAAGGGAATCTACTGCTAAACTCTTTCTAAGTTTTTGTTTTCTCACTAAACTTTAAATTCAGGTTTAATCACTTTCCTGATTGTTTTTAAATCTTTCTTCATTACAATCCCCAAATTTGTCTGCATTTTTCAGCTTTCCTCACAATTAACATTACTGGTCTTTTTCTGCTTATAAAATTTTTATTCTCTCAAAAATGATTTATTTTGTTCTTTGCTATAATAAATGTTGTTTCTGCCAGATAGCAAAGTAAATGGACACAAAGAATGAGATCTTTACTGATATTACTAAGATAAATTTTAGAGTAACAGAGATGAGCCACGTAATGTGTGGAATGCATGCCTTTTGTACTGTAGTGAAGCAACTGGACAATATGATGTTGGAGCAGTTTTCTTTCTCAGTCACCTAATTATGAGGTCTCTCCTTCTTTAAGAAAAGGAAACACTGATTTTCTTTGCCAAAATGAAACTCCAATTTTCTTTGCCAATCTTTTTTGTATTAGCTTGCAATTAATTAAATTTATACAGGTTGTTTTATTCAGATCCTCTGCCTTTTTTATAAGTCCAATTATTTATCGCTTCACTGCTTTGCAAGTTTTTTTCTGCTGTAAGCATTTTTCCCAAACAAGGAGATGTAACTACAGCTTTAATAATGCCTTTCAGTGTAATGGATTATAAAAGATTCTGAAGAAATTGGTACAAGCAAAGTTATAATTCTTTGTGCTATTTTTCCTTGCTTATCTAATGACAGCTCTTTCTGCAGAATAGACAAGCTTTTATGTCTCTCTACAGCTTTTTCATGTGACTGCCTTACTATGAGACTATTTCTTGATAAATTCTCAATATTAGGGAACAGTCTTTGGTCTAGAATAAAGAGCTGAAGACTGTGTAAATGGCAAGCCAATTTACTGAGGATTTTTCATTGTCTACATCCTGCCTTTTTAACCCAAATGTGAAATTTTTTTTGTCATAGGCATTTCTTTTTGGGGTTTTGAATTTAATTTCTTCTGAGGCTTATCAGCTTTCATGATGCCAAGACCTCGAAAAAAGAAAGGTATAGAAAACCAACACAAAGCAGCATCAGCAATAACAAAAATAAAGCAGGAACAGAGAAAGTTTTCTGCCTGGAAACTTTGCAAACTAAATGAAAGACAAATTGATACATGCAAAGAGGTAAGAATTAACAAAGACGAGATGAAAATATTGGTATAATAAAGAGGGGGTCAAAAATTGGTTATTTGTTGCAACCTGTTATATTCTCATATTCTTAGTGTGGTTTCATTTACTGAGTAAAGCATGTGACCTTAAATTAAATCTTTTTTGCATTTATACGGGAGATCTCAAGTTTACAGGAAAAAATATCTCCCAAGGAAAGGACTGCGTCTTCAAACCTTTTGGTTTTCCTCCTAAGATCCTATCATTCATGTTTAGCTTATGGTCAAATCATTCTAATGCCACCTTCTTAATTGCACTTGCTCTTTGGAGAATATGGACCAAGGTAAAAAGACATCAGTGTGATCATACAGACTGTGATAATGAGGAGGAAAAAATCTGAACTGAGAATGAGGCATCTGTAAATGTCGTCCTCAGCTAAGCATTTATTGAATGATAGTGATTCCAACTCTCTTGGAAAGGACTTCAGGGGTTATCCAGTCTAAACTTTGGGCAGAGCTGGGCTGTGACCATCCCTAGGTCAGATCTCTCAAGACTCTGTTCTTGGACACTTTCAAGGATGTGGAGATTCCATAGCCTCCGTGGACAACAAATCAAGAGCAGCATTACTTTTCTAGGGAAATATGGACTCACTAATGTTTAGCCTGAAGCTCTCAAATGGCCGTTTCCCCTTGCTTAGCTGTCTGCCACTACTGAGAATTTGGCTTCCTTGTCTTTGTGGTTCCCTTTCCCATCAGCTTGCCCCTCTAGCCTGGCACTCACCAGAGTAAATAAGGCCTGTATCCTCAACCTCTCATGTGCCGTAGGATCTGGTCCCCTGGCCATTGTGACAGACCTCTGCTGGACTTCTCCACACTGCTCTTGTGAGGCTGCAAAAACTAGCTCTTCAGGATGCCAGTCTCATCACTGCCCAGTGTAAGATGGCAACAAATTGTTCTTTGGGCCCTGTTTAATGTTGCTCAGGGTGCAGTTTGACTCATTCATGACAAGAGGGCACTGCTGGCTGCCGTTTAACTTGTAGCACCTGTAGGTGCTGTGAGCTTGTTAACTGCTGGTCTACACTGCAGTTACATTGCTGAAGGTGTAAAGCTTTGCACTTGTCTGTGTTGAACTTCATCAGGTACATGATGCCCAGTCCTCAAGTTTGCTGAGGTTTCCCTCCGTCGAAGTTCTACCGTTTATTCCAGCCATTTCTTCTGCTTCTGTGTCATCTGCAGGTTTGCAAATGATGGAATCCAGGTAGATCTGTGAAGTGTTATACAATGGTTGGAAAGGATGTAAGAGACTAGCAAGAACAAAAGGACAGTAATTTCGGCATTAATAACATGAATATGACTTTGCTGAGACCTATTGAGGTCATCTTTTGACGGTAGTGGAAAATAGTTGCTGCTGCTTTTTTCCAGACTCTGAAGTTCTGAAAAACTAGTTGGGGTCTGCTTAAGACAATGTTTATTGTAGGGAAGAAGTTAAAGATCCTGATTCCTATCCATGGGTCTGATATAATTTATTGTGTTTCAGGGAAACACAAACTCAGTCTTGGGCAGGTATATTCCTTTGTGAGGTCTGTGCCAAGGAGCTTACTAATCTTCAGAGCAACTCATAAGTCCTGTTTTCTCTCATCTATGCTCTTTCCAGTCTAGATAGCCATGTTCTTGGTATTCTGCCTCAATTTCTTGTTTGTTTGTTTGTTTTTGGTTGCTTTGTGGTTGTGGTTGGTTGTTTTTTTTTTTTTAAACTCTTACCATTTCCAGAAGCTTGATGAGTAACACAGTCCACTAGGACATGAAGGATGTGATTAACATGGACTTCATCTTCTCAATTTCAGGAGGCAGTTAAATGTTCTCTTGCAAGCCAGATAAATTGTCCTGTTAAGTTGTTTTATGAAGTGAGGGTAGTGTCTTCTGTCTTCAGTCTTCTAGTAGCTTTAAAAATGGGAGTGGTTGCCCCTATTCAACACTATTGATTCATGGGCACATAAAGCAACTCACTGCACTCTTGAGGAAAGTCCCTAAATTTGTAGAAGATAAGATTTTAAAACTGCACTCTTGCCCCTCTTGACCTTGTAAATACAGTGAAGTAAGTGAGTTAAGAATTATGTTGAAATTATTTTATCATTTCAGAAATAGAAAGTCTGTTAAATCTTTGCAGACTTGGTCAGCCCCCCTTGAGTTAGCAATATGTTATCTTGTTCTCTCCCATTAACAAGTGCTAAAACTCACAGCTGACCCGAAATTTAGCAGCTATGTAGCTAAGAATCTGGTTTTCAAGCTTAAATTTTAAATCTGTGAAAAACTCAAGTAAAGAAGTAGTCATCTACAACTTCTTAACATTTCAGCCCTATTTCTGAGGGGAAGCTATTCTGTGATGGTCAGGATAGGATAATTAAGTAACCAACTACGTATTTGCTACATAGTTGTTGAAATGGAGGAACTTTTCCTGTTGTGTAGCAGTGGAGCATTTAGCTCTCAGTGCAGGGGAATTAGTAACTAGTTGTATACCAGAAGTACAACTTGAATGCCACAGTACCTGTGAAACAAGCCTGTGTTTGACATCTTTTCTGGGCGAAGGAGATGCCTTCAGAGTAGATGCTGATTGGAGTACTTCTGTTATAAAAGAGTGAAATTCTAGTGGAAGTTAGATTACCTTCCTCAGAAACTTTAGTTATTATTTGCTGTTCCTGTGTAGCCTTATAATATTTGTAAATTAACCATTTACACTTTTCTTCTAATGAGATACTGTCATTTGTTCTCTCTTCCTGATGAAGAAAGTGACGGAAGTTTCTCTATGGACTTGCTTGCTATCAGCTGGTTTAACAAAAATGTACTCTTCAAACTTTTCCTCTTTATAAAACATTACTTGTTATTCTATGGTAGTGATTCAGTGGCATTAAAATATAATTTGTTGTAGTGCCACAGCAAACAGTGAGAAGTTGCAAGTTTTGAGTGTGTGTGGTTAATTAGATGAAATGTATTTTGACAGACACCTAGTAATTAGACTTTAAAATTGATTTTCTTTTTGCATTTAATTATGTTTTATTTCAGCTCTTTGCTGAGAAGCTTTTCATTAGCTGTTAGGAGTTTGTGTTTCTGAATTTCACTGAATTTCATGAAGTGATGTAAGTCAATTCATTATGAGCTAATATGTGCGGAGCTGCTGTCAGTGTGTTTTTCTGAAATTATTTCTGAGTTTAGGATTCTACATGTTTATGGAGTGACTGGTTTTAAGAGCTACTTTAAGCACAGGGAATAAATTTGGATTACATGTGTAGCTAACTCTGCTGCTCTACTATGATTTATGCTGCCAGTGCTACTTGGCATGTGACTTGGGTTGAGATAAACAAAGAAATATAGTAAGTGTTTTACTACATCCACCTTAAGTTACAGTAAATCCTTCCACTAAAATATAATACTTAAATGTATTTGCTCTGTTTGACAAAGATGTTTCATGGAAGAGATCAATAATCTTTTCCTTCCCAAACTCTTGTTTTGTGAAATTTGTTTCTGAAGCTGTTGAGTTACACTAATGGCATAATTTTTCCTACTTAATGCACTTTATTTAAAACCAAAAAACCCTACTGCATATAGGACTTGTTCTTCTAACCTGCTTTCATTTAAGTCCTGACATGAAAATTACCTGTGTGAAGACTATTTTTACTCTGAAAGAATTGATTTATGATATTGTTCTCACACAACATATATCTTCCCATGTTGTTCCCCAGAGTGTTGTGAGTTTAATCTTAATGTCCTCTCTCAAGCTGTAGCATAGCTTTTGGGAATTTGGGTTTTCTTCAATGACTACACATTGTGAATATTTTACTATTTTGATGGATAAATGAGAGAGACAAAATAAGGAGTATGTAGCAAAGCTTTTAACCTTCAACCCATTCCTTGAAATACCAAGTTTTCTTGCATGCTTACTCTGTCATCATTATTAAGCCCATCTGTATGGTTATGCCAGGCTTTATGGTTTTGTGAACACTAAACATGAATGGAAATTTGATGACTAATGGATTAAAAGATAGATAAGGAGCTACATACTAAACTGCCTCTTCACTGTAATGAGCCCCCTGCCGATTTTTTCTCTACACTTCATTTTGGAGCACTGACTGACCAGTGCTCATGAGACCTGTCTCTCAAGCTCTTGTGTTGGATCAGCTGGCTGTGTTGCTGTGATACAAATCTTTTCATCATCTCTTTCATGTGTGCTGATGTTTTTTTAATTTGTTGATCAGAAATCAATGTTAGTTGGAGTATATAATGAATTTAAGGTTTGAGATAATGGCAAAAACTTTTTACTCTAGCAGTTCTTAGAGCAAAACAAAACCAATGTGCCTGTAAATGCACATTTGAGTTACTGTGGGAGCTGAGCACAAGGACTGGTAAAGGAACAGTGCTGGCAGAGAAACACTCTGAGGAGTAAAAATAATGCTAGGCTTTACTTAAACTGTCTGAAAATCTTTCCTGAGATTTTTGTAGTGAGCTTATTCTGAACAAGCTAAATCAGTGGAGCTGGAAGAATCCTCACCATGTTTTTACTTTTGGAGAAGAGTAAATACAGATTGTGTCTGGGCCCTAATGCCTGCATGGAGAGAAAAATTGACATTTTGAAAATATCCCAATACACATTTTGAGTGTTAGTACTGCTCTTGATACTGGTGAGGGTTTGTTTGTTTGTTGAGGTTTTTTATTTGGGTTTTTTGTTTGTAGGTTGGTTTGCTTAGGTGTTTTATTTTTTTTTTCCCCCTTTGGAATCCCAAGTAATTTGTTTGTGTATATGAAGTGCTCATTTTGAAACTTTTGATTGGTCATTTCTGGTGTTTTTTTTTTTTTTTTTTTCCCCTCTGATAGTAATTTCCTTCTACTACTCATATCCAGACACAAAAGCAGTATAGCAATGAGAGATGCTTCTATGTGTACATATGGTAATAGCCTTACATTTGTTTCTTCATTATTTGTTCTCCATTTTTCACTCTGTCACTGGGGCAAACCTGAACCAGATAAAGGAATTGCAGAGCAAACATACTTCATGTTACACTTAGAAATCAGCAACTTGTTTGTAACAGACATGTTATGAACACCAGGATTCCATCTACGGCAGGGTTTCCTGAGATACTGTCCTTGCTGGCATATCTTAGTTCTGATAGGAGAGAGGGAATTTAGATGTAGCCATTGAAAAGTAGAACACAGTTGATGACATAATAGTATTGTTGTCATAACTAGTATGCATTTATTTGGTAAACCCTCAGTTTGTATGGGTCAACACTATTGTTTTTATGTAAAAATGCAAATTAGAAAACTAACTATGAAAATAATAAAACCATAGCTGACTACAGGAGATGTTATCTGATAGTATATATCAACATGACTGAAAGTGTAAGATAGGTGTCTGATTTAAGTTATGCTCTTAGATGTAATATTGTTCCAGTTTTTGTTGCAACAGGAGTAGAAAGACATGACAAAATTACTAGAAAGCTGGCAATTATATGAGGCTGACATAAGTGTTCATTTGTCAAGCAGAATAGTCTTTGAAGGAATGCATCAATGTAAGCAATTTTGCATTTGCTCTTCCTTAAAAAAGACAAAAATTTCTACCCCTAGCATTGAGACAGTTTGTCACTGTTTTTACCTTCTGCATAAATGCAGTTTTACAGCTAGCCATATTTCTTAATTAGATTTTAGAACTAAGAGCTTTGCCAGCCATTCTTTGTTTTCACATTCTGTGTTTCAGCAAAGCAAGGTACTGTCTGAATTTTAGCTGACAAATGTTTTCAAGAGTGAAACCAGCAGAAGCTACTGTATATCTTGATAGGTAACATTTAGGAATGTGGTAAAATAGCAAGCAATATGTTTCTAACAGAAAAAGCTCTGCCTAGCTCTGGGTGGGATTGCATTTAGTGTGTACCTTTTGATTTCTGAGTTACTACTCAGACTTTTTTCTTTACCTGTTTTTGTTTTTTTTTAATCCATCAAGGTGTATGATTCTTTTTACCTTAATCTGGGATTTTAGCTTTTCAGTGAATGAAGTTTTTGTTGTTGTTTTGTTGTTTCTGAAAGCTGCTCTTAGCATGTTTCTCCAGTTTCCTTTTAACTTCTAATCAATTCTTTCTTAAGAAGTGATGTCTGCTGGCACTGTTTTCAGTGTGGTCTCTTTCAGTGATTGTCTGTGGGATTTAATTCTTTTAGCAGTTCTATCTTCTTTTTAATAGGCTACCTAATTTCTGTGTCATTTTCCTTTTGGAAGTCATGTACAGCTGTGGTGGATTTTTGGGCTTGTGTAACTCCTGTAGGGATATTGAGCCTGAATGCATTATTAGTGTGCCTTTCAATAGAAAAAAGTTGAACAAGATCCTGCACACACTCTGGGACTGCGTCTCTAATGGTTTCCCTAACCAGCTCTCCATGAAATGGTTATTATAGTGCTAAAAGTTTAATCTCTGGTTTGTGTCCCAGTGTGATGCTTGTCTGAAACTCATGGGTGTCTGCCATTTCAATTGTATTTCCTTCCCTCATTGCCTCTCTGATTTCTCTTAGTGGATCATTGGTGCTCAGTGCTATCAGTCCAGGAAGGCAGTTGCTGATACAAAGCTGCCTTGACTTCTTACATTTGGATCCAGGAACCCTGAAATCTTCCTTCTTACAAAAATTCAGTCAAAGGCAGACTACTCCCCTGGACTCACTATGGACACCTGAGAGCTGAGACTTTCTACTTAGAAAGCTTCATTCTGTCTGATACCCTGTTGTCCCTCCATTGAGAGAGACATTTATCAAGCTCCAAGTCCTTTATAACTGGTCCACAAGGTCTGACATTTCACAGGAACAGGACATAATTACAGAATACTTCAAGTGTGTCCTTATTCCATCACAATTGATTATCCCTTTTTCTGAACATGAACTCCTGCTTTGGTGGGGAAAAAAAACATACATGCTATGGACATCTCCTAGAGCTCTTCTCTATTGTTATCATGTATTTGTTGGTTTTTTATCATCATGCTGGAATAGTACAGATATCCAAAGGGTGTATAAGGTAAGATTGACTTGCATCACTAATTGAAATTAACAGGGATCCCTGGCTCTTTTTATTCAGCCATCTGTTGGCCTCATGCTCTGGTTAACTTTGCATGTATTTGTTCAGAGTATTGTCCATTCAGATTGCTGTACTACAGCTAGTAACAATTGACTGGTATTTTAATGCTAATCTCCACTATTCAGCTCTGGGTCCAATTGCTTATTGTTGAGTGGATAGAGAACCAATGGTCATTTTTCTTCACCTCTCCTCTGGATTATATGTACTACATTGTAGCTATTTAAGTTTAAAAATAAATGCACAGTTCCAAGAATATGATGCTAATATTGTGCTGTTGGCTGCTGACTCTCAATATAGAGTTTTTGTGGTGGAAAAGAACACTTTTTTTGGAAGCATGTTACTTTTCATAGGTTTTGTCCTTTAGCCTCAGTTTAAAGCGATAGTATTTGTAGTAATAGCAAAAAATTTCAAATAATGTATTTTGCTAAGAAGCTTCCATATTTCATTTGTAGGTAGAACTTTATCTATAACCAAAATCACATCTTTGGCAGAATTCTTTTTCCTTGTGAAATTCACAAGATTAAGTAATGCTAATTTATTAAGTACTAATAAACAATATTAAGTAATAATTTTTTTTTTTCCATCTAGCTTTGTAGATGAGCTTTATGAAGTGTCAGTTAGTAAATAAATAATTCAGGAAGAAGTTTGTTGAATTAATTTTGCTTGGAATTAGTCAGCTAACTCTCCTTATTGTGCTGATAAGTTGTCGTGTTGAATGGTAGAATTGTTTTGCTTTCTTCCATGGGGGAAAAAAAAAGGAGCCTTAAAATAAGACAGGGAAACACTGATTTTATGTATAAGATCTATGTGTTCTTGTGATATGATAAATGAAAACAGTCATACTTGGCTTTTATGTGGTCCTTAACTTTATCAGTAGTTTTGCTAACAAGGAGGTTTATCTATTAATTGATTATAGTAACATAATACAAGTGTAGGCATAACTACAGATGGAAATAACCTAGTTAGAGTGAGAACTGGATGGGACAGAGGGAGGAAGGGAAATGTCAGTATTTTGTCAGGAGTCTACGTAATATTAAATACATTTCTGTATTTACATTTTTATTCAGTGGAATTGCATGGCTGAATTTTGACTTCATAGCTCTAGAGTATATTATTCCTAGCAGATTAAGAGAATTCTAGGAATAAAGAATGCAACAAAGCAGCAGTAAGTTCTGTGTGGAACAGTGACATTGCTTGCAAGGCAGGTTTGTTTTTACAAAAATGTTATGAAACCCTGAAGTCTTAGCTTTACAAATAGTTATGGAGTGGGAAAATTTGTTGTAAGATGTAAGAGTATATAGTGAAACTTGTACAGACTGAACTTGTCATAGAATGATGAACAACTAATTCTTCCTATTATAGTTATGTTTTAGTATTGCTGCTATTGTGGAATATCTGGTTGATGCACCTGAAACCTTCACAGTCTAGAAGAAAAATTTCCAGAGCAAAAATTAAATCTGCAAGTTTTTTTTTTTTTTTTTTTTTGTACTTAGAATTTTTAGTTACTTTTAAAACAATTAAATAATTTTATTTACGAAAGGATATCACAATCTGTAGTATTAGGTATTAGACTGTGTCAGATGCTAAAATTCCACCTGAGTAGTATGCATTTGAGTATGATAAATGTTCCTGCATTTTTCTCAGGGCATGGGTGTTACTCATAACTTTTTGAATACTGAGGAGTAAAATACAGATTTATTGTTTTATGGGATAAGGAAATATTTTGGTTATTTTCTTTTCAAATATTTACTTCAGCCAAAAATGATGGTATGAATAATAGCTATCAGAGGTGGAAAATAAACTTAATAAGCTGTAATTTGCACTTTCATGAGTAGGGCATAAAAGTACCTTATATATTTATTTGCTTTGTTACACTGTAAATTCCTAGCTGCTTCAGCTACGTGCTTTTTTTATAGCCTAATAAATATCAACATACTGAAGTTTTCCTTGACATCCCATTTTTCTTTGTTCTAACCTCAGACTATTATTTCTAGTAATTCTTATGTCCTGAATAACACACCATGTTCCTTTGTATATATCATGTAGGAATAATAATTTTCTTCTATAATCATCTTATTTCCCTTTCTTCTTTAAGATATGGTTGTTTCTTTAGGCTACTTCCTGAAACTTGTGTGTTTTTCTGATGACTAAAGAACTAAGTTTTAGCCTTATTTATTAATTAGTGAAACTCTGACGAGCAAAAGGCACGTACTATAATATTGTTACTGATGGAGACTTCTGGGGGCTCATGTTGGTTATTTGATGCTGGATTCACCCAGCATACATTTCAAGCTGTAGTTGTGAAATAGAAAGCTTTTGGAAGGCCAATCCCATGTAAGGAGGATTTTCTGTTTGTGAATATAATAGTGTTTAAAAAAAAAAAAATTGGAAAATGTGGACTGACAATAGTAATGATTTGTCCCTGAATCGTTGGGCTAATCACATACATGCAGTGGTTTTGGATGCTGGTAGAGCAGCATTCATGGAAGAGTAGAATTTTTCATTGGCAAAACTTGGGTTTTTTCATAATTGTGTCTCTTCTGGGAAATTTTTGCACCACTTGGAAAACAGCTGAGGTCTCCCCTAGCCTAGGTGCTTTGTAGAAGCCTGAATGCTAGGGCTAAAGGAACTTTGGATTGTGAACTATCCATTTATTGCAAGAAAGCAGATTTTTTTTTTTTTTCTGAATGAGCCCTTTACCTTAAACCTTTAAACAACTCTTAGCACTTTAATAGCCTAAGCAACAAGCTCCCTCAGCAGCTTGCTCTCCTACCAATTTGACATGGTAGTTATGAAATCATAGAACCACATAACCCCATACAGCCTCATTTTCTTTTATTCTGAAATGTAAAGTCAAAATCTACATTACAAAACTGAGAATATTTCATAGCATAATTTTTTTTTCTTTAGTTCATAAGTACAATGGTAAGTATGTGAATAAAGTGATAGGCCACCATGCTTTTAGAAGGCAATAAAAAAAAATCTCTAAGTCTTTTACTCTTCTGTGAACATTGTAATACTCTATTGAAACCAAAAAGCATAACTGTTCCTGAAACAGCACACAAGATTTGCAATTACTTTGAGAACTATTGATTTTAAAGTTCTTGAAGAGTGCCTGTAATCAGCATAGCTGATGACTTCTTAATTAGACTAGTCCTGTGAGAATTTGGCTCCCTATACAGTATGTTTATGAATCTAATCAACCAGGCAGTGAAAAAAACAATTTTAGATACTATCTTTATTTTTTAACTCACAAAGGAGCAAGAATTGCAATACTGGAGCTCTTGTTTCTGTGATAATTAAAACATGGATCTGAATGAATAGAAATTTAAAAAAAAACTAGTGCTGTGAAGAAGTTGATTCACCACAAAGTGAGGTCCTTGGCAGCTAATAGAAGCAAGAGAAGGACATAAACTTGTGGACTGTGCAATAAAATTCAAACTACCTGCTGGACTAATGTACATCAAATTGAATTTTTTTTCTTTGGGGATTTCTCAAGGTACCACAGGTCATATATAAGAGTTTTTGGTTTGGCAGATCAGTCAGTCTGTTGTCTACATTAAAAGAAGAAAATGAGTATTGTCTAATATCAATTCATATCTTTGGATTTTTCTTGCTTCATATTGACAGATATGTGTTACGAATTTGTCATTGATTGTCCTTTGTGTATAAAGTTCTTTGTAGTGAGAATAGCTAGAAACAGTAGTTAGAATCAGCATTACCCTGACTTGTTATTTCTTCAGTTTGGTTTTTCAATAGGTTAGTTGTTCATTCACTGTCCATTTGTTATTCCCAAGATTTTGAGCTCTGTGCTTGCTATTCCAACTGTGTAAGCAATTGAGCAGTGTGTTGTATTCTGTGAACACCACGCTGTAGTAGTTGTCAATGTTAGTCTGCCTGGTGACTAACATCTGTCTGTGGTTTAATTGTTGCCTTTCTTTTCCTTAGGGAAGAGGTTTGTGCATGGATTTTTTTCTTGTCATTGATAGAAAAGACTTGGGTATTGGTTTTGCACTACAACTACATGGAAGGCTTGTGTTCATTAAATGCCCGTGAAAGAGTTCTGATGAGCCTAGGTAAGTCAGGAGATAGAGGCTGTTACAACTAGAAAACTGTTTTTGCACAAGTAAATCTATCCCACGGGGCAGGAAATTTTACTTCACTTTTTTCACTTCTTTCACTCCAGCCTCTTTTACAGCCTTTTAGCTCTCTTTAAGCTAGACCACTCACTGGTTGCCTAAAGCTGTGGACTGACCCCTGGCACTCAATAGTATTCTGCAAGGTATAGAGCAGCAGAGACAGAATTTACATTCTTACAAATATCATTTACCTTACTGTAAATAGCCATAATCGACCTATGAATCTTGCCTATGAGTGGTTCTCAACCCTGATAAGTAACAGCTGTGTTAATTACCCAAAACAACCTCACCCCTGATGAATCACAGTTATATCCAATAAAGATAAGTGTGGTAAAAGGGAGTGGGTTGGCTGGTCAGGGAAGGACCTGGAGGAAGAGGAACCATCTGGAGGGACAGAGAATCACTGCTGTGAGGTCAGTCTGGTCTGCATTTAGAGTCTGTTGTTGGAACCTGCAGTCAGAGTCTAGTGAGGTAAAAGCATTCAGAGTCTGCAAACTGATCCCTGCAGCCATAGTTTAGCAGGGAATAACCAGCAGTCGGAGGCTGCAAGGGGAACCTGCAGTAGGAGCTTGCTGCAGCCAGAGTCAGTGAATAGTTGGAGTCAGGATGGCTGAGCTGTAAAGAGGAATAAACCAGGACCCTTTTCATGCTGTGATAAAAAAGGAGCCTGTCTCTTGGCTCATTCCTACCCTCTAATGAGAGGGCTGCTGCCACATATATATATATAAAACTGAACCAGTAGAAAGTAGAGTAGTAGGAATTGATGTCAGAATGCCACCTGGGACTTTTAGAGGTGAAGGTATTTATTATTTTTTCCCCGTTTTACATTTTCAGGTTTCCCTTTCCTGATTTAGCAGTGATTTTTGTGAGGGACTATTGGTAGTAGTGGGGCAGGTGCCCACCAGACTTACTGGTCTTTTGGGAAGGGCCCACCAGAACATCAGTTGTGATTGTATTAAGCTTTGCCATATTCAAAGTGGTTCAATAGTTACATGCTGTCATTCTTTTTCTTGATTACATGAAAAGAATTTGGATAAAATAAGGATATTCCTCCTAATAGCTGGAGAGCAACTTCAGAGTTTAAAACAAGATAGTTGGTTACTGTGAGCAAAAGTGTTAAGGGTTAATTAAAAGACACCTGGTGGCAGCTCTGAGAATTAGAGGTATTTTCTTAATTTGAGAAGATCTACTAATTAGGCAAGATGCAGCCACAGGATCATGAATCACAGGAACACCACATCCATAAGGACATGACTCCCTGCCGTGCTTGTCCTCTGGCCCATTGCCTGGACTCTGTCTTGGAGAATACATAGGTCTTTCTGATTGGCATTCTGGATAGCTTTTGCTTTAGTGCTGACTATGTTAGTAGGTAGGTTGTGGGGTTGTGGGTTTTTTTTTTTTTTTTTTTTTTTTTTTTTTTTTTTTTTTTTTTGTTGTGTTGTTTTTTTGTTTTTTTTTTTTTTGTTTTGTTTTTTTTTGTTTGTTTTTTTTTGTTTTTGTTTTGTTTTGTTTTGTTTGCTGGGTTTGGGTTTTGGTTTATTTTCCTTTTCTGAAGGACATAATTTTCTTTTTCACTGGGGTTTTAAATCTCAGCAGGGACCTGGAAGATGATGATAATTTTCTTTCTCAGTTTGGTTACATTTCAAGTGAATTTTAATAGAAGGACAATTTTCAGCCTCTACAGATGACGTGGAAAATATGCTTGATGATGGATCTTGGGGATATTTGCTGAAGTGCAGTGATAGAGTTTTGAGATGATGAGCTTTGAGTTGCAGAACTTGATGTCTGAAGTAATAATTGACAAAAAAATGGGATCCTTAAGTGTATTTTAGCCAGCATGTAGTGCTTGAATGAAGCAGAGTGTATTGGAAAAACATGCGTAAGCAGCAGAGAGCAACCACTGTTTTGATAGTGGGAAGGAATTTACAGAAATATATTTCTCATGCAAACTTGACCTCAAATCATTCTAAATTTGCACTTGTTGTAGTGATGTTATCTACCTAATCCGTTAAGAATCTGCATAGATGTGTGATGGTTGCTCTGAGCAGTTTGCACTTTATTACCTGCTCCCTGCTCTGTATCTGCTTCTGCTGAAAGGGACATAGCTAGAGCATTATAGAAGAGGGCTGCCATCCTTCAGGTGCTAAGAAATGTTTTTTGGTAGAAATCATGGTGATCAAGGGGTGACTGTTCCTTGCTAGCAAGCAGCTCCTCATTTTTGCCTGGGGATGGCTTTGGTAGGCTGGGTGGAGCCTCACTCAGTGGCTAGAAAGGATTAAAACAGGCAGTAAGATGGGCTTTTGAGAAGCAGGCTGGCTTCTGTGAGTTCAGTTTTTAAAGATTGTTAGGAAGATTGAAAAATAACTGCCTGGAGTTTATTACAAACCTATTTTACAAACCTATCTTGCCCAAATTTCAGGCTTGATCTGAGACCAGAAAGAAGAAACTTGAAGTGCAGAGATGGGGGAAGATGACGATGTGCAAAACTTTATTCTGTTTACCCTTTAGAACTGAATTTCTTACTCCAAGATTTCATTTTTCATTCAAACTTATTTTCAAGAAAAAGGTGCTGCATCAATTTATCAGAATTCACTGTAATTGTTGACTTCAATTGATGACTTAAAGTAGTAGTACGTATAAATCCACTAAATTGATTTTGGATTCTTGTAAATTTGAGTGAGCATTGCAGTGTGGAGCAACTCACAGAAGAAGCAAGTACAAATGCCAGCCATGCTTTAAATTACAGAACTTACCTTTCTTCCCTTCCCCCTGCCCCCCTTTTTCAATTCTAGTGAAGCTCCCTTGGTAAGGTCAGCTACTGTAAAAAATTTAGAAACAAACTGATAATTGTCTTTTCATGTTTTCAGTGGCCAAATCATATCTTGAGTTTATGAAGTATTGAAGTTGATGAAGTATGGAATACCTTAATGTAGCAGTGGTTGAAATGCTGGTGTTCCTTGAGTATTTACTAGGAATAAATGCTTTTGGTCCTGTGGCAGTTTTTTTTTAATTAAGATTTTTTTTAACACTAGCCATTCACTTTAGGAATTCAGGGTGTATGTGTTGTCTTGAAAAGTATATTGCACAATTTTTCTAAAGAAATTGTAGCATTATGGTTTGGTTTAACTCATGTCAAGGCATAATGATGCACCCTCCCTAGCGGACAAAAGAAATTAGGCAGTGGAGATTTTGTGAATATATGTGGACTGAACATGTTAAGTGAGTGAGGCTGGTACTGGTCAGACAGTGCTCTGAATGTTTCTCTTGTTCTAGAATTTGGATTTCCTGAGGCACGCACTTAAATGTTTTGCTCCAACTTTAGGACAACATTTTCATTGCAGGAACTGCAGTTGTATTTCCCTTTGCTTGTTAAGTAAGACTTTGTTGATTTGGCAAAGAGGCACACTAGGAGAGGCAGTCACCTAAATGCTTCTTCTGGGTGGCATGTTCAGGGATAGCAAACTTTATTTCCTCTTTCCAGGAATCATAGTACAGAGGTGAAAGGCTGTGTTATGACACCTCTCTGTCTTACTTATAAGTCATCCCCAGTGTATTTTATTGTCATGGGGAAACAAGTATGATATTCTCTGTGACCTAGTGAAGTTTATACACCCTGTCACTGGTTATGTATCCTTCATGCTGTCTTATACTTTCTTTTGGTTTCTGCAGATACAGGTTCATAAGCAGTTCCAACTCAGTAATACCTCAAAATATTTTTTCTTCTGCTTTTACTTCTTTCCTTGATTTTAGCAAAAGGATCATTTGAGTAGCCTCTTGTTAACTCAGCTTGGAAGACCTTGTTTAAACCTATGTTTAAACAAACTCAGCATAAAAAAATAAGATGATGATTTTTAATTGAGAAAAAAAATCTAGCTGGATTTGTAGGTTGAAGAAATTGTTTCGGGGGGAGGTAGAATGAGTCCCTGTTGCTGTATTAGGAATGAAGGTTTGTAATAGGAGCCAGCATCTGGGGACAGGGAGATATGTGTAGTACTTCTTCCTCATGACAGCTTGCTGGATATCACTTGACAACTAGGTACTATGAATTCTCAAATTTGTGAACTGAGAGAACTGAGTTTTCTTCAATTAAATATTAATTTAAATGATAGATTAATATTCTATTCACAAAGTGTTAAACTAGAACATAAAAGAAGGTTGTGGATGAGTTGACATAACATTTAAATTGTAAAACAGTCATCTGATAAATAGGAAATGCAAAATGAGAGATACAGCTTGCTTCATAGAGAATTTCAAACTTTGAGATTTTCTTTGTATTTTGAGTGATATGCAGTGCCTGTTTTGTATAGAAAATGAGGATGGCAGGGATAGAGATTTATTGATCTTAATAAAATCTATGAGGACTTGAAAAAGGGATGGTACTTCGAAAAATCTACACTATGAAGTCCAAGTGTTCACGTTATAAAAAAATTGTAGTGTAAGGCAATTGAAAAAAAACACAGAATAATGATTCCTATAAATAGTTTTTCCTAGTTTATTTAAGATTTTTTCCACAAATAATTGAGTGCTAATGTTACTTTCAAATCAGCAGACAGACAGAATGAGAATACAGTGGTTCAGTTCCTCATGAAGTCAACTCTATGCAAGAACATAGTGGACCATAACAAAACACTTGTGGACACTTTAATTCTCAGTGTAGGTGAGAAGCCTCAGGTGGACTCCCTGTTTTAAAACCAGACATGTTCATTTTTAAGAGAATCGTGGAATAGTGGAGGTTGGAAAGGACCTCTGGAGACTGTCTAGCACAACTTCCCTGTCCTACAGCAGGGAGGTTTTTAGTAGGCTGCACAGGGCTGTATCAAGTAATTTTTTGAGCTTCTACAAGGATGAAGACTCTTGGTGACATTTTCCAATGTTTGCCCAATCTGACAATAAGAAAGGCTTTGCTGATGTTTAACTCCGATTTCCTGTATTTCAGTTTGTTTCCATTTCCCTCTGTCCTGTGACTGGTCACCATGGACAGATGCCCATCTCTCTCTTCCTTTTATGTGTCCCCTCTCTGAGGCTTTTCTTCACCATGCTGAATGCCTTTATCTCTCTCAGCTTCTCATAAAAAAGATGCTTTTCTCCTTTAATCATCTTCATTGCCTTTCACTGAACTTCCTTTACTGTGCTTTCTTGTACTGGGGAGTTTGAGGCTGGAGTCAGCCCTCCAGATGTTTCTCACTAGTACTGAACAGAGGGAAGGAAGCACTGCTTTGGACCTTCTGGAGAGGTCAAGTTGCTTTGAGCTATCTTTGATGTGAGGGCACACTGCGGGCTCATGGTCAGCTTGTCTATCAGGACTTGTCAGGTCCCACTTGGCAAAGCTGCTTCCTTGCGATTTGGCCCCCATCCCATACTGGTGCCTGGTGTTCTCCACAGGAACAGGACTTTGCCCTCCACTTTGTTGCATTTCATGTCTTTTGCTCTTTTCTCGGCCTGTCAAGGTTCCTCTTAATAGCAGCACAACCCTCTGATGTATCGACTGCTTCTGGTTTTGCACCCTCTGTGAAGTTGCTGAAGATGCACTCTGTCTCAGCTTGCAAATTATTGATGGAGGTATTGAACAATATTGGCTCTCATATTGACTCCTGGGGTGTGTCTTTGATAACTGGCCTACAGCTGGACTTGATGCTTCTGATCCACAATGCTTTGCCCTCAACACTGTGGACAGTTTTCCTTGTTGATTGCTTTGATTTTAGACTGAAAACTTGATTAATACAAGCTGTTGGTGTGAGCAAGGATTTTTAAATACACATAGAAATGCAGTGGTCTGTGCATAGACGCCAAAATATTTTGCAGAAGACAATAATGTGTTAACATAATTCACCTAAAAAACCAATCAACAGGTACAGAAATCTGTTTTCCTTATTTCTGAGGCTCGTGGGAAGCATTAACATGTTTAATCTGGCTCTAGATAATCCACTGATCTTCCAGTGTCCTCTTGTTTTCATGCCAGGCCAGGGTGGAAAGACAAGAACCCTTCTAGTTGCTCTGTCTACATGGGGAAACCTGAGATCAGCAGGGTTAGTGTCATCAGAAGAGTAACTTTAAAAAATTTGGTGACGTATAAGTGAGAAAGATGCCAAACATACCAACCGGGGAAATAAATGCATCTATGGGAAGGTGCTGGGCTGTCACAGATGGCTTTTAGTCATTGTTATTCTAAGGTTAAAACCAATGCGGAATCTTCAAGTATGTTCATATAAGAGTGCAGTTCTGAGAGATAAGAAACAGGGTGATGCTGCTTTGCATATGAAAGATCACAGGATGATATGAAAATAACCTTCTCTCACATTTGATCCTTAGTGTTAACTGTTGAGCTAGAGATGGTCTGTGACAAAAAATTCTGATTTACAAGTTTTATGTATGCTAATAAGTGGATAGATACAATGTTTTTGTAATTCCATTAGGTTTCTTTCCCTTTAGCATCATATTCGTGTAATCCAGATGGGTTCTTGTCATCTCATCATGTTCTCTTTTGATTTGGGGTATAGGAAATAAAAAAGTTGAGTGCCGTGTAAGGCATCTGATCTAACAGAATAGAACAAACTGAGTGGGATTTAGTTTATTCTAATTTATTAAAAGAAAGTATTTCAAGTTATTCAACCTTTATCTTGTATTTCTTGTGAAAATCACGTATTTGGAAGGTAGGACAGTTTCTATAATCTATAATTTTCATCTGAAGGAAAAGTAGGGAGAAGAGTTTTTCTTCAGAAACTTCTAGCAGGGTCCAAGTATCCAACACTGCATTTAGTAAATGTAAATTCATTCCTAGAAATTCTGTTTCTTGGATATATGTAATGTGTACCTGAATTTTATATGTCAGTCAATAGTAATCTGTATCACATTAAAGATTTCAAACACAGCACAGAATTCCTCCAAGCAGAGTTCTTTATATTCCTTATTCCTTAAAGGCTAAGCTGTGGAACCTCATTTAGGAACCCAATATATCTACTTCTGTTTATTATGAGGCTGTAGTTAAGTGACTTATCTATTACAGTCATGACACCTGACTTACAGATTGTCAGCACTATGGTTTGCTTTTGCCATCTGTCAAGCTCATGAGAAAGATTTCTGATTGTGTCTTTTGTGCTCATAGTAGCTGTGATGAAAGCATCTATGGAGCATCCATCTGTAAATCCTATAACATGGATCCTGCTTACTAACTTGTGGTTTAGGAATTCTTAAGGTTTATACTTTGTCATTTTTGGTATTTGGAAAGAGGAAATCTGATTCCCCTCAGGTTGCCTTCCTTATTTAAAACTGTCTGAATTATAGTGAAAATTGCATGTTGAAATTCTTAGGATATGCTTAATGACTTTTGCTGTGATTCTGGTTCCTACACCTTCATTCACTTCCTATATTCTCATTGTGGCTGAAGGTTTGCAGTTCAGCAAATAAAATATCCAGTCTTCAAGAAGAGACATTTGTTTGAATGTGCCTTGGCACTTGCCAGTCTTTTAATGAAAAGTCATGGCAAAGTTTCTGCACAAATCTTGAAATATTTTTCAAACTTTGAGCCTTTGGGGATTTATTGAATGTGAGGTCACCACTCGCAGTGTGGCCATGCAAAATGGTTTCTATGGCAACTGCAGAATACTGGAATGAGGATAAGTTCGGAGGTTTATGTGAAAGAAGTGATATCCTTGGACATAGAAACATCCTTAGAGAACCTCCTCAGATGAAGATGATATACTGGCATTTTTTTGGTGGGAAGTTCTTTTGTTTTCTAATGCCAAGCAAAATAAAGCTTCTGATGACTAGTTCTCTTCCAAGTTTAATTGGTACTTCAGGTTTTAAAGATAGGTTTCGTTTGTATTCTCTGATAATTTAAAACTTGTGGATTATTCTTAGTTCTTTAAAGGCATTAATACTTTAGAATTAAATCCAGGAAAACCCAAAGCTATGCAAATATGTGCCCTAAAATTTTGGTGTCTCCCTTAATTTAATGAGAAAAAGAAGGAGAAATAGCTTTTGAATTTTGACAAAAATTTTACAGAATAACTGTAGGTGAATGTTAAAGTTACCTAAACAAGCAGGTACATAGACAATGCTGTACAGTATTTTGATTTAAAGCCTGTGGGAATAGAAAATTATTGGTGTTTTTCAAAGCATTCTAAGTTGTGTTACTTGCAAAAGCTCTCATTGGATTCTGCACCACTTGCAAGTCTGTTGGGAGCACCTACACCTCTTCACACTATGAGATCTCCAGCTTTTCTGATTTGTTGTGGTTGGAGTTGTTGGTTGGTTTTTGGTTTTGTTTTGTTTTGGGTTTGTTTTTTGTGGTTTTTTTTTTGGTAATTCTATTTTTCTGAATTCTATTCAGGGCTGGATTTAATTTCCTGTGATTTATACTATCAGTGCTGCTTCCTGTTATGAGCTTTTTGCATCAGGAGGACTGGGTGGAAAAAGGAACGGACCCATTTATCTCGCTCTCTTCTCCCAAGATTTCAGTTCACAGAGTATTCTATCAATATGCACAGAAGTACTTTGTTCTGTAGCCGATTGGATGAAATTGTGCAGTCACTGCTAATGACAGAGAGTGTCTTGTCAAAATGTTCTGTTAAGAACATCTCTGCCTTCCTCAATGTGCTCATAGTGTTTTGAAGTAAAGGTGAGCCTCTGTCAGTTCTTGTTTGAAAGGCAGAACCAAGAGTACTTGGAAAGAAGCATTTTTGTGCATCTTTCTTTGAGAGTTGAACTCCTGGAAACTGTTAGTGTACTTTACACTGTGACTTCTAAAATGTGCTGTCATTCTGATTTAGACCAGGGCCAAGCTGGTGATCACAGAATCGTTGGACAAGGCAGGTGTTGGAGCAATGATGACATGACTTTGTCGTCTGCTGTGGTGACAGAGAAAGCATGACCTCTGGTCCTCTCTTATGTCATCCTTGTCATTAAATATACATAGGGTGAAGTCTTTGCCCCACCGAAGGTTATGGGAGTTTTGCTGTAAACATCAGTGAAGTCAGAGCTTTACAAGTTGTGTATTACAGGGAAAAAGGAGAAGGTTTAGATTCAGGTAACTGATGAGGTGGTTTTTTTTTTTTTTTTTTTTTTTCTTTTCAATGTAAGTACGAGTTCATTGCAAATTTGTGGTCTCTTAAAAATAATCCTGCAGTCTTTCTTTACCCTGTAGAACTGCAGCCTTCCCATTCTTTCTTGTTGCTTGTTACAAGGGCAATGGCAGGATAAGGAGCTAGAATACAGAAATAAAATGCCAGTATGGATAACTTTCTCTTATTAGGGGATATACTCCCCCAGCCCAAATATGCAGACTTCTTGCCCTGGCAGGTATTTTATCTTTGAATCAAATTTGATTCTAATATAATGCAGAAGCAAATGGAATTTGAAAAATCAGAGATTGAACTAACAGTAAAATAGATGAGGAGGCAATGAAAATTTTCAGTTAAGGAATATGGTAGCCAGTACAAAGACTCAAAGAATTTATTTTTAAATTACTGGTTAGTGAAATATATTCCTACACTTTCCGATTCCTGCTGTGGAGTATGTACCAATTGCTTGCAAAAAATGTGTTTCCTCCTAGTTACCAAGTGTATCTTCTTGTAGTCAGGATTCAAATAAACAGTGGCAATGTCATTAGTTTAGTTTATCTGGAACCAGTGTCAGGACTGAGCTGGCATTTGAAGTTTAGTGCTGTTGTGACTAAAAACATCCAAACTGGATGCAGGATAGAGCTTATCCTAGTATTCTGAATTATTTGCCATGTTTCAATATGGAACAAGACTCCAAGATTTTCCATTTCCTGTTGACAAAATCCTTGTCCAGTAGAGATCTGACAGATTATTTGTAGTCTGTCTGTATTGTCACACAACAGATACTGTGGGAAGAAAGGTGATTTTTATCTCTTGTGCGGCCTTATCCAAAGCACAGTGCAAATCCTGGTCTCCCTTTCTAATATGTGCACCCTAGTCTGCTGTCAGACAGGGCAGGAAAGGGAGTGAGATGGTGAGGCTGAGAGCTCATCTGTTTTGTTGTTCCACTGGTGGCCAACCAGCAGCACTGACTGACTTAATGCAAATGAGAGCTAGTTCTGCTCAGAGATCTAGTTTGAGGTAGTAGTGTGTAATTCCTGATGGTAACCTAGTTTTAAAATTAATTTTGGATTTATCTTTTGATGTCCTTTTAACCTTTTGGTTTCTTTTGCTGTTATGTATAAAACATAGATATTCAGGAATTGCTTTTAAAAGAAATGCTTGTCACCAACAATCTTTTTCTAATCACAATTTCTTTTAATCTTTGGCTTTGATTATGGTAGTATTGAATCCCAGATTGAAACCAGCTAATGGATTTTGCAGAGAAAAGCATAGTTACTATGGCTACACAGCACCCTGAAAGCTTAAAAGGACAAAGCATAAATGAACGCGGTCCTGGCTGCTTAGCCATTTGCAGAATAGATTGTAATAACTTAATGTCTTTATAGCCTTTCAGCTTTTCAGAAAAAGCAGGATGTTAGTCCTGTAAGATTTTCTATTTTATTCTTAGATTAAATCATAATTTTCGAAGTAGCATATTTGAAAAATTTTCAAAACATGCTCTGCTTGTAGCCAGTTCATCTCACGTGTATCACATGCATGTGATGAAATTTACTATTACTGGTCATTTCAGCACTGATGTTTTTACTCTGGTATTTTAAAATGAGTCAAAATCTAATCCTCCTATGGACATGTAAACACAAAGTACATGTGGTTTGATGAAAACTTAAACTAATGCTCTTTTTATAGCTTTCACTGTAATTTTGGGTGAAATATTTTTATTTTCTTACAAACCAAGAAAACCAACCTACGTATTTAAAAGAAACACTTTGTATATGGTAAAGAATAATAAATTGCATTCACAGTTAGGCTCATACAATTAGGGATTGAATTAGCAGTTTTTAGGATGAACCTAGCAACTGATGGAATCAGTGCTACTACCTGTCTTTGCTTGAAAAATAAAATGCATTAGAATCATAAAAATGTCACTCACAAATTCACAGGCTTATTTCAATGGCTTATTAAAAATGGAGAATAGAAGCTTTTAACATGGAATGCATCTACTGTTCATCACAAATAGATATTCTGTCCACAGGTAATTGTAGGCAGTGTACTTTGTCTGACGGTTATTAAACCACAGGAAAGGTAGCAGGTGAGCATACAGGTGGTTTTGTAAAGACACATTTATTTGCTCTTATTTGCAGGCAGAGGGCTCTTGTATTTGTATTTTGGATTTATCTCTCCAGCAATATTTGCAGATTCATAAAGTGGACTGACTTGCTGCATACACAACAGACCAGCTGAGTTGTCTTCCTATTGTAGATCTGCCCTGTGCTCTGCAGAAATGCCATATTTTGCTTCATTAGTCCATTGAGTCATTTACGTCTAAAATGTGTAAAGAAACCCTTTTAACTTAAAATAGCAGAATCATTGTACAGAATTTTACCAAAGAGACCAGAAATCTAGACTAATCTGCAAAATGTGTTTGGGCCAAATTCCAAGGTGAGCAGATGAGTGTGCCTGAAAAAAACCAAGAACAACCCAAGGAAATTTTAGGGAAAAGTAGGGTAGTTTAATCCCAGCTGGCAACTGAGTATCAGGCAGCCCCACTCCCTGCCTCTACCAGAATCAGAAAAAAAAGTCAGGTTTCCAGATTAAGAGTTTGTGAGTTTTATAATTGAAACAAAATAAAATACAATTATAATACTCATAATAATAATATTAGTAATGAAAATGAGGGAGAGGACTGATTCTATGAATAAAATCCGAGAGAAACAAGTAATGCACAATACAACTTCTCACCCTCTGTTCATGGATACTCAGCCCTTCTGAAAATAGTGATCAACCCCTTCCAGCCAGCTTCCCCCAGTTTATATACTTGGTGTGACATTTTGTGGTATGGAATATCTCTTTGTCAGTTGGGGTCAGCTGTCCCAGCTGTGCTCCCTCACAGCTTCGTGTGCACCTTCTCACTGGCAGAGGAGAGAGTGAAAAGTCCTTGATTTGGGGTAAGCACTGCTGAGCAACAACCAAAACAGGAGCGTGTTATAAACACTCTTCTCGTATTGAATCCAAAACACAGCACTGAGCCAGCTAGTAAGAATACTGCTAACTTTATCCCAGCTGTAACCAGGACAGGTGGGGATGCTGGTGGAAAATTATTGTTGGAATTTAATGCTGTTGTTTCTTATGGGTCTGAGATTGCTAATTTGTAGTAGTTCTTATAGTAGCTCTAGGTTATAAAGTACAATAAACTAAAGTGTGGTAATGTAGGAGTGACCCAGAGGGTCTGATTATCTTTCAGATCTCCACAGGGCTTGATTCTAGCTGATTTTTGTTTTGGTCAGACAAATCTAAAATAAAAGATATCAGACTTTGAAATTCAGTAGGCTTATTTTCTTAGTCTAAACATTTCTTCTTTACTGTACAGCTTGAACAATGCTTCTGTTGCAATTTCATGCAAAATCAGTGTGCTCAGGACTAGGGTGAGATTTATTGTAGTTTGGGATTTTTTGATGCTTACTTTAAGAGAGTTTTTCAGAACTCAAAAATGTTTCTAGCATGTCATAATTTAGGGAGAAGGGGTTTTCAAGATAGAATCTCAGGTAAAATAGGAATTACTTTCATGAAATCAGTGTTACTAATTTATCTTGAATCAAAATGTATTGAGAAATTTTTCTCGTTTACATTTCTTTGATCATTACAAATATGAGGATGTAAAAATTAGATGGACTGGCTAGTAAAAATTTGTAGATGATGATGTCTATCAGGAGATGTCCCATAATAAACAGTCATTATGGTCTTTTTATTCCAAAACTTACTTTTCAACATATTATTTCCTTACTCTTTAAAACTTAGGCACAGTTTGTTTTGCTACGTACAACATAATGATTTTGAAATTTTAATCAAGTAAAAACTGCCATCAGATTGACAGGGTTTTTAAGTAACATATGTCCCACCACAACTTAGATGATTTAATTGTAATGCATTTGAAAAATGAAGTTATTAAAACAATAAAACTAAAAATAAATGCCTGAGGAAAAGGGGCTTATTCATGGGTATTTATTTCATTCATGTGGGGCTTTTTTTTTTTTGTTAAGAAATACTCAATTTATTATTTACTTAAATACTTCATAAAAATATGCTGTTTGAAATTCAGGAGTGATCATTTAGAAGGGTTTTGACAGAAGACTGAGACTATGTGATATTTGGTGTTGCCATAGGAAACTGCTTTGCAAGAACATTTGCAGAGCAGATGGACCGAAATAAATAAAACAGATAGAGGTATTGAATAGAGATGGTTTAATGTTCTGTGAAAAAAACAGGAAGTTAAATCTATATAACATAGTTCTTTGATTCACCCTTATTTTAATGGGTGTGCTGTTTGATATGAGTAGTTCCATAGTGAAAGTTTCCTATAAATTTTGCTTCCTAGAAATGAAAGAAAATGCCAGGTTTATTTGCCTCATCATCTGTATAAAGCAAAATCCATAGTGTCCTTACTTTGTCATAACCTACTGCCTTTTTGGGCTAGTCTCTGAAGTTACATTTAAGTACACAAACACTATTAAATGAATAATCCTTGTATTTCAGATGTTATAATTTTGTTAGCTTCATATGCTCTTGACTACTGGCAGCTCTTCTATAACCTTATAAACCAGCTTTTTTTCCTTGATACAAAAAATAAAAGAGATAAGACTCATTCCCTTTTCAAGAGCTAGAATGTCTTTGTAATCATGTTTGATTATACAGAAGTTTGTTTCCATAGCAACATGAACACAAAAGAGCCCATGTGACTGTCTACATACAACATGTTTTTGTATGAATACCTGTGTGCAGAAATACACAGTATTTCTGTTTAACATGTGTTCTTTGTTCTGCCTGGCTACAAATAAAATAGGCACATGCTGTTTACTTTTTCTCTAAGGAAATAGGTCATTAGACAATTTAAAATATGAATTGTAGTCATATCTTTTCAACAACTTAAAAATTCAAGCTTGTGGAAAGAAATAGTGTCTGGAAAAATAAAAGCTTTATCTGCTCCCTTGAAGATGTATGATTTCAACTGCTAAAGGATTTTTTTCCCCTCTAAGTAATATGTTGACTATAAAATATTTCTTTGGATTTTCTACAGTCTAATTGTGCTTCTGTTTCTCATGACTTACAAAACTTACTCCACAGTTGATATCTCCACATGAGTGGAACAATTCTTTGGGAGATGCTGTCATAAACCCATGAGTACTCACTTAAGTGTTGGTGTTTTCATTTAGTATAAAATGCGATGAAATTCCATTCCACTGAAGACCATGCAGGTGATTCAAACTTTTTGAGTGCATGTCACCCAACTTTTTGTGAGTGGTCAGAGCAATGTTTGTTTGCCTTTTAAGTATGTCTTTTCATTATGAAAGGAAATACATTTGATACATTTGTTATTAATCCATCTTAAATATCAGATGTGAATACTTGCCTGGAGTTCTATGTTTATTTATGTTCTGCTTTCTCCTGGGAAAGTGGGAGTGTTAGCATCAGGCATTACTGGAGAAAATTTTTATCTTTCACAATGGGAGACTTACAGCATTGTTAGGGTTGAAAGAGACCTCTGGAGATATCTAGTCCAACCTCCCTGCCAAGGCAGGGTTGGCTAGAGCAGGTTACACAGGAACATGTCCAGCTGAGTTTTGAATGTCTCCAGAGAGAGAGACAATGAATTGGATCACAGTATCTGAATTTCACCTCTTACTTTTAATCTATTGTTTTAAAATCTTGCCATTAATATCCAGGAGTCCAAAAGACATGTTGACATTCATTTGGGTTGGGGTTACTATATGTTCCTAGCTTTCAGCTATAACCTTTTCAAGTCTTTTACACTAGCTAAAGCACAATAAAGTTGTGATTTCTTTCCCCCATACATTGTGGAGAAGAGATTTCATGGGTGATTAATTTAACCTCTTTTCAATTTATTTTAAGCAGAGGCCAGTTAAATAAAACACTTTCCAGAATCATAGAATTCTTGTGGTTGGAAGGGACCTCTGGAGACTGGCTAGCCCTTTGGTCAGAGCAGGGTCACAGGGTAACCTAGCACACATTGCCCAGGATTATGCCCAGTGGGGTTTTGAATATATGCAAGGATGGAGATGCATCTTGGGCAACCTGTGCCATTGGTTGACTACCCTCATAGGAAAAAAATAAAATCATTATGTTTAAATGGGATATCTTGTGTTTAATTTGTGCCTGTTGCCTCTTGTGCTTTCACTTGATACCACTGAGAAAAGTTTTGCCTTCCTTATTCTACCACTGACCAGGTATTTATTAGCATAGGATAGATCCCACTGAGCTTTCTCAAGGCCCCCAACACTCTTCTCAAGCCTCTCCTCATACAAAAAGTGCTGCAATCCTGTATTTACCTCCATAAAATTTAGGTGGCCTTGCTGCAGTAACTTTGTCTCTGTTGGGCCCAGTTCTGGTCCACCCAATACAGCATTCAGGATGGCTGACCAGTGCTGAGCAGAGAGGAAGGATGACCTCCCTCCATGTGCTGGTGGTGCTGTTCCTCATGCAGCATGGGTTGCTCTGGGCCTTTTGTGATGTGAGGACACACTGCTGGCTCATGGCCAGCTTGTTGTCCCTTGGGTCCTTTTGTGCCAACATGCATGGGATTTTTCCTGCTAAGTGCAGCACAAGTGCAGCACTTCACTTTTCCCCTGTGTTCAACTTCATGAGATTACTGTTGGCCCATTTCTCAGCCTGTCAAGGTTTTTCTGAATGGCAGGACAACCCTCTGATGTATCAGCTACTCTTAGTTTTGTAGTATCTGTGCATTCTGTCTCAACTTGCAAGTTATTGATGAGTTGCTGAGCGGTATTGGCTTTTGTATTGACACCTGGTGTGTGCCTTTGACTTGCCTCCGGTGAACTTGGTGCTGCTGATCACAACCTCTTTTGGCCAGCAGTTCAGTCAGTTTTCTGTTTGCCTTACTCTCCATTCATCTATTTTGTTCTTCATCAGTTTCTCAGGGAGAAGACAATGCAAGGCTGTGACAGAAACATTATTAAGGTCAAGATAAGCAATGTTCAGTGCTCTGTCCTTGTCCACTGGGTCAGCCTGCTCATTGTGAAAGGCTATCAGGTTGGTCAAGCATAATTTCCCCTCCATGTATTCATGCTTACTGTGTCCAAATACATTCTTATCCCTCCTCTGTTTGACAATGGCTTTCAGGTTTATTTTCTCCATTCCTTTTCTAGTAGTCAAGGTGAGGCTGAGACTGAATTTCTTGAAAACAGAGGGGATATTTATTCTCTTCCAGTCCTCAAAGTTTCCTCCCCCCATCTTGATCTCTGTTATCTTTTTTGATCTTTAAGTGATTGAGTGGTCTCACAATGACATCAGCCCGCCCTCAATATGTGTGGTGCATCTTATTATGGCCCATGGATCTGTTTCTGTCCATTTTGTTTAAATGCTTCCTAACCTGACTCTCCTCCACTGAGAGGAAATCTGCCTTGCTCCAGGCTTGCTTATGGTTTTCTGGGACATGGGATAGCTGATGGTTTTATCCCTCAGTGAAGAGTGAGATGAAGAGGGCATTTGGTGTATTGGCCTTCTTCCTATCTTTTGTGACAGGTCTCCATCAGGAGATATCTCTTCATTCATGTCTTGTGACAGAGAGACCATTTTCCATAGCCTTCCTTATGCTGGACAGCAGCAGCAGAAACTTCTGCTGTTCATGTTTATATAAGCTATCTACCCGTGTCTGTGATCCCAGTGAAGTTGAAATTCTCCAACTGCATGCAGACCTCTTAATTTGTCCTGTTTGCTCTGCTGTGTGTTAGCAAACAGGCTATTTGAAGAGGCACTAAAGCATACTGTTTTCCCAGAAAAAATAGAATACCTTTACCATAATTCTGCCTGGTAGGCATTTCCCTATGTACATGTACACAGCTGGGGTTGGACCCCCTACAGTTTTTTGCTTACAAATTTCCTCCTTTTGACGTTGCTCCATACTCTTTGCTTGCCAGCCTGGTCCTTTCTCGATTGCTGGCCATGCTCTTCTACTTCTGTTATTCCCAGTTTGAGTTCTCATTACTGGATTGGCCAGCCTGTTGGCAAAATTTTTCTCCACTTATGTGGACAGTATCTCTGCTAAACCATCCTCTATCCTTGTAAAACATACCATGATCATTTAAAATCTAAAACCCTGTAGCTCACACGAGCTGCACAACAAATGCTCTTGGGACATGTTGCTTCCTTTTTCACCCTTCTGCCTTTTCAGAAGGATTGGGGAGAAAACTGCCTGGGGTCTCCATGCACCCCAACAATCAGCAGCATAATCAGTGCCTGATGCTTTCTTCATTGCCTCTGGCATCATCTTCAGTGCTTGTATGGAAGAGCAGCAGAGAGTCATAGTCTGCAGCAGCCTTTTGCAATGTCCTGATCTGAGTCCCCAGCAGGCTGCAAACCTCCCCAAGCAGCAGCTGTGGGATTCACTCCCCTCAGCAGGGAGCTTCCTGCTGCAAAACCCACCACAGGTGCCAGTGCAGCTCCATTCTCTTGCTGGCTTGAGTCCATGCAAGACAGAGCTTGTATTTGCTATTCTTATGAGATAACTATTTCAGTGAAGTGCTTTATGTATTTTACTCCTAGTTTAGTGAGCAAATATGTATAAAAACATTGCTGGAGAACTAACTACATGTTTTGGCTTTTTTGTTTTATTAAGCTTTGTTTATTTTTGAATGTTATCCTGCCAATGCCATGTGCGTTAGCGGGCTACACAAAGTGTACTAGTGTGATTGATAGAGGGAAAATCATGAGTGGTTTTCGTGTGCTCAGGAAGGTCAAGGAGTAATCACAAATCAGTCTGAAAGTCTGCAGAAAGATTAATGGATATCAGTATCTGGTACAGGATTTGAGAAAAATTATTTAAGATTACCTTTCAAGTCCAGAATTTTTACTTTAGGTTATGCCATTTGGAAGACATCAGCTTCAAATGTTTGCCTAAACCTTGCTTCATAACCTGTTTTAAGGCAATGAAATAAGACACTATTTTAATATTACAACTGGTTTCATGTGTGTCTTGTTTCTATTTCTTCTAGGAAATGAACCCAGGAAGTAATGTAAAAGGTCATGTGAAGCTCTGTCATAGCAGAAATTTTCTGAAAGATTGCTTTACCTGTAAGTTGTTCTTTTCTGTTGTTAAATACTAAGTTATATCATACTGTGGCGGGAAAAAAGACTTTATTTGTGCATTTTGACTTGCAGCTTAATTGTGAAGAAAACCTTTCCAAGTACATTATGTGGTAACACGTGCTGTTATTGACTTTCTATTTTAGTGAAGCCCAAACAAACATTTTTCCTCTAAGTAAATAACTAAAACTAACATTTTCCCTAAAGCCTATTAAGGTTTTGAATCCAATCAGCAAGATTTTCATGCTGTTTCATTACAGATTATACATCCTCTGTGATTCATACTAAACTGCAATTACTTGTTTTTCAGGAATTATTTTAAAAGTGAAGGGTAAAAATTATTCAAACTTCTATGAGAGTGTGAAACTACCACTAAAACCTCTTTGCAGAGATTTCATGTTCAGTGCCTGTTGTGCCTAAGACATCTTTGGGATTCAGAGTTATTAAATTATATGATAGTGCTCTTTATAATTGGTTCACTTGTGGCAGAGAATTTTCTTCAAGCTAAAATGAACTCATTTAATTTTGTATATATCTCACAATAAACTCCACTTAGAAATTTAAACTGTGGCTTTCATCTTGAGTCTAATTGTCTACATCAAAATTCTTAAACTGGGAGATATGAGCTTGCTCCCTTAGCAAAATTGCAAGAAAAATATTAAAAGATCCATTTTACACAAGGAACCAAAACCATTAGGCTTGATTTTGGCAGATTCACGTGGGTGGTGGCAGAGCTAGAACTGAATTCAGAAGTTCTTAGTCCCTGTCAAAAGATATAATTTGAAAATATGTAAATATGCCAAAAAAGTATGCCCTGAAGGATATTGGGAGTTTTCAAGCTACAATTTCAGCAGTATGTTAATTTTTTCCCTTTTGTATGTAATTATTATAGTTCGACTACGCATCACCTAGACAGCAAGTTCTTGAAAATTATAAGGGGGAAAGCACTATTGAGAAATGTTTCAAAACTGATAGTAGGTGTTTAATCCTTTAGAAGTAATAATTTCAGAATTTTTTCATTACCTAGCACTCTATTTTAAAGTAGCAGCGAAGCCTATACATGGGCAGCATAGGTAATTTAGTTTGACTAAATCTTCAACCAAGTAAAGCACTAGCCCTCCACATTTCAATCTCCTTATGAAGTTTCAGAAAATCTCCTGATATTTTTTTTGTCTTGAAAATGTGCTTCTTTGTCTCAGTATTTCTTTACTACTCCGATGTAACTTGAAACAACCATAAAGTAAGTTCCAATGCAAGCAAACCTGTTAGAAATTAAAGTCTTAATTCTGTACTTTGAGTTGAGAAATAGAAACGGAATATTACTGCCTTTATTATATAAATATTCACACAGTACTGGTGCAACTTCAACAATTGTCCTGTGTTATTGTAAGTGTATTAAAATTACTCCAACACTGGAGGATTTCTTTTGGTTTTGTCAAAGAATCCAGAGGGGCTATTTCAGGATAATTCAAGGAGATTTTTACAATTAGGGAAGAGAAGAAAAAATGCTGCTCTGATAATGCTGTCTTAATAACTGGTTTAGTCAGATTTTCAGTGTTATTTGATGGGTTTAATTACTTAGCACTAGTCAGGTGGATATCCAGTATCATAACAGTAGCCTTAAAAGAACACAAATAAGAGGTGAGATTTGAGTTAGAATGGGCTAATTTATTTCAATTATTGTCTTCAATTATTGTCTTCTCTTTCAATTAATTGCTGTTATTTTCTTCATGTCTCCCTGAGAAATCCTTTTTTTTTGTATTTTGTGTGCACATCTATATGTATCTGTGTGGGTGGGTGTGTATCCATTAGAGATATTTATATCCAATGAAGATAAGACAACAGTTGGGACAAAAGTACAGAAGTGACTTGGAAAAATCATAGCTGAGAATATGGAAAAAAGTCCTTGACAGGATGCAAACTCTGAGTGTTGTATTGCACACTGAGCAATTAAGTACATTTACAGCTTCCCAGACAGAAAAGGCTTTGTTTGGAATCTTGAAAACATGCTGATTTTAATAGCATGACTGCATTTTTAGGACAAAATAGAAAAATCTTTTTTTTTCCCTGATCTAAAATGTTTGAAACATTGTCTATTACTATATAGTTATAGACAATTCTAAAGTCTGGTTAAAGAGCTGGCAATATCCAATAATATTTCTTACTGTAGACTGCAATTGATTTTATAATTCACATATTCAACCGTTATATTGGTCTAAACAGAAAAAACAACATAAGGAGGAAAAGGATGTTGTTGTTGTTATTATTATTATTATTATTATGTTTTTATGGGTACAGGTTGCTACAAGACAGAGAAATCTATCACTTCTAACCACTACATAGTTCCAAATTATTTGTCTTTTTGCTAGAAATAATTCCATACTGCTAATTTTTATATTGATTAGAAGCTTTTCTCTTAAACATTTAATGTACCTGCTAGTATTCTGAATTAATCAGTATTGTAAAACTGGCTGTCATGATACAAGCAACAACCTAACTCATTGAGATTTACAGATTGTGGTGGCAATTAATTATGATCAGTTTTGTAATTGTTATATTTTTCTTCCCAAAGGAGTTTCTGTGTATTATTTCTATTAATATTAACTGGTTAGCAAGTTGTAGCATCATAAAATAGTTTGGGTTGGAAGGGACTATAAAGATCATCTCATTCCAGGGGCCGCTTCCACTGGGCAGGTTTCTCAGAGCCCCATCCAACCTGGTCTTGAACACCTCCAAGGAGGTCCCATCCACAGCTTCTCTGGGCAACCTGTTCCAGTGCCTTCCTACCCTCTGAATAAACAATGTCATCCTAATATCCAATCTAAATCTCCCCTCTTTTAGTTTAAAACACTTCCCACTTGTCTTACCATTAGCCACTTGTGTAAAGTTACTGTTCTCTTTTATAAGCTCCCTTTAAGTGCTGAAAGGCCATAAGTAAGGAAATAAATATCTTTTTCTACCTCCCCCCCCCACCAATTGGATTGTTCTATGTTCAGCTAGTCACTATCAAAATAATACTTCAGTCCTGTGCTTATAAAGAATCCAAATTTTACCTATCATAATATCTTCTGTGTAAAATAAGGAGTAGCACAAAATCTACTGCTGTATGTTTACAGAAGAACCAGAAGTTCTTAATATGATAGCCATTTACCCAACAGAATTTCAAGAGTAGAAATGTTCTGTTTACACAATAAATTATTCCCATTTAGGAAAGGCACGTTTGTTGATGCACAGTAACAAGTTTTCCTCATTTTCTTTGAATAATTTCCTTTATGGATCTTAGGAAACTTACTTTTTTCTCCTACTCTTTTCACACCCTCTAAAAAAAAGAAAAAAAAGATTTATAATACCTTCTCTTGATTCATGGCTGGAGGGTTGGGTCAATTGTTTGGAGATCCTGGTGAGAGCGTAAGTGTGGCAAAAGGGAAGACTAACCAAGTTAAAAAATAAGAAACACACTACCAAAATCAGTAGTAAGAGTTGAAGTCATATCTATGGAAACTGGTGAACGCTAACACTGACTTTTTTGTTGTAAAAAATTCCAATACCCTAAGAGCACATTAATTTTCAAGGAGTGTCATGCACAGTTCTAATTAAAGTTTCACTGATCACTGGAGATTGAATCTTCCACTTCTCTCCCCATGCCTGCCTCTTGTTTTTCTGAACTGAACTTAGACTTTAATATCAGGTGTTACCTGGCATATGTTTTCAGGTCAGCTTCTGTCAATATATTCAGGGGAATACAAGTTTTAATTGTAGCATTTCTGTGTACTGTGAGCATCTTCCTGATCATAAGTTTGTACAAACCTAAATTGCAAAGTAAGGAGAATAGAATTATTGCAAAGGTCTTTCATGTTTTGCTTCATTACTTATTATGTAGATTTTTTTTTAATAAGGGGTATACTGAGGAATATAAATAGGTATATCTGAACCGATGACAACAAGAAATACAACAGCTGTCCCTGTTGTTGCTAGTTAATTTGCTGTGCTGAGGTGTAATTTCATGCTTTGTTAAAATCAGACATATTAAGTGTAATTTGCTGAAGGTGAAATAAGGGGACAGGCTCCATGAAATTTCTTTGTTTTAAAAAATATTTGGTACCAAGTATTCACTAAAAGTAATGGTTGGAGAAAAGTGTCCTGTAAGTTAAATCTATTGACACATATTTAGACTACTGATGGAACTAGACCAAAATATTGTATTTTTTACAGTCAGTGTGCAATTAATATTTTCTCTAGGCATAAACTTCCTAAATCTCAGACAGTGTCACAATGCATGTGTAGATATCATTATGGTGCTAGTCAATACGTGCACAGCATTCATAGTCTACCAGCCATGGCTTCATTAGCTGCTGAACATAAGGAAGGCTGGAGAATTCCTGAGATGCCTAAAAAATTAAGACTTTGATAGCTCCTCATGACCTATGCAGTGCTAAAGTTGAAAAAGAGCTGATGGAGAAAAAAATGATACAAACAAAAGAAAAAAAAATATTGCAAAGAATTCTCAGGATCTGAAGGTAAGATACTCCATTTCAATGAATAAAAAAACCTGAGGTCCAGATGAAGAGAAGAAAGGGAATGATATAAGCGGAGAGTACCTTTGAACAGCAGTTTTTTATTTTTGATTGGTCTAAACTTTTTCAAATTCAGTAGAAGAAACTTCTTAGTTTATTTTCAGTGTTGTAAAAATATACAGTAATGCTATATATTTTTATCATTAACAAGTCTCTAGTTAATTATGTGTAGGCTTAGAAAATGTATGGGTAAAATTATAAATGTTTTGATTCCCTCATTTAGAACAATATGGGTACAGTATATGCTTCCAAATAGGGCAACAGGATTTGGCTTCACAGCCTCTCTCAAGACTGAATTTGCATCTGTTTCTCTTAACTAACCTTGACCATGCTACAGAAGTAGCTTGGGAGGGAGGGAATGAGCATTGGTGTGTAGCCTGTCATTTTTACTTCACCTGATTGTTAACCTTGTTGGATATTAGTCCCCAGTTAGTCCATTGACAGGAGACGTTACCTGGGATTAATAGCCAGTGAAATTACTTTTATGGAGTCTGTTTGCAAATAATTTTGTCCTGCAAATAAGAGTAATGTACTTTAGAGCAGGAGTCATAATGATACTAGGAAAAGTACAAAGAAAATTCTTTATGGTCTAATTCAAGCTTTAACAGATACACCAGTTTCAGGTGAGATATGGTATTATGTTGTATGTCTAAATCTCATATTACCTGGCTTCAGGCAGAAAACTTTGTTGGAGCTTCCCAGCAGACACAAGATTCAACTCCAGCACCAATAATGTACAATGTGGAAGCATTGTGTTGTCATAGAGGTGCAAGGGGTGCATCAGGACCACCAGGGTACCTAGGCAAGCACCCTTCTCTCTGAGAAGCTGCTTTGGACCCACTGAAAACAGAAAACTCCTGAGAAACCTCACATTAGTAGAGAAGCAACTTCCATTTTTTTCCTTCATGTTGCCTAGAAGTTGTTGTGTCACTGAGCGTTTGTGTCTGTCTCCCTCCTCTGCAGGCAGGTTTTAGGTGATTGTTTCAGGAAATGTCATTTTGCAGGATTACTCTTGCAGTAGATTACTGATAGAGTCTGAAGGACTGTCCTGATTGTGGCCTTCTTGTGCCTTCCACAGAGCTAAAGAGGATAATTATTGATTAAGGTAATGAACCAAAGACAGCACTCTTTCTGTGGGCTGATTCATGCGAGAATGGTCTAAGGATTCACCATTTCCTGGAAAAAAATGCGTAAGCTCTTGCCTCTAAACTTGAATGGGAGAAGCAAATTCTTACTTCTGTAATTACTTTGATTGCAGTTTCTTGTTGTAGTCTATTTCAGGTAAACCTACACTGCATGAATCATAGGAAATTGCTAGCTAGAAAACAGTTAGAATATCAAGAGGTGCTTTTACTCCTCAATTAACTAGTTTAGCATTAATATCAGGTCTGTGTAGCTGTAAGATTGGGGTTGTTTTTATTTCCTTTTCTTTTTTTAACTCGTGTGCATTTTGAGAGCATTGCCTTTCAGCTGTGCAGTAATCTCTGATAGCTTGTTTGTATTTTTATGTTTTATATGACTTTTGTACCCCTCACGCTTCAAGATACCCTCTTCGTACAGCCCTTGGTTTGTGACTATGACTATTAGCAGAAGGTTTATTTAACAGAAAACAACCTAAAGAGTGACATTAGAAATTACTGTCAGACAGGAGGGCAGTAGGAATACTGATTTGTTTCTACTTTTGTGATTAATCAGTGAAAGAAGTCTATATTCTAAAAGTAAGTAAACAAGTAAAACTTGTCTACTTGTGCTGCTATCTGCAGCATTCTTTTGGCTAGGATCTGGCAAGAATCAACAGCTTGTGGGGTTTTTTTGGTTGAATAGCCCAGCAGTGTACGTAGTTTACATCATACTGAGGAAACAAGGTTTTGTACACTTCTGCTGCCTCTCATCAATAGCATTGCATAGGTATTGCTGCAATCCTTGGCCTTTCCATGTTCAATTATCTTGGTATTGGTGGTAAAATTGGAGAAATGGTCCTAATAGGTGCTATTTTCTGTGTTTAAATAGTTGAAACACATAGTGATAACTGTAGTTACATGTAGAATTCCTTAGAATTTCTTTGCAACATGCCTTGGCCATCCTGTTCTGTGGTTGGAGACGTGGCTGGACTAGAGGAGTGTGTGATTCCTCCTGTGTGAGCGTTTCCTGCTGAGGCATCTGGCACTTGCATAGATTAGAGAGGAATGATGGGTATTAATGTTGTATTCATTTGGAAGATAGCATTCATGGAATGTTCTGCAGAAATCATTTAAGAATTCCTGCTAAAGTGAAAACTTCCTCTGATAAGCTCATTTGTATAAAGTGTCCAGAAAGTTAATTTCTGAAGCTGTTAGTACTGACAGCACTAATTTTCTCTGTTAAATTCAGAGCATGAAATTTGTCCAGACACCTGGCTTTGTAGAGGAGCAGACTTGTTGCTTTGGAGGGTAGACTGCACGCTATGTGACTGAGGGTTAGATTGTATATCTACACTATTTCCCCAGTGTATATCTGTCAAAGAAACAGGACTGCAACAACTTTTCCATTTAGAAATAAACTTGGCTTTCTTATTGAAATGATCTGTTGAAGAGGTGGGAGTAGTGTGCATGCTAAAGAATTAGATTAATTATCTGTAATGACTCAGTTTGGCTCACTTGACAGCAGGCAGGAAGATCCTGGAGTGACCCTGACAGCCTCGGTTTTGTAGGTGTTCCCATCAGGAGTGTCATGGTTTCAGCAGTCAGTAACAGGCTGGCTTCCATCCACTCCCACGTGAACAGCCCCGAGAGGGAGCAGCCCAGCCTGCTCCTGTGGTGGAGAAGGAGCACAGCTGCCCCACTGGAAGGCTGGAGCTGAGGAGGGGCTCTGCCCTCACCTGTACTGATGTGGCAGTGGCAGCGTTTGTGTGCCAGGCTGGAAGTGTCTTTGTGTGAGCTGATATAATGAAGACATTTCCTGAGAGCTGACAAAATGTAACTTCACTGCTCGCCAAGAGAGATTGAAAGCTGATGTTCAGTTCTTGAGAAAGCAAAATAACAGACATTCTTTTCTGACCATAGACTGAGATTTTTTTTTTTTTTTTTTTTTTTTTTTTTTGAAGAGATTGAGCATCTTTTATTTTAAATTACTTCTTTTCCCCTTTAAGTAAATCACACTAATGGAGCTAAATAAATGAAATAGGGAAGACCTATGCATAAACAGAAGCATGAGACAAAAAAGATATGAAAGGAAGCTATTATTTTCTTTTCCTGGAAGATTTCTCTTAATTGCAATGTTTTTAATAGTCCTCATAAATAAATTTTCCAAGATGTCACCATGAATAAGAATTTTGTTATATATGAGAAATGCGTTTAAGTACAGCTATGCTGCTATTACTACTAGTATTGATATTATTAAGTGGACTGATGGCATGTTGAACACTTTGAAACAGGCAGATGTGAACTCATCTGGAGAGATGTATTTTTAACCAATATCAATTAAAAATTATCTTATTAGCTCTTATAAGTCTCATCTGAGACCTGAATTTGGATTTTGCTAACATACTATAAATTCTATCAACAGAGGCTTTAAACATCTTCTGATTCTTAATGTAATTATGACTTTAACTACAACCTATAACTGAATTATTTAGGTTGATTTTATGCTATGACAATACCAGCCTTTTACAATTCATTAATTTATTCCTTACAGTTTCATTTAATAGGCTCTTGCTTCCAGTTTCTGACTACTTCTCCTGTGCATTTTTCATTGCTTTATTCACTTTTGTTCTTCATTATTCATCTCCTCCAGCTGGATGATCTTTCCTTTTCATCAATGTTTCTGCAGGTGGAAGTTTTGTAGATTTCATAGTGGTTAAGTGAACCTGATGGGGTGGGAGTGTCACAGTGAATGTTTATGACCTTGCAGCAGTTGTTTCTGTGAAAGTGGTGAAAATTTCCACAGAACAAATGGAGAGCAAGTACAGTAACAATTTGGGATTTGTTTTGGGTTTTTTTCCTACTTTTTAATGTTGATTATATGCAGTTTTAAACTGATCACATTAGGCTGCACCTATGTAAGCATATATATCTGCTTACTTTGTGTTAGAATAAGTCATAGCAATAGTCTCTTTTGAAAGAAAAGTACCCCAATGCCCATGCTTAGTTGTTTTCAGAACTGTGATCCCTGAATGGAAAAAAAGATGGTATTTACAGACATAAGTTGAACACTGTTATTATTGCAAGGAGTGTGAGGTGGGAAGGGTTTCAATGATTCTTTGAAATCAGAGAATTTTTATAATTTCTGTTGTTTTTAAGAAGTGTAATTTTATGTTAATATAGCCTAAAAGCTCTAATTTTATTAAGACTGGTTTTCCAATATTCTAGACATGGCACATGTATGAAGAAATATTTTTTCCGGTAGGAGTGCCTAACATCTAAGTATACAAAGAACATGTGTGTTGAAAATAGTTTTACAGTAGTAGCTTTTTTCTTTAAACATTACTTAGTTGTTTCATTCTTTATCCCCTATTTACTGGTTGAAAGAAAGTTGCTTGTCAGGAAGCTTTCAAGGAAAGTTGTAATGGAATGTTTTGTTTACTTAAAAATAATAATAATTAAAAGAGTATTGGTTAAATGAAGAAATCACACCCATAGCTGGGCAGACAGCATAGAAGGCAGATGCTCCTATGTGCGTCATGCTCGTAGTCATCCACTGCTGCGTTGAGTAAACTGGGCTGTGCAATTCAGGGAAGGGCAGCTCTCAGCTTTTTGTTACTCATGTACTACCAGGGACTCGTGCTCAGGCAACAGTGGGAAATTTCAACGCTTTTCTAAGGCAAACAGTTCCAAAAATTGCAGCTGTGGGGCACTTGAACTAAAAACAGATTTGTACCTGCTATTAATTGGATCCAGGGTGGGCTGCACAGTGTGCAGCAGTAAGGGAAAATTTTTCCTTTGCGTCACAAATGCAATGCAACTCTTGACCCAGTGCCACTAATAGCTGTGGCTTAGTTGACACAGTCTTGTAGCTTTTTTAAGCTAGTGGGACAGCAACAGCTCGGGGCTGTGATAAGTATTTCATTCTTAGCTGAGTAATAGGAGAGAACAAAGCTGCTTCATTCATCTCTTTGTGTCTTACTGACACCAGCTCGTTAGTCTTTCTGGTAAAAGCATGTTACAGTATTGTCATTATAGGTCTTACTCTGTTTTGTGTCACTTCAGTTTTCCTTATTTCCAGTGAAGGAAAATCATCTAGCAAGGGGTCATTTTTAACTGCATTTTCTATCTGAAATGAGAATTTCAGTGAGATAAGAAAGCTCTGGGTTTTCGATTAAGTTGGTTTAAGTTTACTTCTTACGCTGGAAAAGTCCAGTGGGATGAAGTTTAGGTGATAAAATACCTTGTCAGGCAGCTGAAGATTATTGGAGTGACGGAGCAAGAGCCAAGTAGGAGGAAATTCTGCAATCTATTTATGAGATAGAGTATTATTATAAGGTAAATGATTCTTAAAATACTACTACTACAAAGTGCTTTTCAATGGATGATGTTCGAAAAAGTGGTAATAGAACGAGATGTGCCTCAATAGTTTTTGTGAGTATTTTAAGGTTCAAGACTTTAAGGTTCACTTTGCTCAAGGTGCTTTGAGACTCATCCTTCTGGGAAATATGGAAATGTTATCTTTGCAAACTTTCCTAATGGAATTTTAAAAATCTCACCCCCAAAATGTTTGGCTGAAATGGAGATTTTGCTAACCTCAGAAAATATTCAGTTTCTGCTTCAAAGATATTTTCTCTTTCTAGATTTCTCTTATTTTTATGTGAACCAGTTCATTAATGTCATGAAGCATGTTTGATATCTAGTATGTTGTTCATCTGGTAAGATTCACATTTCTCTAATTTTTCTTTGAAGAAAACAAAGGACAAATCAAGAAAATTTTTCAAAGATATTCCGTGTAGATTAAATTCATCACTAGAGTGAAAAGGATAGTTTTTTAATATGATCATAGTGGATTTTCTAAGGAATTTGACAGGCCATGTTTGAAATTTAGCAGCACAATGCTTTTAACTTATTTAGATTCTTCAGAAAATCCAAACTTAATTGCAGTTTGACTAAATAAGTAGCACCCAGAGAAGAGGATCTTTAGGTTCAGAATCTAGAAATACTCTTATGAAAAAGCTATTATTGTTTTAGACATATTTCTGTTCTGTTTTTTTTT
>WEIU01014501.1:52763-72004 GCA_013389925.1 Aegithalos caudatus
AAAAAAAAAAAAAAAAAAAAAGTCTTGTATTTGAGGAAATTACTGGTGTACTTTGTTCAGGACTAAGAAGAATTGGAAATAACTTGGTACACCCTGGGACTATGTTTACATTTTTGCAGCTGATGATAACTAGCATTTTTCAGTCATCCTTTCATAAAGGAATATGCTGATCCAGGGTGATCCTTAGATCAGTCTGTGCTCCTGGCTGCTGTCCAGTTTCTTTTTCCTGTTCTACCAGTGCAGTAACTGTGTTCCTTGTACTGTTGAACTTTATCCTATTCCTCATGTTCTCATCTAGAAGATTGTCCAAGTCTTCCATGGTTGTGCCCCTGCCCCTCCTGTGCTGACTGACAGCTTTGAAAGTTGGATAAGAACTTGAATCCATTCTTACAAAGCAACAAACTCTTTAAGGTTAATGGATTCAGGTTCGCAGCATTTAGCCTGAAACTAGGCAGGTAGATTCCACTGCTTGCTAAATTTTGATGCTTCTATTATAAAGACTGTCAACCACTTTATGTTAGAGAGCTGTTTAAATACCATTTTTATGTATGTCTTTTAGAAGTGGGAAATAATACTTTGTGTGGCAATGTCTTTATTTACCTTTTACTCTGAAGAGGCACATGGACAACACAATTTAAATTTTGTGTGCTGGTGAAAATGTGCAGCTAGGCAGCATGGCATGCAGATTACTTCCACCACTACAAATGCAGGAACATAATTTTATATATTTTAAATATATATAAAATATATATTGTTATGAAATGATACTGCCTTTATGTTGCTGAAGGTCAGCAACATTTGTAGCAGAGGGGTGCTTGAGAGTTCATTATGAAGGTAGCTGTTCCTCACACCTGAACTACAGAGGTAATAGGACCTCTTAGTACTTGTGGGCTTACACACAAGTTGGTTGTTGCAAATTAGAATAAACATAGTAGGAGTCCTGTCTGTGTAGTGAGTAGCTAACTATCAGTGTAGTATAAATAATTTCTTCAGTGGATGCTTTAGCAGCATAAATTCTTTTCTTTTTTTAGTGTAAATTGGTTAAATACATAGTCTGCCCATTCTGCCTAAAAGTTGGTAATTTACTTTTTCTGGTAGTTTTATCTGATTTATCCCCATTCATATCTCACTTTCATCAGTCTCTTTTGGCTAGGTAAACTTTTATTTGTGGTACCAGTCATATTTGAATTCAGTCTCAGCTATTACTTTTTGATTTTTAACTTGCTTTTTGACTTGTACCAACCATTCCGTGACCTTGGATTTTCAGGTCTTCTAGCAATGTTCTAAGATGTTCTACTTAGGAAATATATCTGCACAGAATATGTAAGTGGCAAAGAGATTCCTCTGTGTTTACACTGACATCTGTTAGTCTCTCAGTGGAGGGGATGATTACCTGTGCTTAGTAATGCTGTTGATGAAATGATGTGTAATAATGTACAATATCCTGTGAATGTCAACGTAGGAAAATATCCAAAGACATTAGTTTGAAATTTTCACTTGATTGCTTCCTTAATACCTTGAATACGCCTCTATTGCTCTAATGCACCATATGACATGATGTGGTAGTTCTTAGCAGTTTGGTCAATTGCAATACTGAAGGAGGCAAGGAAAAAAGCTGCCAAAACTTCCCTGAGGATCTAGTGTGCTGCATTCAAGCCTATACCAACTTCATGTGGCATTTAGAAAGCAACTTCTAATATGATATCTCACAGCCATTCATTCTTATATGATATCTCACAGCCATTCAGCCATATTCATTCTTATTTGTGAAGAATGCAAATTCTGGTCAGGTTTTTAAAATAACTTTTAAATTTTGCTTCTGCTAAGGACTTGAAGATGAGTTCTTCTGAAAACTTGCATTCCTGATGCTCCTCCATTTGAAACCACCCCACAGAGCAGAACAGTATTTAGGCCATACTCATTCAGATAACAGAGAACAATGGGTTTTCCAATTCCCATCTGGAATCCGCTGCTTTGGAATATTTGTGTTTGGATAAAGATGTCTTTGATATTTGCCATAATTCCATGACTAACTGTGTTCCTGTAGGCTTAAGGCTTGGGAGAAAATCTAAAGGAATTTTTCATTTATCTGAAAACTTTGTTTAGTTCTAATGTCAGTTTCAGGATGCTATGGAAGCCCAAGGGATTGGTTTACAGCAGTCCTGTTTGGTCTGCATTAGACTACTGCTAGTTGCACTTTTAATTTAGGTGTTAGGAGCTTCTGCTGGATAAAGTGACTGTACTCATCCCAGCTGATCACCATAGTACTACTATCTGTCTGCTTCCATTGCTGCTGTAGAGCTCAGACTTTTGTCTTGGTACCTAAGTTGTGATTACAAGAGAAGCAATCCCTGTTAGATAGTAAAGGGAGCATAGCATATACAGTGTTTGTAACTCTTCTGTTTAATTTTTGAGGAAAGAGAAAGTAATTCCTAAATCTCAGGACTGTAGACTATATGTCTATGCCTTTTTGTTTAGCGTGTATTCATAGCTGATGTGTCTTTTTGACAAATAATGTGGAGTCCAAACAACCAACTTGTAAGCATTTTATGTCCACAATGATTTTTTTTTTAAATTCAATATAAATGATTTTTTAAACTTCAATATAGCTTTTGGCTGAAAGATTATATAAAAGCTCCAGAACATCTTACCTAAAGATGATTTTATGTGAGTAAAAAATACATAGAATTACCTGTTTCTGATAGTGTTATTTATGCAGGTTAGCTTATTATGTTGTTTTCAATTCAAGAGTCTTGTACTTGAAATTTTTCTGTAAGTGATGGCAGAACTATTATATATAAGCAGAGCTATTATATATAAGCTGCCAGTGAACTGCCAGTACATTATTACATTGTTTCCTTGCAATTGTTTTACAAAAGAATTGTATTGCTGTCTTTCATTCTCTCATTGGCACTTGCATCACGGTGGTTGAACCATTAACCATAGCTCATCAGATTGTCTTCAGAGTTCAAACCAGTAGTCTTGTGTAAATAGGTATGCTGAGAAGGTAATGTGCTCCTTATTAAATAATACTAAAAACACAGTTTGTGTGTATGTATGGTTATAATTCTAATCCCCTTTTGCTGTCAGATTCTTATGGAAGTGCCTCTAGGGATGTTGTGTGCAGAGAATGTGTGTGACCTGAGTGTGAGAGAGGACACCATACCCTCAGAGCCATGTGTGGAGGGAATAGATGGAAAGATTTCATGTGTTGCAGGTGAGAGCAGCAACACAGGGTAGTCCACAGCTGGGGAGCAGACCTACATTGTGAGACACCAGGAAATGATTCCTTTTGTCTTGGTTTCCTTCATGGTCACCATGATCTGTCTGGTACTCTTCATAAAGTATGTACCAAGGGGAATGTGTTAGGTGACTGAAAATAAAGTTGGTTTCCTTGGCTTATCTGAATTGGGATTAGTAGGGTTTCAAGCAATAAACAAGAAGAGGGAGGGGTGGTACTTCTCTTTTCTGTAGTTACTTGCTTAAAGAACTGTGAATTATATTAATGTAGATCAATTACTAATGCACACTCAACACATACTGCTTTTCTCTGCCAATGTCATTTTCACCTGCTCCAGGTGACCAGTTCTCTTTTGTTATTGTTATCCTCCTGAGATTGAAACCCTATCATGCTTTGCACAGTAGCTTCATGCTTCACCGAGCAGCTGTCACACTGTCCTTCAGGTGAGGCATGGCTCTGAAATTACGACTCTTTGGGTGGTACATTTGCCAAAATTAGTGTCCTTTAAATAGTACACCACAGCCTCTTCACCATGGAGGATGAGTGGAAGTAGATACATTTTTTAACAAGGAGAGTTGTGTGTGTGTGTGTACATAAAATCACTTTGTTTACAGCTTTGGGACTCTGGGAACTAAAAAAAGAAATTGTAAATTGAAATTAATAGTTTTGTTGTTCTTTAAGGTGTGCTCTGGTATTCTGAGATCGTAAGTGTACTAACACCTGTACAAAGGTTTTACATTTTATAATTCTGTTATGGTAAACTTTAAAAAGTAAAGATGGAAAACTAAATTAAATTTTAATGAAAAACTATCCCAACCACACCTCTGCCACTGACTTTATAATGTGCATCTGGATATGTCCTGTATTTTCTAACAGCTTCCTTACCATGGAGCAGTGGTGATCTCTACATTTCTAGGTATAGCAGCATGAGGATTGTTTTGCCACTTCTTTTAGCACTTAGGCTGAGAAAAGCTATGTTCAGCATATGTACAGGGAAGGAAATTGCACATTAATTTGAAGTCTCTACATGGTGAAGAAATGCAAGTAGTGAAATAGTTAAGCAGAATGCGAGCATGGACCTTCCTAATGTTAAAATATAGCTCTTCTTTGGAACCAGGGTGTTTTGTTATATACATATTGATGTTATAGGTTCACTGTGAGGGAAAAAGGAGCCCACACATCATTTTAAAAAGAACTAAGCACATCACAACGTGTAAGGTCTTTATTCTGGCTAAAACAGACATAAATGGGATTAAAGAGATTACTGGTTAACCCAGAAATCTCTGATTTAAATCTCAAATTCAAATAAATTCAAATGCAGAATTATTGGCACAGTATCAAAAGGCAGGTTGACCGTTTTTAAGACTAACTGGACATGAAAGCACATTTTCCAGAAGATTCTATTTTAATACCACAAACTCTCTACTTTTCTATCAATATTTTTATCAAAGAGGTGATTATCATGACAAAGCAGAGTCAGGTTTAGGAATTCTTAATCTGGTTGTACCTCAGAGGAAGGAAAAAGGGGTTTTCTGTAGCTTTAAAACATTCTATTGAACTAAAAAGCAATTTCCTTTACATTATAATCAAGTTTAAGATTAACAGTTAAAATTTACCAGCCTGGTGTATGACTTCTCTTGTCTTTGACTATTTCTGGAATAAATTTTTGATTTACCACTGTCTTGCTAGAGCTGGAGCTTGTGTTTATTTCCTTTATTTGTATTCAAAATTCAGAGAAATTCCCCTGTGTACATTAGAAGTTATTTAAACTTACATTTAAACTGATTTTGGAATATTGGAAATTAAAAATGGAACTAGCATGTAAAATATAACTAAAAGTGTGTAAGAGGAATGTGTAAATAGCAATAGATTAATTTTATTAATTTTATTTTTTGTAGATCTGTTTCATGACTATGGATATATAGAATATATGTTATAAGTATAAAAATGTGCACATACACATGTCTTGCAGCATCTCTAAACTCCTCAGCACAGTTATGTTTCTTTGTTAATGTATTTATAAACTCTTCTATTACAGCCTGTCAATACACCTTAGTTTAAATCAGTGATATAAAACCTGGATGGCAACCTGAACCAGATCTAAGTTTATCTCAGGCTAGTCCCTTGTAAGCTCTATTAACTCAGACTGGGAAATAGTAACTAAAGTAGTGGAGTAGTGAATCAACAGTATTTTAAATCCTCCCTACTGGCTCTGTAAGAGAATCCAGGCTGTTTATAATGCTATTATTTCTTGTCAGAATTCTAAGTGCCACTCTGTACAGTTGGAAATAAAGATGATGTATTTCAGGGCTTGGATAATATTTTCTTTCTTTAATTGACAGCATATTAAAATGTTGGTGCTTGGTGTGGGATTTTTTTTTCCCTTTCATTCCAATATTATTTACGCAGAATAATTTATACAGCTATGAATTTGACTTCTGATCTAATAATTTCTTCACCATTTTTGATCAAAATCAGTTTTGCTGGCATTCCTAATACTTATCAAGAATAATAAATTTTTTAGAGAAGTATAAATGACAGGACTTTCCTTTCTTCATAACCATTTTTGTAATACAACACCTGGGATTTTTTTTCTCTTGCTTTGCATTTTTAGGGTAGGGGAAATGCTGAGCCAGCTTTCCCGAGGGTTTTGCTGCACTGAAGTTCACTGCGAGCAGTGAAGCTGTTGGGAGGGAGAAGCTCACAGGAGTGACCCTGAGTGTGTGTGATTGCTGTAAAGGCGCGTGTGTGCGTCCGCCTCTGGCTCACCACCCTCCTCAGCTGCCTTCTGGGGAAAGCTCGGGAAAAGACGAGCACAGCAAAGGGTTAACTTTTTACTATCAACCTCCGAAAGGCACATTTGCAATCCCTCCCAGTCTTGTCTTCCTTTTTACACCTCGTTTGCTCACCGCTACTCCTCACTTTAGTGCAGATCCTTTGACCTAAGCAGATTATTGTAGGCGCATGAAGGACACAGCAAGCTATCCTGTGCTTTTAAAGGAGGAGATTTTGGCTCCAAAATAGGACACTAAGCTCGTCAGCCTTCTGCTGCTGTACCTAGCGAGCACCAGGCGGTGTCTGGGGGTGCTCACGGGGCTCCTGTGGAATCGGATGGGAAACAAAAGCAGAAGTGGCAGCTGCTGCAAATGTGGGAGCCTGTGCCGTTCTCGGGAAGCGATTGCTAATGAGGGCCTGTGAGACCTGGGTTTCCTTGGTTTCCATGACAGTTATTAGGTAACACAGAAATTGAATTGTCTCCCGCAGTGCTCTTGGGGGATAGTGGTATGGGGGGGTGCTCCAGGGACACAGACTTGCAGCAACTCATCACTCCAAGCATGTGAAACTCCCTGGATTGTTGTGCCTTACTTCTTTGTTCGCTCTCTCTCGCTTGTGTTTGCAATTTGCTCTGCTTTGTTGATTTTTAAAAAAAAAATTTCTTTTGGTGGAAGACCCTGGCTATACCGTTTCTCAAATAATATTTTCCCCTTTTTATTTAGAGCTGAGCTTGGCAAAGAGAGGATATGAACAATTATACAGGTGGGCTACTCGGGGGGAGTGAAGATATAAGGCATCCAAACAGGTACTGGCAACCTGCAGCTCTGTAGAAATGCCGCTCCAGCAGATTTCTGTAGTTCCAGCGCGGGAGACTGCCAGCAATGGGAGAAGTTCAATGGGCACAAACAAAGAGAAGAGCAAGGAAGTGGAGGTAAGAGGAAGGTTTCAGTTTGCTGTGACAGGGTGCTGTGCCTTTGGCAGGCAGTGGGTTTGGCTGCGGAGCGGGATGCGGCGTGGCTGGAGCGCTGCAGAGCGCTCAGGGGTGCAGCGGTAGCACACTGCGGGGGATGCTGTGAGAGCTGCACCTCAGCCTGCCAGCGACAAGGAGCCTGCTTCAAAAGTGAAATAAATAACTGAAGGACCTTGCGAACTGCATCGGGGGGTTTTAACATTTTCATTGAAATTAGTGCAGCCTGCTAGTATCGGCAGTCGCTGTTCTGTATGAGGTGTCAAGTAGCAGTTCCTTTACAATAGGTAGGATGAAGAAGTAGTTTCAGTAAAATTTTGGTCTTTGTATAAAACCAAGAAAAATACTGTACTAAAGCTTGTCTTTCTAATGTGCGTTTGCTATAGGCATAAGCTGTGTAACTTAGTCTTTTTAACATTTAAAAAGCATCAGTGTTTTGTTTTTTATCTCTTGACTTTGATTCATAAACATACAGAAGTGTTGTTTCATCAGTAATTACTGTATCCGGTTGTCTCCCAGTCAAGAAGAAACTGTAGGTTCATATCACATTAATTGTTAGTACAAAAAAAACCCACAGAAAATCTGTGCAATTTTAATGGTATTTTTACCTGTAGGAATCTCTTTTCGTATATATAGCTTAAACATGTATTGTGCAAAACCAGGAAAAAAAAAAAAGCATCCCTTCCAAACCCAAAACATAAGTAGTCTGTTGGTAGATATAGCAGTAAATGTATGTAACATAGACATCTGCTTTTTACAGACATGTTTGTTGTTTCTGTGCTTTTCTTTTCCTCTTGCTGTATGGAAACTGAGGAACTATTGGGAAAACAAATAGGATGTCTTTTAAGTATTGTCTGAGAGACTGTGTCAAACTGCATCCCTGAGAGAAATCTTTCTTCTTGTGGGTTATGTGACGTAGTTTTCAGGAAATTGTGGAGTTCAACAGGTGGTTGATATTCATAACAGGACCGTGTGACTGTGGAAAAGTATTATTTGGGTTTTTATAAATTTTTAAATTTAAGATAATATTTTTGCTCAATATTTGACTATGACAACTTTTCTGAAAATGATGATTATGTTTTTCCTTGGAGCACTTCAGTATAAGTAGCATCCTTCCCTGGAAGTAGTCTCCAGTTGTTAACTGGTAGCACAGTCATAAGAGTCATAATATTTTGGGATCTCTGTCCCGAAGTGGAAAATTTTGGTTTGGTTTTATTCATTCCTTAATTGGTTAAAGATGAAAGTTCAGGTGAAAACTGTTCTTTGTATTAAGGCTCAAGGTGTGAAAAGCAGAAATATACCATGTTACCTGCCTGGCTTAAATTGTTCTCTGGCATTCTTGTTTTAATTTGATCATTTGAGTTAACTGAAGAACACATGCAATATTCACACAGGAGTCAGCTAAATGCAAGACTTAATTTAGAGGGTTGAGGGAAGTGTGGAGATTCTGAGTTGGGAGAATCATCTCATGTACTTTTTTTTTTTTTTTTTTTTTTTTTTTTTTTTTTTTTTTTTTTTTTTTTTTTTGGTGAGGGCTGAGTTGCATCATTTCAGCAAGGCTTTCAGTGTCTCAGAAAACAGTTTCTTCTTGAATGTTGTGGAAGTTATGTATCAGAAAAGAGCAAAATTATATGGATGACTAAGTTCAGTAAAGTTCTCTTCTAAACTTAACATGAAAAGTACCAAACACCAAAAACCTACAAAACTCCCAAGCAAACTTAAACTACATGGTACTCATTGAAATGTATTTGCCAAAGTGCTCTCTGAAGGTCAGAGGCTAATCATTCTGCTTGAATTTCTGCTTATCCTATAAGGCTTATGGCTGGAACTTACACAGTGTAAAAACTCCCTAGTGCTATTGATGGAGATAGCAGCCCAAGCAGTAAAGACTGTTTTTCCCACAATATCTACTTACGTAAATTATGATGATGTTCAGGTTTGTTTGTGGATATAATTCGGGAGTAGTGAATCAGCCTTTTATTGTCTAGGCAGAGATTGCTCGGGCCTATGTAGATGGGGTTCTACCCCTGCAAATCCTGTACAGTATGGTTCTCACCAAGGGAAACTCCCTTAGCTGGTACTCAGTGTTTGTGTTAGTGAGAGTCTTGTGGGTTCATGGTACTCTGATATTGTCTCTGCAAGTACCTGCTTCCTCTGCCTTTCCATTAGCAGGCTTTTTGAGGTGAAAGCTAAATAAAGTAGTTAAATGGGCATCTAGCTGAGAGCATCAAGCTGTTCAGGTTCAGGAAGAGGGGGGAAAAAAGGAAGGAAACAGCTGAAGGGTCTTCCACTTGCTAGGGATAACAACTGTTAGGATTGTATGCCAAATCCTGTTATTGCTAAAGAATGTTAAGCTCATACAACAGCTTTAAAATTTATGAAGAAGAGTTCATCTACTGTTGAATTGTAGAGCTGGATGCAGTGAACTGTTTCCAAGTTCATGGTGATTCATAAATCTGCCTAAGTCATAGGCAGAGGTTCTTGATGATGCTGCAACTCATCGTGTAATGCTTTTCTGTGATTTTTAGATGCTCATACACATGCTCTATCTGAAGGTTTTAATGTATGTCTGTACACACAGATGATTGCCTAACACTGATCTGTCATTAAGGATGTTGGTGCAGTATCACTCCGGAGCCCCAGGTGCCCATAGTGGACCTCTGGCCAATGGTGGGAGTAGAGGTGTGATATCAATGGCTACAGGGAGTGTTTGCATGCCATCTTTCTATGCAGTGTCCTTTGTGGGAGTAAAATCTTTAGTGCAGGCTATTCCTGCAATTTGCAGTGATTTGTCTCAATAATTAGCAGAAGTTGTAGCTTACAATGGAATTTACATCAAATTTAGCTCTAGAGCCTCTTTCAGTGTAGCCTCAAGATGAAGCAGGTTTTTTCCCCATAATGAGGCAGTGATGCTGGTGCTGAATAACCTATTGCAACAGCTGTATGCTACATTTCTGTACACAGTATAATCTGCTAGTTTGTTTCACTGATTTTAGCAAAGCTTACCAGTCATTAATGCTACTAGTTTTGCCCCAAACATTTAAGTGTAAAAGCTGTCTTACTTATTCAAGCTGTCTTTCTTATTCTTTTAATAATGCAGTTGGAAAAGTTTGTTGCAGAAGTGAAGACTAAAGTATAAAGTGCATTTACAACATGATGTGGGCATTTTTAAAATTAAGTAATTAATTCAGATTTCTTCAATATTTGCAAAATAACTTTATAGTAAAATGTGGAATTGGGTTTCTGTGACAGAGAAAAACCCTTGGGTGTCTGTTTGTAGAGCAGTTTACTAATAGAACTGTTGTTCAAAGTGAATTAAGTCAGTAACCTAAGGATCAAATTATGCCATCTGGACTCCAAATTTAGTTAGTGGTTTTGTTTTTTGATTTTTTTTTTCTTTTTGGCTTTTTTTTAATACGTAGACTTCAGTGCCTTAAGACCAGTGCTATTTTAATATATGACCCCCATTTTATATGTATATAATATTTCAACAGTTATCTTGAATTTCTGATTGATTTTTTCTGCTGTAATAAAAAAGGTAAAAGAAATGTATATGATTCCGGGAGAACATGATTGATGGAATGCCTACTCTGGCTCATAATTTTACTATTTAGTCATGAACATACACTATGAAGTTCATAAAGTAGCCTCAGTTTACACTGGCTTTTGTAGGGACATGAATTATTCTTCTAAAGTAAGTTAAGTACAGAAAGAAAATTTCATCCAGTGAGAAAATTGGACAGGGCAGGTGAGTGAAGGTCAGCAAAAACACTAACACTAACCAAGAGTTTGCAAGAGTCATTGAATAAACTGCCATGAGTACAGTGGAAAGCCAGACTTGAATGTTGTACACTTAGAGTGGTAGGAGAAAGTTTGTAAAAGTCAAAAATTGCCATGATATGGTAGAGAAGATGCTCCTTGATGCTAAACCAAATGGGTAAATACTACACCTTTTCAGCTTAAGCAGTCTTCAATACATGGTACTGAAAATTTACATGTTACCTCAAGGTTAAAAATTCAGAGTAGAAGATAACCTTAATGAAGAAAGCGGTGGGAGACATCAGTCAGTCTTGATTTGGTTACTCTTCAAAACTTTGATTAAAAGGAAAAAACCCCAACCAAATAATCTTTGTAATATGGTTTTTGGACACATTCATATGCTAGTATGACTTGTTATAGTGATGAGTCTTATACTCTGTTGCCCTAAAACCTAACCCAATATCTTAAAGATGTTACAAAATTTGATATTCTGTAGTTAGCAAGTAACAAATCAGCCATGCTATTGTTGCTTTATTTTTAGTTTTGATTCTCTGTTCATAGCTGATAAACGGTTTTCTTCTCATGCCTACTATGTTTCTCTGGTCTTAATATTCTGGCAGAGGTGATGATGACTATTAGTTTCCTTCACAGAGTGCAATAATTTGCAAGAAGGAAGGAATCCTCACTCCACTGTGTATTGTACTTCGGCATGAAATTTAGTTCTGCACTCTGCACAGTTGTGTGCTGTGAAGGAAGTTGTGGATCTCTCTTCTTCACCTCTGTTTTCATGTTCTGCCTTCCTAAAAGCAGTAAGACAGAACGAGACCTGTGACTATGGAGGCTTTAAATGTTACCAGGGAAATGCTTATACTCCTTTATGAAGGAGTATAGTAAATTGGATTTGAACTTTATGGTTTCTCTGTACAGTCTGTGCCTTAAGGAAAAAAAAAATGTTGCTCAAAATTATGTATGCTCATTTATTATGTAGAGCATGCATTTTTTTTGCAATGAGATGTTCAAGTCAGAATCAGGACTGAAATCAAAGGGGTCTTGTGAATGGCACTTTTGAGCAACTGCTAATATTTATTTTAAGCACCAGACTAGAGTAACTGCTAATGTTTGCCTTAACGCTTGTAAGTGGTTTAGGAGGAATTGACATGTTTTTTACAAGAGGAAGCAGTAGCTAAATGTTATTGATGGAAATGAATTGTTTTACGTTTATCTATGTCATCTCACTTGTTACCTACTTAATTTTAAGTAGATGTAATGATAAATGAAATATTTTTAAGGCTTAGACTTCCTTACTTGCTACAAAGAAAGTGCTTTTGCATTTCTGTTAAATTATTTTTGTGGCAGTTGTCAAGTACATACAGAGATATTTGCTACTCTGTAATTAAGGAATAAAAGTAATTTGATGTCTGTAATCAAGGAATATAGGTAAAGGCTTTACATGTTGATGTTTTATTGCCTTACAACTTTAACTCAAACAATGTATTGGGTTTTTTGTGGGGTTTTATGTCTGGTTTTGTTTTTGGGGTTGTATGTGTGTTTTGTTTGGGTTTGGTTTTTGCTTTTACATAGGGAGGCATAATGTTTAGTGTAGTTAAATTTGTTAGTGGCTTTGATCACTTTATCAATGGTTGAAAATAGTGTAATTCCTTATGTGTGACAATTTCACTTATACCAGTACTAATGAAATGGCTTAAGGCATGTAATGCAAGAAATAAAAGTCTTAGAATTGCAGGATATTGGTGAAATAATTCATAAGCCAGATTAGTGATTTTGGTTTAATGGCTGATTATCTCACATTCAAAAAATTTCTTAGGTGTAATTTAACAGATAAATAGATATGGTCATTTATTACCTAAAATACACTGGCATTTTTTTTTTTTTCTTCTATGGGAAGAGTAAGGATGTCTCTTTTCAATGACAGCTGTCTGGGAAGATTAATGTAATTACAGTCTTTTTAGGAGGTATGATTTTTTATTCAGCAAGAGATGTGGGGGTGGGAGAATGGGGAGGGGAAGATCTAATATATGAATCAGATTACTGATGTACTCTGACATGTATTGCTTTCCCTTCATAATTTTTCTTAATGTAAAGCTCATGTTGAACATGATGTCACACACAATTTATGACAAAATCTCTAATGCTGTTTGTCATCAATATTATATTGTATTTCTTCTTTTCTTGAGATGACCATAGTTCAATGCTACATTTGCATGGAAATCCAACTGCATCTTCAGTTTCAGACACTAGTGAAATTTTTCTGTATTTTTGTGATGATAGATTGCTCCTGTGAACAATGGTTGAAGTGTTCCCAAAGTACATCCGTAAATCAGCCTGTGGCATGCTTAGTTATCTTTAAGATGCTTTAGAAAATTAAGTTCCTTATCAGTAAGTATTCTGGTCCCTATTTGGGAACTATTATTACTTTGGTCTGTCATGTGATGCTTATGACAAGCAATTTCATGATAGTGAGCGAAATGGGAAATGTTAACATGCTGGGTTTCTTATAATAATTTTGAAATATAGTTTCTTTTTTATATTTCTGTGAATAAAAACATTACTATGCTACCAGTAAGAAAATAAGAGATTCCTTGCTGTGCTTTTATTAGTATACTTTGGGATAATGCAATTCTTTATAGGCTGCTTTTCCTGATAAGATTATGCAAAGGCTGCTGGCTGCATGGTTATTTTTTATTGGTCAGGCTTGTTATGAAAAGTCTGTAAAAGCGTATTTCTCCAATTTGCTGTGTATTGACTAAGCATCCAATACCGGTATTGATTTGAAAATTGATCTTTTCACTGATAAAGGATTTGAAGCTCAAGATTCCACGTCTCAGTAGCCTTCTGCCTCTTTATGTCTGTAGCCAGTGCTTACAATCTGCTGGCACGTGTTTTTTTGTTGCTGCTGACTACAAGTCTGACTACAAGTCTCATGAAGAAAGCTTTTATAATTCTTTTTATCTCTGGAATTCCCAGCTCCAATAAATTGAATTGGGCTTGTGTGTGTAGTTTTCCTCTCCCACTCTAAAATGCCTCTGAGTTGAAAATATTAGACTTCAGATTTCATTTAATTTGGATTTCTCTCGAAAATTAGTCTGAGGTTTTAGAGAGGAAGAGTTTCCATAATAAAATTAATTGCAGTATATTTCTGCTAAACAGTGTTTTTAAAAAATAAATACAAAACTCCACAAACCAAAACCAGGAACACAAAAGTTTTCCATCTTTAATTGATGGTTGTCTTGTCTTCAGCTATAAACTTCTGTACTTTAGATTCATGACATACTTGGTTCCTGAATTATATTGAAGCAATGTCTGTAATTAAGACAGTTTGCAGAATATGTTGCAATGCCTAAACCTGGTAGCTGAAGAGGGTACCAGGAGCTGGTTCAGGAAGCTGAAAAACAAATTATTTACTCTAGGTACCTTTGACACTGATTTCCATTATGAACAGTCTTCTGTGGGCTGTTTGTCCTGGTGGAGATGCTTTTCTTCTGGGGGGTTGGCATGTCACAATAAAGTTCATTGCAAGTTATCAGAGTAAGAACTTTGTCATCAGCAGAGCCTGTGTCCTAAGACTCATTTTAAAGAAGTATTTTTGTATCTAGTCAGCATTTGAAAAAATAGCTTCCCATGTCACATGTACCCCACCATATCTTGTTCTGTTTAAAGACAACTCTTCAGGCATTGAAATCTGGTTGTTGGCAACTATTTGCCTATTTAATGTAGTAGAGGCTCAGATTGCTTGAATATACTGCCAGCTTTGGAAACCTGATGCTAGCCTGATAGGTTTCTCCAGTTTCGGATGAATCTTGCTACCTGAACAAGAAGTTTTAAAATCCTCTTTATTCAGGAATATCAAAATCTATAAAACTATTACTATTAATACTAAATTCTTATTATTGACAGTAATATTTAGTTCTTTGTAACAATGAATAAAATAATTCTGAGTTTTGTATGTTTTTTTTTTTTTTCTAAGGCAGAGAACACTTGTTCAACTGTGAATGTTCCTCAATTTTACCATGAAAGGGAAAGATTATTTTCTGTCTAGTGGAGACCACACTTTCAGCTTATATCACCAGCTTTGGAAGCTTTCTGGCTTCTGAGAATTGTCATAAGCGTATTAGAAATAAAATTCTAGTTTCTACGATGTGCACATGTGTGAACTACTCAAATTGCAGGAGGCTTGTTGATTCTTGTCCTTGAAAATGAAGTGGTTATTGCAGAACTGCTGAATTCTGTACTTAGAGATGAAGGCATTGTTCCACCACAAGAGAGATCACACAGGGTCTGTCACAGCCCCTGGCATTCCCTCTGCTGCAAAGGCTTTTCTTGTTTCTAGAAACAATTTTCATAAAATACGCAAATCTGTTAGCTCCTATTTATATGTACATTTATAACTTTATAATTTTGAGGTTTTATTATTTTTTTTTATTATTTTCAATAAAAGGACAAGATTTTGTATTGGAGAGTGTAATTTGACAGTGTAACCTTACATTTAATGGGAATACAAACATCAGCTGTTTTGCATTCTAGGGTGGCATAATTTGCCTTTAATAAGAAGATGGAGGATGGTGCTCAGTCTACTTTGAAGTATCAGTAATCTTTCAACTCTTTTCCTAGACTTTGAATATATGAGATTCAGGACTTCATTTCCCTATCAGTGCTGCCTTTTAAAATTGTGGCAGCAGGAACAGTATTTGTAGATAGTGGAGGAATTTCCTTGTTCAGAATATGTTTCTTAGGACTACCCATGTTGTGGAATGAAATTTTTAAGTTGTTAGCATGTCCATACCTTCATTTATCTCAGTTATTAGTCAAGTGTGTCCAGCTGTGTAGTCATAGGATTATGTGAATATAAAAGGTTGAATTATTTTAGTGTCAATAATAAGAAAACTGTCTCCTGGAATGATTAGTTGTATGTCTTAACCCCCGGACATGGGATCCTAAGGAAACCCTTTTAGTTGACTCACTAGATATATTTGAGATTACAGCTGTATTTTACGGTATCATAATGCTGAAACAGTTTAAAGTAGTTACAGTGATGTCTTACTGATAAATGCTTGTCTTATTAGAGAGATTTGTTGTCTAGTGGCAGCCCAAATAAAAAAACCCCACGCTGTCATTTCTCCTAAAATATCATGCTGGCAGATGCCATCCTGTACTCTACCATTTCTGCAGTAGCCTGTTGCAATGGCTTTGTTGTTTAGAGAGGGATAAAGATGCAGCAAACACTTTGCCCTCCTAGTACTCCCTGTGCTTCTGGGCAAGGAATCAGAAACCTTCATTTCAGTACAGGATATAAATGTCAAGTATTCAGTGCGAGAACAAAATGAAGTGAGGGTAAGAGCCAGACAGCAATGCCATGTTAGTATTTCTAAGTTTTAGCTATATTCAGTCCATTTACTTCAGACACACTCTTTCTTTGAGAGGAAAACAAAATGCTTCTGATCACTTGACTTCTCCAGTGGTAGGCATTACTGTAGGACAGATGGTTAACTGGTCAAACCTTGTGAAAACAGAGCATTGTGTTGGTGAAAGAGTTGTTTGCCTTTTTGGCAGTGACCCCTGCAGTGCTGGTGAGTAGGCAGCAGGATGTCTGAGTATGCTGTATCCCATAGTGGGTGCAGCTGGGGAGTGATGTGGTTAGGCACTGTATGTGGCCCAGAGAGGAGTCCATTTGGTAGCTGTGAGTACTGTGTGCCTGGAATGACTCTGTATCTGCAATTTTCTAACCACTTCTAGCCTTTTCCTCTGAATACAAGAGCTCAGACACAGGTGGGAATGTGAATTGGTTTTTCCTGAACCGTCTGACAGTGCTGTCTCACTGTTACAGATGGGCAGTGACAGGAATGCCTGTTAAGACCCTCTAATGCTGCTGCAGTCTCCTCCAGTGAGGAAAGGAGGTCACAGCATGCACAGGGTAGTGCTGCTGTGAGCTCAGCCTATCCACATGCTGTGCCTGAAATCTGTTTCAAGTCTTATTAGTGAGGAATGCCCACTGTAGCTCCTGTCTGCAGGTAGTGTGGTTTGGCCCTCCTGAGCCACAGTGAGATTACTGAATGCTAGTTGGGTGACAGTCCTCTTCACAGGATGCATGGACAACCATTTAATGCATGAAAGTAGTTTTATTTTTGATGGAAGTTTTTCTGCTATATTTCTTCCTGCTCCCTCTGTCATCTATGAATGCTGTTCTTTGGCAATTTGATGGACTACACTTGATGGACATCTTGCAATGCTCTGACTTTGGTTCTAATTCCAGATGTAATTTTCTGTGCTTTCATTTTTCTTCTCTGAAGTAAGTATGGCACTGCTCCTGCTTTCACAGAACATTATGAAATCCCCCAGTGAAGTCCAATTTCTAAGGGATGTGGATGTGTTGTGTTGTTTCCTGTGGATGGATCCTGTAGGTAAAAAGTTTCCATGGAAACAATAAGCCCTTACTCTTATGTTCCCACATAATCATGGAAGTTCTGTGCATACAGTACAGTTTGCATCGATTTATTTATGTGGAGACTTGATGCTTTTTGCCATCTTAAGCTTTGTTTAAAATACAAATGTTAGTCACTTCTCTTGTGCATGTGTTGATTGTGGTTGAGAATTTGGACTACTTATTTCACTGTCCTTTTAAAATTTCTGAATATTAACACATAAGAACTAAAATTATAAATTACAAAAAATTGGAAGATTAATAGTAGAGTTTGATGTATTTTAATTGTTTAAGTGTTTGGGGATTTTTCATTATTCAGCAATACAGTCTTTATTTTCTGTTACTTATATGTTCATAAATCATGTTACTGCTTTTCTGTGTCTTTAGCAGACAGGTAGAAGGGCACTTTAACATTTTCATGAGTTATTTCAAGATTCTGGTATTCCAGTCTATATTTCTGATAACATACAATACTTGGTAGACTGGTCATGGTAGTGTTGTCAAACCAAATGTACAAGGAGTTAAAAAGAATCACTTTTTAAAGAGATGGTGGGCTGAAAGATCACCATTCATCATTGCCTACTTCAAAACATTTCAAACTAAAGAACAAGTCAAACCATTCAGAATAGCTTTTGCATATTTTCACAGATTGTGTTATCAAGCTTTTTCCTTGCAGTCTTAAGTGCAAGGCAGTGGTTTGTTAGAGAGATCTGGCATTCTTGCTCAATAACACAACTCTAACAACGTGCACTGTTTTTTTTTACTTCCAGAGGTTTCATGGTTTCAGCATCTGCCACCAGCTAACCTGGAGCAAAGATTTTGAGTTCATTTAAGGTCTTAATATAGAACTCTCTACTTGCTCCTGTCCAGATGTTTTAGGAGAAGTATGACAGAATCAGTTTTCTCTCTGAAATTAATTGTCAAACAGCTAAACTTAAACAAATAGATTATGGCATGACTGGGAATAGCTCCTCTGGTGCCACGCATCACAATGCTGCCATAACACAACTGACTGACCTGTTCCTTAAAACTTTGAGATTATCACTTTTGTGTCTGTTCTGAAAAAAAAATGGTTAACCTCCAGCATTTTGCTAAACTCAATTTATCCTGAATTAAGGGAAAATTTAAGCATCTGATGATTGGGTTCTTGATTCATACAACACTTTTTTCTAAAATCATTAATATAATTAATGTAAAAGTCTCTTTATGGTAGCCTAATGTTCAGATAAGTTGAGTGCAGGTAAAGTGTGTTTGACTGATGTTAAACTAAGTTCTTCAATGTGGTGTCTGTTTTGTTGGGTTTTGTTTTTTCCTTTGAAGCCCTACATTAAGACTTGATACTTCCTGGTGTGCAGAAGCACATCCTGTTTGCCATTCACTTTCTGGCAGAATAGTGTTTGGCACTGAGGAGTATCAGAAGGCTGGCATGTTTAAGATAGAAATGCTGGACCTTTACTACTAATGAAATATTACTCTGTTCAAAATAAAACAAGCAAACCCTGCTGATGTCCTAGCTCTTCTATCAAGTATTCTGTCAAAGTAGACCTAGCCTTGAAATCAAACATTTTGACTGCAAAATAGATTTTATATCTCCTTACTTTGCTGATGATGAAAATTTTGGTGACACTGAAAATAATAATATAATATTATGTGTTAGCCAAGTTCAAGTGGCATTATAAGACATAATAGCGTGTCTGAGTTCTTCCATCTGAAGTGCAAATACCTATTCCCAATTTTATGCTACTTCAGTTTAATGAGAGAAAAACGAAACTATTTCTTTGGTCTTTACTCTGCCTGAATTGCTGCTAAAATATTTAATGGTGAACTACCACTTCAGATGTAATTTGTAGAAACAGATTCACTTATTGTCCTTCCTATGATGAAGAAGAAAAAAACAACTTTTATCACTATTTGTCTTTTATCACTACTGTCTGCTTTCTTTCATATAAATGTATGCATGTTGGTCTGTGTGCTGGGGCCTCCTGAGTTGTTAATTATGCTTTTATGGTGTAGGTTGGCTGTTGAAGCTATGTTCAATATAGTATCTGAATAATTAGCTGTTT
>WEIU01014501.1:73818-90901 GCA_013389925.1 Aegithalos caudatus
ATATGTTGGGACCTGCAAGAACAGGACTGTAGCATGGCATAGAAGTATTTGATAAAAAATATAAACTAAATTGCAGAGATCTGGTTCAGCCTTCCCCATGCCATTTACATGTGTTATCAGGGACAATTATATTTGTTTTTCAATTTGTCGTCTAATTGGTGGGCATACCTATGGTTCAGACCTTTTTTAATCTGAGCAATGCCTTCAGGTAAGCTTAAGCTTACTCATACATGTGTATATACAAGTATTTTTTCAGGAAGTTTGCTAAGATAACCTATTGGCAGTGTTCATAGTTAATGCTGTCCAACGCTTTTCATTATGGAGGTGTTTTTTCTTGCTAAAAGTCTTGTTGAACTTTAACTCTTTGGCCCACGTGCTCTGTGCTGTCTGTCAGTTTAAAAGATTCAGAGAGATGGTACAGTTATCTCCCTGAATAAAACTAGGAAATTTACTTGCTTTGATTATGTTAAAGATTTAAAATACATAATTAAAACATAATTGAAGTTCCTAGTCTTTGTTTACCTTTTGTCGATAGTATTGATAAGTAAACCTGCTAAAACAATAACAAAAATTGCTACAATGAAAAAAAAGGTTGCTGGCTTTCCTTCTGAAAGTATTAATTAAAAAAAACAACAACACCTTTCAGAATACCTTAAGAATGCACTCCAAGTATGGACTGTATTCTCAACATTTTTTGTTGTATTCTCAACATTTTTTTTGTTTGTTTCATCATACAGTGGAAAAAAATTCAAGTCTGAAATAATTTATAATGTGATTTTTTTTGTTGTTTAAAGTTTCCTAAATAGGAAATAGGCAAGATGAATTTACAAAATAAGCAGCTCAAGGTGTATTTTATTTTTTTTCCAGCTCCTGCAACTCCTGACATTATTTATCTTTTTGATTCTTTTGTCAGACATTCAAATTTGATAGTTGTCTTTTTGCCGCAGTTTAACACTGAAATAAGTTGTGTTTGACATGTAGTGACTGACAGCTGTTAAAATAATACTGTTGTTTAAATTGTTTCATGGGCTACAAACTGTTGAGTAATTTATGTGCTATACCTTTACTTCCCTTCCATTTAATTGTAATAAGTCATGTACCAAAATTTGGTCTGTCTTTAAAAGTTCATCTCTTCAGTTTCTGATTTAGTTTCAATGTATCAGCTGTCCTGATTGTGCAGATGATGCTGTAAAGTCAAAATGGTGATATTTACTATGTGAAGGATGTATTACTGGTTAATAAACCAACACCCATCTACCTGTAATTCGTTTATGATAGATATTATTTGCATAAGTTTCCTGACATAGGTCTCTCATTAGAAGTGCTGTTATTTTCAACTGTAGTTTCACAGCTTTTGTTTCTGCAGTGAGGTCCTTCATTTTCTGTTTTGTCTGATGATGGCTTCCAACACAGAGTAGTTGAATAATTTGTCTGACCAAATAACACAAGAAAATTATTTTCATTGCTTTTTGAGGGTTGGTTCACACTTCCATCATTTGGGAGATATAAAAGATATTGACTAGCATAATTTGTATCTGATTCCCCATCCTTGCTCTCCATTCTCCTGTTAGAAGAGGCTGTAGCAGAAAGCTAAAAGCCAGCTAACATTTGGTATTATACACATTTTATTTCATTTTTTTCCTTAGTAAGATCAGATGAAGATGTAGTAAATCAAGCCATTAACATTCCAAGTGTGCAGATCATTGCACAGGTTTTGTTTCTGCTTCAACAGACACCCTGTTATTTTACTCAAAAGTGTACAGTATTCTATATTCTTGGGTAGTCATTTGTAAATACTGTATGAGTTCTAAATGTGTTTCAGTGTCACTAGTTGTAAAATTCCTGTCTTGCTCTCCACAGTTTGTTATCCAAAGACTTTGAACATTATCTGCTTCCAAAATGCAAAAGACCATGATGCCATTTAAGAGTAAACAATAAAAGTATAGTTGGACATGTAAACCAGCAAAATTTACAGCCCTAATAAACCACAACACATTTGAGAGGCTAATACAGATTTTTATTGTCTTGCACTAGGAATGTAATATTGTAATCCTTACAGCAGTTCCTTACCATGAATTGGAATTGCAATAAATGAAGACCAAATACTGTTTTGGTAGTTTTGAGTGCCTTTGAATAATATTTGTTAAACAGAAAACTGATTGTTCTCTAGAAAGCTTTAAGTCTTTAAACTAGACAGTAATAAACTTTCTGCTCATCCTAGATCTCTGCACAAAAGACTATAGTTTCTGAGATCCCTTGAGTCCTTTTTCCATATATCCAGTAACAAATATGGAAATGTTGATCATACATTTTCACTGTATTCCTTTTTTCATAATCACTTTTCATAACTACAATGACACAATGATAAATATAAACAGGTCTTGCTCAGAAACATAGAGGAAATTAATGAAGAATGAGGGAAAAAGCAGTGCAACAACGATAAATAAAATAATTTAGGGAAAGTTCATCTGGTATTGCAGGCCAATTTTACAATTTTATGTATCTTCCTTTTAGAAAGATCTATTATTTCTTCTTACTTGTGAATGTGTATTTATATGAAGACAATCCAAAGTCTTTATACTAAGCGGAGGCTTAGTGAATTTGTTGCTTGTACCTGTTCTATATAAGGATTTTTATTTTCTATGAGAAATTCAAATATTCTTATGGACCAAAGTGTAAGTCAAGACACATTACTACTAAAACATTCAGTTAGTTACCTACTGACTTAATTAAAAGGATTAAAACCATGAAGTTCACTGTTTGTTAAAATAATGTGTTTCGGCTGAGAAAAGTAATGGTTTCAAGTTCAAGAATATTACGTTTCTTCACAAAAAGTTGAAGTCCTGTTAGGAAATAATTGTTAAAAAAGTTGTATCATAAATAGCTCTTTTGAAAAGTGGTGAATCCTAAAACAATTTGCAAGATTCCTTTCATATCCCCTACACATAAAGGAGTAACTTTATTGATTAATGTCTTTGAAAATCAATGGCAGGAAGAACACCTTCATTCCCCTGCTGATCATCAGCATGATTTTAGTGAAGCAGATGAAGGGAATCTTCAGTAATTCCTGAAGTATCAGTGTAAGCAGTCAGCAGAAATCAGGAAAAAAAATTCTTAAGTTTTGTTGTTGCTGCTGCTTGGGTTTAGTTAGTTTCATTTTGAGTTGATAGTTTTAATACACAGTAATTTCTTTTCTCATTAATGTCCCATCTTCAGTAATTACTAATTAAAACATAGCAATTGCTGTGTAACTGTTACATTTAATATAGCAACTATGACAGATTTTTGTTAACAGCTTTGTTATTGTGCCTTGAGCATTCCTGCTTATAAAGTGCACTTTTAGCCATGTTTCATCCTTCATGGGACTGTACTCATTATTCATTGTTGCTTCTAATGTGCCTGTGAGAGCAGCTCATTTTTTCTGCTTGAAATGAAGTGTATGGCTCTTTATGATGGTGTGAACATGCAGTCAACATGGAATGAAGTAACGGAGAAGAAAAATGCTTGCCCAACCTACACAGAATGCAGCTTCTGTGGCCTCACCAAAGAATCACCAAAGTCCAGACTTGGAAAATCTGAAGTTTGGGCCAGAGTTGGCAGTTATTTTGCCACCTTATATCCAGGGTCTGATGTGCTCTCAGAAGCTAGACCCAAGTTAAGGTAACATAACACAAAAATAAGCGTAGTAAATAGGACCTGCAGTAGTAAAGATGAAAGGCTGTAATTTGAATGTGCATTGCTAAGTTTAGTCACTGTACCTAATTTTCAGGAACTGATGAGGTTTAAGCTTGCATGAGCCCAATATTTTGGTGCCAAAACACCTTTAAATTCTGTGACAAGCATTTGGGAACCAAATCCCTTTCAAAATCTAAGGGTTTGGCATAGTGATCGTTATTTGGAGAGCTTTCTATTATTATTTTGAGGCATGACTTGTAGTTGTGTTTTCTTTCCCTTTTTAGAAAGTAATGAACTGAATTCAGCAGACAAGTTCTCCAAGCCTAACAGTGCTCAAGATATAGTTCTCTACATGTTTGCTAGAATTTAACAACCAGAAAGTGTGAACAGAGTGAATAATTAGGGAAAGGGTAATGCTTCGAAGGATATTGAGTTCCCCATTTCTAGGTTACTCTGAAATACATTTGCCTCTTTGTTGAAGAAGTAGTTAAGAATGTGAATTGTATATTGAAAGGATTTTTTTACAAGCAGGAAAACCAGGGAAAATCTACTCTAATTGCTCTATGGTAGTATATTTCCAAGAAACTAGATTAGATATAATTATCTTGGGAGGTTAGGCAACCCTCTTATCCCCATTAGTGTACTTACATAATATATGTTTTAATACCATCTCACAGTAAGGCTACTGATAAACCATAGGAGATATGCAGATTTCCACTGTTGCCTTTTCTTTCTCAAAGGCACAGAAGACATATCCCTGTTACTGGAAATACAGTTTTCTTTCTTGTCCTCTTTTTGATATATCTTATTATGGAGATCTTTGATTTTCCAACAGGTTATGCCTTGGGTGTTTGTTTGTTCTAAAGAAAAGAAAAAGGTGATTGTGAACAGCAGAGTGTCTCTATTCCTTGGAAGAGGGTTGTGCAACTGATCGTATCTGGTTGATTTTATTGTAGAAATCAGCAGTAGAAGGAGGAGATTTCTGGTTTTATATGCTTTTTTTTTCTAGTAAAGGATGGTGAGCTGCTGTGAAAACCTGATATGCCTGGGAGTGGTATTGAATATGTCAAATTGCCTGCTAATTTTAAAATTGTTATATGATGCTACCATTGTAATGGTATAAATATTGTTACTGATACAAATGTATTAGTAAAAGAGCCAATGAGGTTTTAGGATTCAAGAAACCCCTCATTAAATCCTGTGAGTACAGCTCTTAGTAGTTGTTTTAAAAAGGAAAACATTTTCTCCATGCCCTCAAGCATGGAGAAACACTGCCAGAAATGTGTGAGCCTCTTGAAGTATCTTTCAGTGGCTCAGTGGAAGATTTTTCTTCTATTTTTATTTCTCTATGGTTGAACACTGTCAGTTTTAGTGATCTGATAAACATGAGGACTCTGCAAGTGCTGTTTCCCTTTGTTTCAGCTTTCTTGCTAGGTTATAACCTATTTAGAAACTTCTGATTCTGTTTCAGGTTTTTTTTTTTTTTTACTTTTTTGTCTTGGGTTTTGGTTTATTTTTCATGTTTGAATTATGAATAAAAATTCTTTTATAAAATAGAAGTATAAGAACCGCTACCCAACACTGAACTTAAAAAAAAAAGAAAAGGCATTCAGGTTTAGAAATTCTTTGTTTCTTGTATGTGTTTGAGATGGAATATTTTCCTGTAAGGTATGCACTTACTGAAATGGCCAATGGCCAAAATACTGATAAAGAGGCTATTAGGATGAATTGTGTTGATTTGATGAGGACTGACTAATAAAATCAGTTCTGATTTTAAAAGCACCATCAACAAATATAACAATAACAAAAATAAACAAGCATTAACAAAAAAAGCTACGTGTTTTGTTGGCACATTGTGCTAATTCCACTCCACCTTTGGATATCTATTTGAAAAGCAATTATAGGACATGCAGCCTTCTGTGATGGGTACTTCCAGTAGGTACTTACTCGGCTTAGAGAAGGTTTTCTCCCCTACTGAGCTCTGTGTGAGCTGAAGTTATTTTGAGCAGTCTGGATTGGCACAAGGTAAATTGTTAATATTAATGCCTTTACAACTTTTGCAATTACAACTTCATGGATCCTTCTGGGGAGAAGTGCTGAAATCCAAGATCTTGATTATACCATGATAATCTTGAGCTTTGCATTTGCTACAGATTGTGTATTCTTAATTTAGGGAGCAGGCAAATTCTTGAAGAGTTGGACTGGACTTTTAAAACCATCTTGCTTTCTGAACTTCTCTGATAGGTCATAGTATAGACATATCCTGGTGATAGCAACAGTTGTTGGTGGTACTAGAAATTACAGGAGAATTGTTTCATGTCACTAACTTTGCAAAAAGAGCTGTGCTCTTTAGATACATGGAACTGCACAAGAGTTAACCAAATCATGGGAGTCAACAAAAAATAATCCTCAAAGGAGATTGCATATTTTTTCAGTTTGTCTGATTTCAGTCTAAGGTCTGTGGGACCTTTTGTTTGACAAACCCCTGGATTTTACATTGAATTCAAAGTGGTGGTTTTATAATCAACACTTCCTTTTTTTCAAACCAGATATCCAGATATTAGTGGATCAAGTTTTCTGTGTTTGGAGCTACAGCATTTAATGCTTCAGAATACAATACCTTGAGTTTCTTTGTGTATAGTTGAAGCTCTTGGAAGACCATCCAAATAAAACATTTGGTACACTGCTGCAAAGATTTTATGTGAACGTTTCTTCCCTTGGTTTCAGTATTTGTTTTGCTTTTAAAACATATTTAAAAAAAAACCAAAAAAACACAAAAAAACCCCAACAAAACAGAAACAGTATATGATGTGATCTTAAGGAAATAAGATGCATTCACCAGTCCATGTGTTTTTTGAGGATTTGGAGTTTTATTAAGGGCAGGATGGAGCTGTCAAATATTTTAAGCAATTTACATAGTACTTCTAGTAGTTTTCAGTAATACTAAGATAATAAGCACAGAATCACAGAATGGCCTGGGTTGGAAGGGACGATAAAGATCATCTGTTCCAACCCCCCTGCCATGGGCAGGGACACCTTCCCCTAGCCCAGGTTTTTCAGAGCCCCATCCAACCTGGGCTGAACCTCCCAGGGGTGGGGCAACCACACCTGCTCTGAGCAACCTGTTCCAGTGCCTCACCACCCTCACAGGAGAGAATTTCTTCCTAAGACCTAATGTAAACCCACTCTTTTTCACTCCCCCTTGTCCTGTCACTGTAAATAATCTCTCTCCATCTCTTCTGTAAACCCCCTTCAGATAATGGAAGGCTGAAGTTAGGTCACCCTGAAACCTTCTTTTTGCCAGGCTGAACAGTCCCAATGCTTTTAGACTTCTGTCATGTGATTTCTGGTGGACTAGATTTTGAGAAGAGGGAGAAGATACTGTGTGAAAGGCTAACATGGTCTAAATAATTTTTGAATAACTTTTGAAGAACTTGTTTGCAACCATATGTTTTGATTTTTGTTTCAGTGAATAAGCTATATAGCAGTTGTGATGGTGATAATTTTACCTGTATTTTTTGTTGTCTTTAATTCCCCCCATTGACATTCATCACTGTGTGAAAGCAACATAGAATTATCCTGTTGTAAATAGAGAACATACAAAACAACCTACAGAAATATGTGAAAATTTATATGGTTGAAGTATGATAGTACTTCTTTTAAAGTAAAACAGTTTACAGTATTTGCTGTGCCAATTGCTTAGCTTTTCCTATGAGGCCAGTATAGATAGGAATAACTTTACAGGTGCATAAGTCATCTGTAGAGCTCACCTACAATTGTTTTTACATGTATAGGGATGACTGCATTGGTAGGTTTTCTAGTCTGTACTTGATATTGCCCTTACCTATTACCCATGATGCAATCATCTATCACACAATCCTTTATTGTTATTTCACAAGTCTCTCATTTCAGCCCCAAGTGTTGTTTAATTGGACCGAGTTTTAAACTTATACCCGAGCTACTTAATTTTTATTCATGTCTCGTTACTTTTAATTGCACAGTAAAAACAGGACACAGTGCAAAGAAGTAGACTTGATTTTGGTTTTAGTATGCAATTAATATTTATTTATTAAATTCCAAACACTTTTATCTGTGGGGAAAAGAGTGGAATTGCAAAGACATGAAGAGAGAGCATTCTGCAATGTGCTGTGTATTTTTGGAAAAGACAAGAAATGATAGGAGTTTCTTTTCAAAGCCTAGGCTGATTTGTCAACATCTGCATTTGGAAAATTTATGTGTTGTTCAACACTTCATAGCAAACACTGAAAAAGAAGTGCTGAACCTGCAGCGCCATTTTTATTGCCTCCAATCAGAAACAAATTGCAGTATAACTGAACTTTGTGTTTATTTTGTGATACCTAGCTAGCAACTTGCCATCTGAATGCTTTCAGTAGTGAACTATCTCAAGAGGAGGAAGTATGAGATTTTTAAAGTCACTTTTGCTATAGGATTGGGTTGCTGCTGTCAGCATGCCAAATTTGAAACCAGGCTGAAAATTGTGAGTGTGTTACAGGTCGTATTTTCAGCCATCTTCATCTACTGCTGAGAAAATACGAAATAAATCCTGTATAGAGAATGATAGAGGAACACCATAGAAGACATCCACTAAATTGAACACTAAGTGAAAAAGCACACACCTCTACACTTTTGGACAAGTTTTGTAGTTTCCCTCCTCAGTTTAACATTACTCAATTACTTACAAAATGTTTGGTAACATTTTATGCATCTGTAAATCCCTGAAATACTAAAGTGCATTTATAATTCTAGCCTTTATAAAAAATTGCCTTACAGAACTGAGTATGCTCAGTTCATATTGCTAAATGTGCCCAAGAAACAGGGTTCTCTTTAGGCCCATTTTTTCTTAATGTCTTGGTTTTGAAAGACAGCTATCTGCCAGCAAAAAGCTGGAAGTTCCCTTTGAATAGAATTTTGCCATTAGGGGCTTTCAGGCAAAGATTTGGGAATAGGAATAACAGTCCTTCGATACGAATATTAAAAATACAAATATAGTAGTACAGAAAGACAAGCAAAACAAAACAAACAAAAATCCTAGAAAACCCTGACAGAGTCAGGGATGTGACCTGACGCCCTGTTGGTCAGGGTGTTAGAAGCAGTCCTGATGAATCCTTCTGGAGTTACAGATGCAGTTCTGTGGAATAGAGATGATCCTGTAGAAAGTCCAGTGGTGGCAAGATGGGTCCAGTCTTCCTCTGGGAACCCAGTGGAAAACAGGATGACCTGGTGTTCTACATCTCCCTTTTATCTGGGTAGGAATGCTTGGGGTACCCCTCACTGGGTGGAACATCTCACAATGGGATGACGTAGTGTGTCATGTCATTGGTGAGCCTTAATGGCCCATTATCAGAAACCATCAGCCCCAAAATGCGTGCTTGGCCACTTCTTGTTTTGGTCAGGCATCCATAAGCACCCAGAAATAAGTTCCCTAGCAACTCACCAGGGAAAAAATTCCACAAGCACAAAGGATACAAATCCAACCCCCAACACTTCAAACTGTTATCTGTCACTCTGCGCCAACAGGAAAGTTACATCTTTTTTCCTTTTGTCATTGTGCTGTGCCCACCCAGAAAACTTGGTTTCTTCCTTCCTAACATAAATGTGCACATAGTCATGACTGTAAGGAAGAACACAGCTTATACAAAGGGAGAAATAGGTACATAGGTCTGACCATATATACTATTCATGACCATTCATCGTTCTTTTACAGTTGGGCCTGTTGGCAAAGTATTTATTTTCCAGGCCAGATTTCAACTTCCTCATTTCTAATCTCAGTTTCTCCTCACTAAAGATGTGCTTTCCTACAGAATCTCACCCTCCCTCCACTGGATTTGAACTTATTGAAAACAATTTACCTCAAGATACTATATTTTGTTACTTTAGGCATTTAAAACTTGAGTTAAAGTATTTCAAGAGAATGATGGGTAGGTATTGAGTAGCTCAAAAGCTACATGGTTTAAAAAAAACCCCAACAGTACCTTAAAAAAGAGAGACATTTTCAATTAAATAATTTCTGAATTGCAGCTTCAGCTAATAATTTTGTTGTGATACTGTATGAATTGCCCTATAAGAGGTGTTATATTTTAGGTTGTTGATTTCTGATCTATGTTTCAGAGACTCTGTATCAGCAATAGTGTGGCCAGCAGGACCAGGGCAGTCATAATCCCCCTGTACTCGGCACTGGTGAAGCTGCACCTCAAGTCTTGTGTTCAGTTTTGGGCCCCTCACTACAGGAAAGACACTGAGGTGCTGGAGTGTCTCCAGAGAAGGGCAATAGAGCTGATGAAGGGTCTGGAGCACAAATCTTAGGAGGAATGACTGAGGGAGCTGGGGTTGTTTAGTCTGAGTAAAAGGCAGCTCAGGGGGGAGCCTGGAAAGAAGTTGTACTGAGGTAAAGATCAGTCTCTTCTCCCAAGTAACATGTGACAGAACCAGTGGAAATTGCCTTAAATTTTAGGAAAAGCTTCTTTACTGTGAGGCTAATCAAACACTGGAACAGACTGCCCAGCAAAGGCATTGAGTCACCATCCCTGCAGGTATTTAAAGGATGGACATGTAGGTGTGGTGCTTGGGCATGTGAGTTAGTACTGAACTTGACAGTGCTGGGTTAATTGTTGGACTTTATGATCTCAGAGGGTTTTCCAGCCTAAATGATTCTGTCATTCTGTGACTGTCAAGCAACATCAGAACACATAAGACTGATGACTCTTCTAATGTTTAAAATGCTGTGCCTTCTACAGTGTATTTGCTTCCAGTCCTTTTATAAAGATATGTTTTCTATGCGTCAGGCAAACTAGACTTGCTGAGTCTTGTGGTTATAGCAGATAGAATATCAAATTGTTTGCTCAAAAATGTGATCAGGCAAGAAGTTTAGTGTCCCCTTAAGATACAAGTTACTTCAAATTCCTTAACATACATTACATGAATGCAATTATTTATTTTGTTAAAATTCATGATTCTTCAAATGTCATTAAAATGAGGCAGTGAACTCTTGATCACCATTATGGTAGAGAGGCCAAGTAGCTTTTAAAAATCAGCATTGCCTGTTTTGATGTTTGAAATAAAGAAGGTGTGTCAAATGAGAGGCTATCAAGTTGACTTGATTCATGGCTAAAACACTAGTAGAAATGCTAGTTCACACAAAATTAAGCATGCAAAGCATGCAATTGTTTCCTCCTAAAAAGATTTGGTGTTTGAAAATATTTTTTAAATGAGCTGAAATTGAGTGTAATGACAGGAGAAGGTACATTTATATGGCCCTATTAGTCTACTTATGGTAAAGTATGCTATCAGAGGTTTGTAATATATGGTATTATTTGATCACTACCGAAAGAAATTAAACCATGAATGTATTGTCTTGGAAAGTAGTGTTTCTTTGAGTATTTTGTGGGATTTTTTTTTCAGTATAGAACAGTGAACTTTCTCAAAAATTACTGGAATTGGTTTGTCTTTAAAAGTTATTGGTGCTAGACTATTCAGATTTGTTACTGTCTTAATTTCTCCTACTGACAAATATCTTGATGAACTTTACTATGGGGATTTTTTTTCCTTTCTTTTTTCTTTTTTATTTTTTAATTTCTGGAGCAGATGTTTGTCTTCTATGTGAGACATATATTGTAGGATTGTGGTAAAGGTGATGAAGTTTATACTTTTTATTGCCTTCAAAAGCTGCTGTAAAATCACCAGCTGTGTTCCCATGGGTTTAGTCAAATTCATTCAGTCAAATGTCCTACTCTTGCAATCCTTGAAATTCAGGGAATAACAGATTTCACTGAGTCAGTTCTTGAAACAAATAATTTATTTTTACTTAATTAGGTGAAGTATAATCTTGAAATATGAGACTTCTATTTTTTCCTAACTCTTAGAAATCCTTAAATAATGAAGCCCATATGTTCCTTACTCTGTGCAAAACTGTGCAAAACTGTTCAGAGAAAACAAAGCCAGTTAAAAATTCAGGGATCTAGTGCAACTGGATAGCTGAGGAAGATACATAATGTTAAGGGTTGTTGTTAAAATGTATCCTTGGTTCTCCTGGTGGAAGGCAGCTTGTGATACTTTCTCACTAGATACTTTCCTTTAGCCACGTGGCAGAACCACAAAAGGCAGGTCGGGGCTTGTGCTGTGTCCCGATGTCCAGGCGGCGAAGGAACCTGGAATTTGCAGTACCGGCTGTTGCAGGGATATCCCGGAGTGGCTTTCTGAGAGGATCTAGGCGATCAATGGAGACGGAAACCGGATCTGCCGTGGTTCGGTATAGGTTTTACTCAGCTCTCGGCGAGCCCCCGAACACAGTAACAAGCAGGGCAGACTGACCCCCACATGGCTGGCCCCTGGTTTTTCCCCGGGGAGGAGGGGCCGATCCCCGAGGAATGGGGGGAGTGACCCAGGGGAGAAGGGCAGGTCAGGCGTCCAATCCCCTTCAGGGAGGGGCGGGGCTGTTTCTCTTGGACCAATCACTGGACGGCCCTCTGCAGGGGTGACAGGGAAACCCCTTCCATCCAAATCAGTCCCTCAGGACTGGCAGGGGCGGCTCTGGGGAGGGGTGAGGAGAGACTGCTCAGCACTGGGAAAGGTACTGAGGTACACACTGCAACAGGTTGTCACCAAGTTTTCCACCTAGAATGAGGGATTAACAAGGTTTGAAAGCCACGAAGCTTTACATTTTTACTGGTGAATGAAGGATTCCTGACAACTTTGGTCAGATCTTTTAATGACACATTGTAGATTGGCAAGGGCAAAGCTGTTGGCACATAAAACTCCAGGTCTGTCAGCCCCCTTAAGATCTGTAAATTATGTATAGCACTTCTTTAGCCTCTGGTTATGGTAGCATTGGAAAGATAGGAATGTTATTGTGAGGCAGGTTTTATGCTCCTTCCTTGTAATATAAAATACCATGTGTTGCAGAGGTGAAAAACAAAGCCACATATCTATGAAAGACCTCACAAATTAAGTTTATGGATGTCACAAGTTTAAAATGGGTGCTTAACATTAATGAAAAAGTCATAAAAGAATAAATGTCAATATATTTTTTCCAGTAAAAGAGCCAAAGAGGGAGAATACTTCAGGGAGGAAATTTTCCTTCCTAATTCTCATTCCATCCAGTCCTAGTAAAGGTTGCTCATTGCATAAATCCTGAAGAAGTAATTATTAGGAGCATTTTCCCTTAAAAGGTATACAGGAATGGAAACAGGTAGGCACTTGTATTTCACAAGAATCAGAACAATAAGAGACGCTTAATTCTGAGCTGTCACCTAAACAATTTCTGTGAAGTTTTAAAACTAATATATGCTAACTTAGACATGAAGCAATCAGTTTTTCATTGGAATAAAAACACAGATGCAGGAATGCTTGGGCATCCTTTCACAAAATCTTCTGGTGCCCCAAGTTTCAGGTGTGTTTTGCTCAGGTGCAGTGTGACCCCAGCTGTGTTCACGTGTTCTTGCTGTGGCTTTGCTAACAAGCCTTCGCAGGCTGTGACTCCTGAGAAGGGCAGTGCTCCTGTGGTTTTTCAGCTTGTATGTGGTGTTAGTTAATAACCATTTCACATCTAAACTGCTTCCAGGCCTTGAACCAATGTCTGCAGTCCTGTCATACGTCATCAAAGGAGGTGTTTGGAGCCAAGCTGTCTCTGTCACCAACTATATGACTGTTTCAGAGGCACAAGTAATTTGTCACTTCTATGGTGAGGGACATGGGGGTAAAGGAGTTTTCTGAATTTTAATTAATGCCATACTAAAACCTGTGAGGAAATCAAAATTCATCCTTGAAGAAGGACCTGAACAGTATAGTAAACGTAGTTTCATGTAATGGGGTTTTTTTCTGTTCTCTGTGAAGTGATTATTTTCTACTTTGAGTATGAAGTAATGCAATGAAAAACAGCATGTGATCCTATCAATGAAGTTATAGTGTATGCATAATGATCTGTTATAACTTTGATGTTTTTCTCTACTTATTATTTGCTTTGTCAGCTTCAGCAACTTTCCTCAAGCAAGAATTCCTAATGTTTAAAATGGAAAAACCCTAGTGTAAAACCATGAACATCTCTTCACAACAGAAATAGCTCATATATTCCCATTTCAGCCTACTGTTGCTCAACTGACACACATTTTTGTCTGACACAGAACTTTGCATAATGCCTATGATTACTTACTTTAATATCATTTTCAGGAAGGTATGACCTAAAGTTCTTTGAGAGTACAGGTAAATAGTAATTTCTATTCTTTGCTCATTATACTGTTGACTTTCCACCAAGAACTGTAAGAGGTCAAAGAAGCAAGATTTACCTCATTAGTATTCTGCCTATAGTTTCCTATTACCTTATGGTTATCTGTTTCATTTTAGATTTAGCTCATTCTGAAGGTGCCTGGCTTAATTATTCTGAAGACCATTAATGCTGTTTTTTCTAATGGTATTGGCAGCACAAATTGCTTAGACAACCTTCACTTCTTGTGTGAGGCCAAAGAGTCAAGGCCAGGTTTCATCTCTATGTCAGTTCTAACTGATCAAAACCCTATGATGCAACAGGCCAGAATAATTTAAAATTTACTTGTAGCTTTTGTTCATTATAAATATACTTATGTCTCACTATTAGCAAGCAGTACTGTCAAGTAAAACTATTTCAAATGTTCAAAGTGAAACCAGTCTTCTGCTAACCTGAGATTCCCTATTATAAAAGAAACAGTAAGCAGAGTTTATTGATATCTTATTATCAATAAACTTGTGAAAAACTAGATTTTCCAACATAAATATTTAGATATACTCTATCTTCAGATTTGTATATGTCTGAAATTTAGATCTGTGACAACAATAGGTCTGTGATGACTCATTATGCAATATTTTTATCATAATTATTTTGTTAGAATTATGTAGTTCAGCAATTCTTGATATAAAGTTCAAGAAGTGTTTGGACAATACTCTCAGGCACATGGTGGGAGTTGGGGATGTTCCTGTGCAGGGCTGGCAGTTGGACTCAATGATCCTTGTGGGTCTCTTCAAACTCAGTGTATTCTGTGATTCTGTGATATGATTAGTGCAAAATCTGCTGGACAGGTTTTTAGTCATAACAGTGTATTACTGCTGCAAGTATCTCAGAAAGGACTAAAAGTTCCTGATAGATTTCTCCCCAAGAACTACTGTTTTTAGCTTAACAGTCACAAACTAGAAGAATAGAGAAATGACAAAAAAATTCAGTGGGATGCAGTTGCTGGGAATAAGGATCCAGTATCTCTCTTGTCACCTACCAGGGAGTCTTGGTTTGGCTTTACCAATCTCTGAATATGAAAAGTGTATATTCTAGTACTTCAGCATGGGAGCACTTCAGTGGCAAATGAAAAAAAGAATGTATGATTTTCTCACTTTTGATCCTATGCATCTTCATAGCTGTACTGAGCTTACGTGAAGCAAAACGTTTTAATTGCCAGTATTGTTTCTGTTCCAGGACTTCTTTGATACTCTTGTAAATTGAGGGACTGTAGGGTCCTTTCTGTAAAACAGTATGGAAATCCTTCCATAGTAAAGCTTCTGCTCTGCTGAGAAGTAATTTTGAGCTGGCACGTTGATTCTATTTTGCAGTCGTGGGCTTTTACTTGCTGGGAAAAAAAACCAAACTTTTTGGGATGAAATTTTACATAGATGATAATAGAAAGATGTATTTCTTTCTGTCTTATGATGGAACTTTTATTTAACTGTCATTTTTAAAGAGAAACAAAAAAAAATTGGAACTATATGTTTTACTCAGTTTTATGATTTTAGACATCAGCTGGGGGTATATTTTTTGTTATATTGCAGGAAACATAATGCATAAAAATGGTGTAATATTTGTATTAACAACAGCTGGTAATTCTCTATGCAAACAAGTCCTATGAGTTTTCAGTAAAGGCTTAAGTAAATGTGCAGGGAATCAATATATATTGTGTCTGAGATTAATCTACCCCATCCTCACCACACCATATTGTAGTGCTTTGTGTAGGTACAGAGAAATGGATTGTTATTGTAAATATGCCAGTGCATCTCTTCCGATGGTCTGGGGGACGTCCTGATGCTTCAAAATGTGACATAGCTTCAGCATGGGCATGAGATTAACAAGACTGTCCTTCACCAATTCCATGTTGGGCTGTAAGATTCCTAAGGTGCTTTGCTTTATTGCATGCTCAGTGCATGTTCCATTTTTCCAGTTTTCACATCACAGATGAGTGTGTCTGACCCCACTGTTTAAGTATCTTGTTTGCACTTTTCTATTTATCTTTTGCTTCCTCCCACCACCTTCTACCCAGTTATCAGGGGCCTGACCTGGATTTGCTATATCCCAGATATTGCCTAAGATGAGAGGGAGGTTGGGCTCTTTGTTTTGTGCTTGGAGTCTCTTAAAATGAGTACTTCAGTAACAACAATAATAGTCTCTATGTAATAATTTTCACCAGTACATTTCTTTTTCCCTTATGAATTTCTTGAAATGCTCCCTGGTTTTGTGGGTGGGTGGCCTGAGGTTAAATAAAGTTTTTACTTTCCAAGTTAGTTTTTCTCTGCTTAGCTTTCTATTTAAGTGTTGGAGTTGAATATAGGCCAACTACCTACATGTGCTTTTGCACTCATCTGTTTTCCATTATTTTGTGTTTCCTGGAGCATGCATATTTTCTGTGGAGCTATATATAGAAGAAGGGTCCTTAATAAAATCTTATACATTGAGCTAGTGCTTGCTAAGTGTGCGTTCTCAATCCACTCATGCATTTGAGGAAGAGAATGGAATGGCTTTGGGAACTCCAGCTAGTTTGTTGAGCCTTGTAACATGGCATCTATTTCAAACCAAGTCCTGTGATAATGTAGTTAAAATTATTTGTTCAAGCTGTAACATTTTGTAGATGTGCTTTTATAAATGCTTATTTAATTTTATGTGTGTTGGTTCTACTATCTTGCCAGATTTTTATTGATGACATTTTTATTTATTAACTTTTCAAAAATATTTTTAGTTTATTTTTCTGAAGATAATTAAAAAGTAAGCACTAGAATGGAAGATTGCTTGCTTTTTTACTTCAAGTGAAAAAGGTTCGTGTAAAAACACTGAGATTAGAGATGCACGTATATATGAAAAGAAATTATATAACAGAGAGCTAAGTGTCAAAATACTGCACACCTTAATAGAACCTTAAAGAAGTAAAAATGTCTGAATTCAGTGTAAAACATCTACATGTCTAAATGAAAAAAATTGAACTTCAAGGAACTGAGAAGCCGAAGAAAGAAGGTATAGCCTATGTAGCAGCTCAAGAAACTATTTTGTATTGGAAAAATGCTTTATATTCTAATGATTTAAACAAAAAGTATACACTGATTTGTGCCAAAGGCAGAAGAAGCTGGAGTTGGTAAATGAAAAGAGAGAAATTTTCAGAAAACAAGGAGA
>WEIU01014501.1:104134-117281 GCA_013389925.1 Aegithalos caudatus
AGATGCAAATTTTATAGTTTATTTTATATATCCTAAAATGTTGTTATAGCTCACTTTCCTCTAGACTACTTTACTTTCAGAGAAATAAAAGGAAATTAAAAATCAATGATTCAATTAAAAAAGATGTTGAGTATATTATCCCCACATTTAATTACTATTGCTAGTTTATTTTAAAATTTTATTTAATTGCTTTTACTATATAGTTATTAATAGTAATAGGAGGTAGCTATTAAGGAATTGGTATATGTGGAAATTTGCATATTTTGATTTCTGCTTGACTGCTATTCAATGTTTAGTTTGGTTTGATATTCATGAGATAAGCATTCCAATCTACCAGATGGGATTTAGAAATTATGAACTAGAAATATAGTTCAGAACTGGTGAATTCATAGACTTAGCATCTTTTAGCCCTATTAATATTAAAAGTTGTTCAAAAATAACTTTGCATGTAGAGTGCTGCTTAGTTGATAAAGCCCGAGAAATAAATTACTGGGGAAGATACTGTGTGTCATTTAATATTGTGGTTGGCTGTAGAACAATAATCTTCACAACAGGAAATAAAACAATAATGTCTCTTGAGGCCTGCCAAGCTTTCCTTTTCATTTTCTTTGCTTTCCACTCTCTCAACCATGACTTGACCTATCCCTCACATCTGAAGAAAATGATATTCAGTATAAGCTTTTGCTGGCAATGTCTTTCCAATTTGCAGGATGTTGACTGAAAATCCTTATTTCACTTGTGAACATTTTTAAAGTGAAATTTTGTTTGAAATCAGTTCTGATTTTGCTTAGTAGTTGTTGCCTTTTCAGTATTGAAAAATTTTCTGGCTGGTCTTGAGTGAAGATACAGAGTTTAGCACTGGAAACTGAAAAATAATCAAACAGCAGAAAATAATGAATATAGCAAATTATTTGATCTAAGTGTACAAAGCCATTTCTGATGAGCTATTCAAGCCCTTTCTTTTTGAATTAAACTTCATTTTTCAGTGCATTGCAGCTCCTCTGTGGATCCGATTCCCTAAGTATGGGTTTATTTGTGCCCATGTGAGTCTGTGTCATGAAGACACAGCTCTTTGCTTCCTTATTCTGTAGGTGACAAATCTGGGTTTGAAATGAAGCAAAGTGGAATGTAGACAGCATCTTTTTTTGACCTCTGCCCCATGCTTTTGTGTACAGTTCTGATTCAGCAGAATGTCTTCTTTATCGCAGAACTTCAGCTAAGGCATTAAAAATACTTTCCATTTAAAATTAAAATCCAAAGTGAGCATTTCACAATGACATTCTTCCAAAAGAAAGTGACCTGAAAATTGCAAGCAACTTTCAGTGATTTTTCACAGAATTGTAGAATACCAGGATGGAAGGAATCTCAGGAATCATCTGGTCCAACCTTTTATTGCCGTAAGCACCATATAGACAAGATGGCACAGCACCCTGTCCTTCTCAGTAGTAAAAATATCCAGTGTTGGGGAATCCAGCACCTTTTCTGCAGAGATCATTTCAATGGCTCACTGTTCTCATTGAGAAACATTTTCATCTTGTGTCTAATCAGACTGTGCACAGTGTGCCCAACTTGTACCCATTACTTCTTGTCTTTTCCTTGTAACTCCTTGTAAAAAGGAGTCTTCATCTTTGTTGCCACCCTTGAAATACTGGAACATGATAATGTCTCCCGTAAGCTTTCCTTTCTCAAGGCTGAACAAACCCAGTTCTCTCAGCCTTTCCTCATGTGGCAGGCTTCCCAGTCCAGTTTTATGGAAAGAAATATTTTTTCTGTGTGAAAAACAGAAGGAAGCTTATATAACAGGAAGCAGGTTATGATCATTAAGAAATTGCTTTTTTCATTAAGCAAGTAAGTGGAATACTGAACAGCAGTGGAGGAAAAAATACAAAAGAAGTAAGCTCATGAAAACACAAGAATGTATTTAAAGTGTTTAATAAAATCAGTTGCACCATTCCATTTTATTTGATGTTAAGGTGTTCTAGCTTCATCAAAATTAAATAATTTCTGAAATATTTTAGCAGAACTCAGCTAAGGATTCTTGGAAACATTTTCCCGTTATTGTTGTAAATTTAATTATAATAATATCCCCAAGCTTTATCACCTTAGTCTGCTTTATTTGAAGAGTAAAACTGTTGTGTTCAGTTTTAGGTGGCACTCTAGCTTCTTGGTTCTGAGCATACTTTGAAAGTTTTGAGTCATTATGTCATCAAAGGAGGCATAAGTTCTCAAAAATTGTTTAATATTGCTGTATTGGATTTGGGGGCTTCTATTGATAGTTTTAGATTCATAGCAGGTAAACCTTATTTTTACTCAAAACAATTTCATATAGTCAATTAACTTGATGTAGTGGAGCAAAAATTGACTTTGCTTCTCTGATAGCTAGAAGTCATCTCTTTATCAAGCTAAATTTATTATCAGTTTGTTTCTGTATACATTCTTTCTAAATTTTGAAGATTCATCCTTTGTATTGTTCATCATATTTTGAGAGACCTGTAATAGAACTTTCCCTTTTTGTCAGTTTCCGTGTTCCCATGAGTATCTTAAAAGGTGTTGTTTATTCCTGCTCCAATTTGAACAGGAATGACCAGTTTTGCACAATATTCCAGATCAAGCTTTCTGTTCCTAAAAACTGTAATGCTACTGCCTGTCCAGTAGCACGTTTATCATACTGCATAGATTTAGAATCACTTTATTGATACTTTTTTGTAGCTGCTATTTTAGTTTTGAGACAAAACCTCTAGACTATGTTGATTTTTATTACATGAAGACTATGTCAATTCAAATTATTAATGCTCTTCTGTCCTTTTCTATTCACCAGGCAATATAGAAATTCATATAGTTTTAATTTTTCCCTTTCTCATATATTTTCTGGTATTGGGGAAAGAATGTTAATGTTTTTTCCTTTACTTGAAAAGAATATAGATCTTGAAAGCTCATAATTTTATGCAATAGTATTTGCAGGGTTTTTGTCTTCTGAAAAGATAATAGATATAATTGAAAGTAAGAAATTTAAAATTATTTCTTCATTAATCAGTCTGTGCTGACAGTATCTATTTATACTGTGATTCTATAAGCATATGTGCTGAGTTCAAATGATTTTGATGGGAGTATGTAAATATGTATTAACATTGATAAAGCAATTTGCCTAGAAACAGTTCTGTGTCTGACTTTGCAGAGTGTCTAGTGTTTCTCTGGGTCCTAATTCAAAATCTGAGCATTATTATAATCCATGTTCCCCACTGTTATTTGCAGCCTCTTCTGCATAGGGCATAGACTGGTCCTTAATCCAGTACATCATGTGAAGCACATGAAGCTAATGGCACAAGAGCACGTACTTAGTGCTGAATTGTAGTCATTACTATAAACCATTTTTCCCCGTTGTATTCCCAAACAGAATTATAGGTGAATATGTGTGGAAGTATAGTCAGGTGAGTAACTAGATAATGTGTGTTTCTATATGCAAATGAAATGTAGAAGTCATGGCAAATAATCAGTTTAACTCTAAGGACAGATTTCTTTTTATGTGAGAAAATGATGCCATCTACTTCTCCAAGAGAAAGTAAAATATAGTTATGAATGATCTGTTTCACATAGGTAGATCCCATGTTGCCACATCTCATTTTTGACTGAGCAAGCTAATAGTAGTTGATGGTCATTCCAAAGTATAATTAAACAAAGAAAAGTGGGTGTTTTGGGGTTCTTTTTACTGTTCATCCTGACAGCTCAGCCCCCCACACCTGCTTTCTCACTTGGTTAGTGGGATAGGGAAGAGAAGCAGAGGGGAAAGGTGGGAAAAATCATGGGTTGAGATAAAGACAGTTTAATAGGCAAGGCAAAAGCCACACATGAAAGCAAAGTAAGGAATGTATCCATTGCTTCCCATGGGGAGTCAGGCATTCAGCCATCTCCAGGAAAGCTGGGCTCTATCGTGTGTAACCATTACTTGGGAAGAAAAATGCCACTCTCAATGTTTCTGCTTCCTCCTCCCCCTCCTTTCAGATTTACAGGCTGAGCATGATTCCATAGAATGTAACTTATCCCTTTGGTCAGCTGGCATCAGCCCTCCTGCCTATGTCCCCTCCAACTCCTTGTGGACTCCCAGTCTCCTGGCTGGCGGGATGGGGTGAGGAGCAGAAAAGTTCTTAATGTAAGCCTTGCTTAGCAAGAATTGAAACAACCTTGAATTATTAGCACTGTTTCCAGCAAAAATTGAAAATATAGCCCCATGTGAGCTACATGACGAGATTTAACTATTTTCCAGCCAAAACCACCAGTACAGGTTTTCCTCCAGTAATGATAAAGTGAGTAGTTGAGATTTAACTGTAAGTTATGCTAACTATGTGAGAGTTGTAATGGTGTAAGAATGATTTTCACTACGTGGTCTTTAAAGGTCCCATCTAACCCTAACCATTCTTTAAATCTGGGTTCTTTATCTAAACAGCTAAACTTAATTTCAGAACAAGAAAGATTTCTTTATCTGAGTTTGAGGTGTTTGGCTACCTGATTTTCATCGAGATAATGTAAATTCCTTGAGGAAAATCCTGTGAAATGGGGTACATCTAGGTTTCCTTTTATATTGCAAGCCTTGAACTGTTAATCTGACAGGGAATGATAGGATGGTTGAGATCTGTATTTTAATTTAAGAAAACTATGTAATTTAAAACTCAAAAACTAGATGTGAGAAAAGAGTAATTTTGATGGAATATGGAGTTGGTTTCTTCTGAGTTATCATCTGATTTGTATAACTATTAAGTAGACTTCATGAATGAGACTGCAGAGCTAGCTAGGAAATCCACAATACCATACCTACAAAAGTCTCTGTAAACACTGGTTTTAAAAATATAATAATGACGTTAGTATAATAGCCAAACAATGTGTATCTGTGAGTAAAACTGGAAGACAGAGATTATACAGAGAAACGTAATTTTAAAAGGTACAGAATCGTTCACCAGTACAATAAATTACATGATTTCCCTAAGTATCTGTTCATGTTAAAGTTATGAGAACTGCTGCTTGTACTGTAGGTGTTCCACATCCTTCTGCACAATGCAGCATCCTGCCCAACAGGGCAATTGTTTTAACAATGTATTGCTTTACAATTTACAGGATCAGCCTAAGCTGTCAGTGACCTCAGGAGCCATGCCACCCCAGGCCAATCTTGTTGATTTTCCTTATATTTAAAGCCAATTAGCAGTTGTAACCTTGGTTACCGTCACCTTCTGCGTTCTTGCCATGAATGTGTTGTTAATGATGTAAAGTTGTTAAAGAGTTCATTAGTGTTCCTTTTCTATGCATGCATAAACAATTCGAGCAGGGTAGATCTAGGCCAAAGCTTTTGGGTAAGTCTCCCCCAGTGTCATTTAATTATTTAAGAGAGAGAAAGATGTGGTCAAGTTTTTACATATTTGACCAGTGATTTCGGTTAGACTTCCCCTATAGCAGGCTTAAAATGACAGTCCTCAGTTAAACAATTTACATTTTGCTTTTTCTAACAAAAAATTTGAGGAGGCTAGATAGAAAATGAATAGTACTTTGAATTTGTATGCAAAAAAAAAAAACAAAAACCCCAACTTAAATATAGGAAAAAAGAAAAGCTTATCTGAGTTCTGGATTCAATAAGGCAATAAGGTTTTAATATTGTTATTATCATTATTAATATTATTGTTATTATTATACTGTCATGTTTTATTTAGCTCTATAAGTCAAATTGTAGTTCAGTTTTTTAGCTGTTAGGTTTCTGCATTTATTACTAGTGAAATTTGCAATAAAATATTTTTCTCTAGATTAAATAACTATAAGAAGGTATTGACATAAAATGTGTTAAATATCTGTGTAACTGTTTGAATAGGTTGTATTTAACCCTTTATTTTCCCCAGAACATGTCATGCATCTTGTGTCTCACAGCAACATGTGCTCACAAGACTGGTTCAATTCTATTTCATATAAATTATTCATAATTTGTTTCCTTTTTGTATAATTGAAGCTCTCATTAATCTTTCACTTAGGGAAAAGGAGCATAATTTCAATGTAGAATTTAACACCTATTAATTATTTTTAGCTTTGAAGACGAGATCTATGTCTGACTACATTAGACTTGTTCACATAACTTCTGACTGAAAGTTCAATAAATTATTTTTCTACCAATTTTTCATATGTTCATAAAAATTTTATACTTAGCTTAAAGTATATAAAACTCCAGGTTATGTGATAGGGTTACAGATACTGAAACAAGAGGGAATTGCCAGATTTTCATTTAGTTTCTATCTGGCAGATGAGTTCTTGAAAATGAGAAAATCAGACAGGGCCAAGTAATTAACCTAAGTTTTTTATAAGGTGAAATGAGTTATTCTCATTCTAGCTCAGTGAAGCCTTCAGTTCCATCATTAACTGAACACGTACACCATAGTGGGGAAGTCAAGATGATGGGAAGTGTCAAAGAAACGTCTCTGCTCATTCATTTATTGCCAGAGTAACACCAGCAAGGAAAGCTATGAAAGCATATCATGTTAGAGGAAAAAAAAAAAAAAAGGAAAAAAGGTAGTAGTAGAAGTTGATAATGCAACTTTATCTTGTTAAAAATCTCAAGGTAATATTAAATGTTTAAGTTAAATTGCAAGTTTATTTATATTCCCATTCCTGAGGCTCCTTGATATTTATATGGTATTTTGCTGTCCAATACTACTTGAATTACAAGGTCCAGAAACTATTTAAGGATAAGGTTTCTACTGTGCTGACTACTGCAGGTTGTATAACTCAGGCCTGTAAACAGAAATATGTATGCATAATTTGTTTTAAAAGTCTATACTGATACCATTTGCATGCTTGCAAATATGTGAATATGTGCATGTAAGTTTGTGTAGTGTGTATATATATATGTATATATTTCAACCCTAGTAGTTCAAATTTTATCTAATCATGTAAGTTTGTGCAGTCTCTGCAACAGGATTCATTCTCATTCTGAAGTGGTTTGCAAAGTAATGATTACTGCAAAATATATTCCTAAATATATTCTTAAGAAGAAAATAGGGTTGTACGTGCACACCTAGAAGCCATTTCATGCATTCATATTAGCACATAAGTTTTGTTATAGACAGGTGGAAGAAGAAGAAAGTAGCAAAGCTACAGGGAGCATCCCTAGATGCATCCCTAATGTATTCTTCTGCTTTGTTATCCTCAGTAAAAGTCTTCCCAACCCTACAATTGGTTTGGTGTTGGTTTTGTGTCCTAGGAGGTTACGCAGTGCAGCACATCTCTGCAGCTGCAGTGCAGTGCCAAAGTGTTGTGGATCCATTTCAGCACACATTCAGCGCTGTTCCACCCGGACTGTGGGCTGGCTTTCCTGCACATAATGAGCCTGCACATATCAGGGCTGTCATGTGAGCACCTAGCCTGGGTAGAGACAGCCTGAGCTCTGTCATTCTTCCTTTTATCTAATAGAGGTGTCTGTGGCATAGAAGATTAAGTAGGGCCTCTTGAAATCTGCAGCATCTATGATTTCCCTTTTTATGTGATTTTGTTGGAGAACTGAGGTGGAATAGGGTCTGGGGAGATATCAGACCTTTAAATAAAAGATAACCTTTATAACCAGATTCTTTCAAAAAAATCGTCTGGGGAGTCTCTGGAATATAATGTCTCTGTTTTGTATTGTCAGTGTCACTGAATACTTGCCATTGCAACTGGAATTGTGGTGTTCCCTTTAAATAAAAAAATGGCAACAGAAAGTGTGGAATTGTAGAATGGAATTCCAGAAAAGGAATCATAATTATTGTGTAAGTTAAAGCGCCGACTTGTGATGTATGTAACTTCAGTGTAACTTTGTGAAAGTAATTTCTACTATATTATTTCATCCTCATAAATATGAACTAATGAACACTTGAGATGAAATTTCACTCAAAATAGTAAGGTGCTTCAATCCTCTAGAGACAAAGGTGTTAGACTTACCCTGGTTGATGGTAGAAGGATTTAACTTTGGAAAATTAATACAAGGAAGGAGGAGAAAATATAGCAGAAGACCTAGTTTTTCTTAAGATGAATCAACAGACAGGCTGCAGTTTAGTGTTTGTTCCACAGGAGATGGAGATAGCTGGTTGAACCAGACACCCTGCTGCAGTTTCAGAGCTGTTCAAATATTTGCCTTAGAAATGCCAGTCCTATCAATTTCATTAAAATGGGTACGTGGTCAGAGATGGCCCTATGTGGATGCTGACCATAATCACTTGTGTTGACTCTGCTGACTGAGAAAGAAAACTGCTTGTGACCTTATTAGGCTAATTACCTCTGGGGTTAATCTGTTATTCCCTCCCCCTGGCCCTTTCATAAGGTATGATATGGGAGTAATAGGATAATGTTAAGAAGGGGAAATTTAAACTGAAGGAGAAGAGCATAATCTTGCCAATAACATGCCTTAGGCTGCTGTGTGATTTTGTGTTGTGGGTTACAGAAATCCTATGTCTTTGGGCCTTGAAATTTGGAATGTAAATGGAAATATTTTCCATGATATTTTTGTTAGCTTTGTTCCTGTCTCTGATTTTCTGTGTATGTAGTGTTTTTTTTTTAAAATATTTCTAAAGGAAATGCACCCTAGATTTTCTTGCCCTACTAATTTTTTAGAAAAAATCAGTGGTAGGAAAGGTACAACTTCTGTACTAGATCAGTGGACTGTGATTTCTCTAATAACTAAGCTTTGTTTAAATAGAAGTCTTCAGATTTCATCCTTTGTGAAGATCTATTTTTTTCTGATACTGCATCAGTTTTCTATTTCAGTACTTGATATTTCAGGTTTTTTTCTCTTTTTTCAGTCTGCATTGACACTGACAGTATTTATTTCTTAACCCTGTAGGCTGCAATTTATGTAACTGAGGTATTGTTTTTTGTAAGGTATTTTAAATAGCCCACATTACAGTAAGAAGAGAGAGCTACACCAACTGTAGCTTTCAGCATTTTTACACCCAAATGTTAAAGACTGGTTCTCTTTCATGATGGATGGGGAGTAAAAGAATGATTTTTGTTTTTTTTACTTGTGACAGTTTTATCTTTTCTGTTGTTTTGGAGAAACAAAATTTTATTACATACAGCATAATCATTATCTGGCAGAAAAAGATGAAAAGCATGCCAGATTGAATTCATAGATGTATTGGTATTACAAAGAGGATGTCTTGTTTTCCATTTATTTTCTACTTATGAATAAATGATGCAGTTGAATTTTGAGAAGTGTTTGTTGTTCTTAGCTTTAATATAGTATTTATTCCATGTAAAAGAATCATGTTTCAAATTGCAGTGGGATATGTTCACATGTGTATTCTGCACTTTTATTATTCAGGCTGTAAATTGTAGCAGTATGTAAATGTGATAATAAATGTGTTTTGAGTTTTATTGCTAAATTAGAATACTACACCTTTTTACTCTGACGTGAGAGAGAAGAAAGATTTTTATCCTATGCATATGTTGGATTTTTTTCATTTAGAGTTATAGAGTCCTTTAGGTTGGAAAAGACCTATAAGGTCATCAAATCCAACCATAAACCTAACACTGCCAAAATGGAAAGTTTCCCAAAACAACTAATTTTCCTGTCAGTTTGAGCTCTTCTTCTTCTTTGGTATTTACTAGTATATTAAATAGGACTCCTGGAAAAACTTTGGTTTTGTTTGTTTTAAGATTAGGATTCTAAACTGTCCAGGGAAAAAACACATTAAAATTTCTTTTTGGAAAATGTAGTTGGATATAAAATACTTCAATTGAAAACAACAGATTATGTCATTTTTCTATGAATTTTTATTCCTCCCACAGAAAATAATTTTATAGGTTATAGAAATTTTGCCTCCTTTATTTCCTGTGTAGAGAAAGGGGGGAAAAAAAAGAAAGTAAAAAATGTGAAGAAACAAATACTGAGAGATAAAAAAAAATAAAATTGAAGGATATGGAAGATTGTATTAATTCTATGCAATCCCATTTTACTCATCCTGGATATGATTTGGTTCCTCACATTGTCTTGAGTTCCAGAGAAGAATCTGTTGTAAGGCTATATTTACTGTAGGTCAGTCAATAATTGACATTTTCAGTATAATCATTGGAAGAAATGTGTAAGGGAAATATGTAAATAAGGGCTAAAGGCATATTGTGGGAGAGGAAGTGGTTGTAGATAAAGCCCATTTCCTCTACAGGCCATTAGCTTGAACTTGTGTCCTCCCTAGACAAAGAACCCCCCAAACCTGAAATATCTGCAGACTTGTTACTTTTGTGTTTCATAGAGAAGCTCCTGAGTACAGGCTCTGACTTGTGTAAGTTTGAAGGCAGGCAAAATAATTATGTGAAGTGAAATTTATGATAATGAGGTCACTGAGCAGAGGTGCCTTGGTGCTGCTCCATCTAATTACAAACTCGTGGTACAGGAAGACAACAGCAGCAGTGCAGGTGCTGCTGAGAGCTCCCAAAGTACTCTGTTGGTTGTGAGGTGCACCAAAATTGTATCTATATATATAGTATATATAATAGTTTACCTATTTGATGCCAAAATAATTGAATTATTTTTTGTATTATGGAAACTTGTGTTTATTGAATCATGTTTGATGTTTGTTTTCTCTGAGTAATATTCCAGAATGTGTTAATTGCTTCATGTTATCTTTGTAATCTATAAATATTAACGCTTATGAAATGTTAATTACAGCTGATAAAAACAAAATGCAGAAAAATTAGCTATTTAATTAATCAATTTAAATTATAATTGCATGGATAATTACTAAATTGTCAAAACATCAATAATTATGTGTGTTGAATTACAGTAATATGGGATTGGTTAAGTATTTTATGTAGACTAAGTATGATTTCCCTTCAGTTTTGTTGCTGTTGTGGGTTAAGACCATTTTATTTAGAACTGAGATAATAAAATGCTGAAGGGCTCATCTTCTGAATAGCCAGTTCAAGACTCATTTTTAAAGAAGTGTTAATGTCCCAGTACTATAAATGTCTAATGGTGCTCCCTATCTGAGAATCCTGGTCTGCAGTCCAAAGGGGTATTTTCAAATGTGTGAAGATAAATTTTGGGTTTAAGTCATTGTTTTGGGATTTCAACAAAAATGGTCAAATTTTCAGGGAACCAATAGAAGTTATATGTTTAGAATATCTGAAGTGATGCATCTCAGAGTTGATGTTACTGATATCAAGGTCCTAAAATGGAATTTTTTTTTAAATAATGAGAGGGTGATTCAGACAAGGTTTTTAATTTTTGTTATTATTTTTATGTAAAGGAGAGAGAAAATGGAATGAGGAAGATAATGGAGGAAAAAAGGGGAAAAAGTGAATACTGTAAAAATACAGATGTCAACCCCACTTTGATTAATATCTTGTACAACTCTGACTTCCCTTGTTCTCAAAAGAAAGTTTGTTTCTTTCCAAATGCTTTATCACACCATATTCACAGTTCACCTTGACTTCTGTAGTAAGCAATATTAGCTGAATATTCACTGTGTTGACACTTCCAGCTAAGTGCAGTTCTAATGTTCTGTGGGTGCCTACCCTTTTGGCATCCGAGTATTTTTAAAATACAGTGTAAAAATTTCTTGAGAAATCTGTGACTAATCTGTTGTTTTTGAAGGTCTGTTTTAACAGTTTTTATGTGCACCATCATTGACAGGAATCACAAACAGTCATCTTGCTGTACTTTAGTCATTGGAACATTCATTTCTGCTGCTTGATCTTGAATGTTTCTTGAATGCATGTTGTTGATCATGTTTTTTTCTCAAAATAGACATAGAGAATATACCATACTATATGACATAATTAATGTAAATGTGCTTTTTGGAAATTTTTTTCCCACAGATCCAAAAAGTGATTAAAATACAAAGAATGTTGCAAAGTGCAACATTAAAACTTTATGTTGTAAGTGACCTAAAAGCTTTTTGTTTAACATAGACAAAAAGTTTTCGTGTAACACATCTCCATTTATAGGGTTGAATCAAGAAATGGTAACTACAGTATCGTCTTGTAAGTATGGTCTCTTCTTCTTTAAAAGAAAAAAATCATCTCTTTACATGAGTTTTCTTAGTGAGTTCAGATTTGAAAGATTTTTCAACTCAGTGTTTAGAGCCATTTGCAGGGCTAGGTGTTTAACAATGTGGATTACAGTAACACGAGTTCATGCTCTGGTCAGTTGCTGCCTGATGTGGAAAACACGCTGCTTATCAACTTCTTACATGCATAAGATGTGCAATTACTGTGGCAATTCTGTATATTTATTCTCAATTCAAAATGGTTAGTAAAGCAGTTGGTTTCTTGCAGGTAAGAATAAATAATTGAAAGCAACTTAGTTTTGTACAGGAAGAAATTCAGTATGGTTTGTCTATCTATGTATTTGTTTTTGGGAAGCAATTAAGCACATAAAGGCCAGTCAGCATGGGATCTGTGCATATCTACATATTCATGCATTCTGGAGTGGCCAGCAAATTGTCTACATTAAAAGTGTGCTTTGGAGCCCAGCATGTACTTCAATTAAACAACACCCAAAACAAATTCACTACAAGGAAAGAGCCTCTTTTATTTTTTGTCATCTAGAGATCGCATGATTAGAATTTTGTTTCTGGGCCATTGTCTGGAGGTTTTGTGTTCTATTTTTCATTTTTTAAAAATTGGATGGTACTGGCAGACTCTTTCTTTACCAAAATATGTTTAAAGGTGGAAGAATATCTGAGAATCTTGTTTTCTGTTAGCTCATAGAGGATCAGACCAGGTTCACTACTGACTTTTTCACATGCTCTTTGTTCTAAGGTTTGAGAGGTTACTAACCAAATATATGAATTTTTCTGATTACAAGTTTTTATTTTGATTTAGTACAGATTTCCTCCTGCAAAAAAATAAGCTAAAAAGCATTCTGACATTCTTGCAGACTTGCAGCAATAGCTCTTTGGTAAAGTAAATATAATTTTTAGCTTAAACTGTAAGGACTTCTGTTAAAAACCTAATGCATATACTTGAATTAAAAGTAATGCACCTTTGAGTGTTTTTCTGCATTATGTTACTAGATACAGTCTTAAACCAAAGATAAATTGAGTAGACTCCATGGCATAAACTCCTATTGTGGCTCTATGTAAATAATAAGCAAAATGTATTTCTTTTAATTCAGTGCTGCTAAAAACAAGATTCTCAGATATTCTTC
>WEIU01014502.1:1550-18503 GCA_013389925.1 Aegithalos caudatus
GTGAGCTCAAGAAGGGAAGTCTTAATCCAAGTGGATTCCTGAGCAGCTAACTGGCACACAGGACTCACAGCACTGTGCTCAGTAAAACCAGCACAAGATGACAATTGTGCCTAAGTCCTGTTCTAGTTGTGAGTATGAAGTGATCAACAACTTCTCAGTTGAACGAAAACAGAAAGACTTTTAAATTGTCACACAAAGCCAAGACAAAACCAATCCTTTTTGTTACCTTTTTTATCATTCCCTGAACACAACGGCTTTACCAGTTCTGCAAAATAAATTCTTCTCCTTAGTGATATATTAATCATAAGACTNAGTTTTATAATTTTAGTGGCATCTATATGACTTTTGACTGGCTGAACACACAGCAAAATTGTACTATTTTTGAGCTGAGCATACAGCAGAACTTGCCTTTTTTATTCAAGTTTCAGAAAACAAGCAAGAATTTCGACAAACACAAGTGTGGTAGGGAAGGAGAAGCAGGCTACACTGCTGTGCCAGTGCCCTGATCTAGTCAAAGAAAGGGTTTACAAGGCAAAGAAAAACCAGTGCAAATAGCATTGGTGCTGGGGCTGCACAGAAGACATTTATTTTTAGCATTTCAAATAATAATGCATGATTTAAAAAGTGCCTCTTCGAAGACTTTACCATCCACATGTTAAATAGACTGATCAGATTATTTCTATGTATTTATACCAGCATCTGATTTTTTAATTCACAGCTTTAACTCACCACTGGTGCTCAACATGCATGCTGAATTCCTTCAGTTTTGACTTGCCAGCACTACAGAGTATCTGGCCTACATACCAAACTCCAAATGTAGAACTTAAGAACTAAATGCCTTTTTTTGTTACAGTAAAATTTTCCAAAGCCAGCAGAAAAGCATGCAAGTAGTGTTTTCCTTGGAAACGCTTAATAAGAGTCCACTGTATCTTTATTCAAATTTTTGGTGCTGCACAGGCACGGATTAATTTATGAAGAGTCATTATAGGAAGGGGGTTACTCCATTAGGTGACACTGAATTGAGTTTTCTTAAGTGATGAGCACCAGGAAACTCTCAGTTGGATGTAGTTTTGCCACTGACCAACAGCAAAGTCAATTTAATATTGAAAAGGATGACTGTTCAACAAAGAAAATGAGGGAAATACTTACTGGCTTGTGCAATGATATTTGTATGCCTCCTCAGCATAGCAGCAGCAGTTTCTGACAAGGCCACAATTACTTCAAGTGCCAACTGACGCTGCATGTTACTGAGACTGGCATCTGCACACAACTACAACCCAAAAGATGAGAGTAAATGGTTAGAACAGAAGTTTAGGGGTGCAAAAAGTGATTCTTTGAAAACATTCCTAGCTTTACCTTCAGAGTTAGTTGCAAAGTAGCTTCTAAATGTGGTCGTAAATACTTAGGAACAGAATCTGCAATTTCTACAAGGGATTTCAGAACAGAATCATCATTTTGGTAGCAGGAATCATTTAGAGCCTAAAAAAGGTAAGATGGAGATAAGATTAAATAAAAACAAACAACATTATGAACAGGACCAGTGTTATAGAAGGAATTTCATTAACTGTATTCTTGTTTCTCTGAACAGTCTCATTTAGTATTAGTAGCTAAGTAGCCAAAGCCTGAGGCTACAAGAACTGACCAGAGTAAACCTTCTGTTCAAACTGATGCTGCTAACAATGAACTAGCTGATTCCAGCAGATACAAGCAGAATGAAGAAGATAAGAATGAAGCTGATAATTCCAAGAGAATGAAGTAACTTCATCACAAGATCAGCCCTGCAACAGTGAAAACCAGTAAGAAATCAAGAGACCACCAACTAGAAGTACGTGGCTGGGACTGGGCCACCAGTGGTACACGTACAGTTGAGAGACAAACTGGGGTAGGGGTCCCTCTCTGAAGGCACCAGCTCAAGCTGTAACCTGAGAATTAATACAATACAATTATTTAGAAGCCCTCACTCTATCTTTCAGCAGGATCTCAGAGTCAGACCCTGCTATGGTGACCTGTGTGCATAAATCCGTAACAGGATACCATGCAGCATCCAAAATTACAAGTTTCCTACAACTAAGTTATGGCTCACAATGTTCAAATCTAACACTGCAGACAATGAGAAAATATTAAGGTCACACATCAGAGGCTCCAACATGCAAAACCACTGAGTTCTGACAACAACTTCAAAATCTATTTAAAAGAAAGTAACTCTGCCCAAAAGAAGGAAAATTAGCCTAACTCCTCTTTTGCCTGCTACGTGAGAAAAGTTTTGAATAGCTTATACTTATAAACAGCATGAACCACAAGATAAAAGAGGTTTTTTCCAGACAACCCTCAAGAGCCACCAAGTTAAAGCAGACCTTTCAGCCTACAGTCGCAGACATGGAAAAGAGAAAAAGAAATCAAGCTTTTTGCAACTATCCTTCCTAACCCATACCCACATTCTGGAAAGTAATTTAAAACTTAATTTTAACTGATCAGGGTGATATTTTAGTGCCAAAACAGAACACTGTTACTCAGTGATGTTACAATCTAGAAATAAACAAAGCTCCAGAGAAAAAAGTCTATACACTCACTTCTGAGGTTTTGGAAGGAATTTTCATTAGCAAAGTATTTTATGTCTTCCTAATGTTGAAACATTTTTTGAAATGAGTAACTAATACTTAAGTCTACAATTTAACATTTTTGTTAATGGCACTCTTCCTAATGTTGAAACATTTTTTGAAATGAGTAATTAATACTTAAGTCTACAATTCAACATTTTTGATAACGGCACTTATATAACCTACACTTTCAACACAGAAGCATCTTCTAGTACCAGAAATCCTCTGGAAAAATCTGGGAAAAAACCTGTCACGGTTAAGGCCTTTTGGTCTAATAGCTACAAGATCCTCTGATTCTCTTAAAGGACAATGTAATATTGACTGGAATTTTCTGCAAAACTGTATTTTATACCCATTGCAACTCTGACAGTTTTTTAAAGCAAGACTGGTTTTCTGAAGAAAGCAGCTCAAAGTGAAAAGTGAGCCCTAAAAGGCAGAGGCACCTCTCTGTAGTGTCAAAAAACATCCAAGGAAGTCAGTGAAGCTCTCTCTGCTTTTACTTCCCTTTGCAAGAGAAAGCTTTGGGTAAAAGCTTCAACTGTCAGTTTTGCAAGTTCAACTTCCAGCATAACCATTATAGATCATGTACTGAAAGGACTGATATGCCAAGTCAGAATTTTATTTTTAGCTTTTTTAGCGCGTCAGTGTTTCAACAAAATGAATTTCAACAGCAACAAAAAAAGCATCCAACTGTCTCCAAAGGTCACTCATCACTATTCTAACACATTCCTATTTATAAACTCGGATCTTCATATCCATCTTGTGTTACCACAGCCAGAAAATCTAGTTCTTCTTGCAAGTAAGTACTTTAAAAAGACATATTTCATAACACAGCTCTGTGCTCGGTATTTGCAAAGGAACGCTTGAAAAGCGGAGCCAAGTGCATGTGTTGTTACAGTGTCTAAATAGTGTAACAGTAGCATTGAAAGTTACAGCACACAGAATGGGCTCTTAGCCTGAAATCTAAAACCCACATACTATTTAAGTACCACACATCAAGACAAATGGTATGACCTCCCCAAACCCTTCCTCTCCCCCACTCACACAGTACTGTGTGGCCAAGGTCCTCTCAGGCAGTTACAACTTTAAGAATTGTTATTAACAAAGGCAGGGACAGGGACTAACCATCAAATAGAGACTTCAATATCAAAATACTTAACTTTTACACACTATAGCCCATTTTCAAGTTCAGATTATTTGAATAAATTCCTCTCAGTTTGCATTTAAGATCAAGCAGATTCCACCAGTTGCAGATGCCAGTAGATTTGGCAAAATTTTTCTTCAGCTTGCCACAAAGTACACGCAGTTTACAGCTCACACTGTCAACAGGAACCTGCTGTTCTGACTGTAGTGAGATGTCTGTCTTTAATGTAAATTTAGCCTAATTTAAAATCACCAGAAGTTCACTTCCTGTGTTATCATATCAAACTGAGTTGCTTCCACTGTTTCTTGATAAAGGGAAGTGTACTGTGAAATTGTCATCCTTCAGAGCTCAAACCATTTCTGTCTGGTTTGGTTTACAATAGGCTTCTCTGCAAAAGTTGATAACCTTACACTGGAATTTCAACTTTTGCTCAGATTCATCCATCCAAGACATCCAATCCAGCCTCAGAAATTATATGAAGCTTAATATGGCCTTTTATTTGCAGTTTCCTAATTTATCAAACAATAAAGATAATTTCTACAGACTATGGTTCTCAGTCTGAGAATCTATGTTCAGAATAATTCTATGCTTTCCTCTAAAGTGAAGAGATACAGGACATCACAAGTCCATGAATTCCCCAATTACAGATTACTTCAGATCTCAGGGTAGCCCATATTTAAACTATATTTCAATATTGTCGTTAATTTAAAAGCTGTATGATTTTGACCTTAAGAACTTTAACCCTACAAAGAATTTTAACTCATTTATATCTGTAACACTGCGTAAGTTGATCAGCACTGAGCTATTTTCTTTAAAACCCTATCAATTATCCTCTGTTTGAAAAATTCCTTATTAGTCTCCATTTCATCTTGCTGGTGACTGCTATCTGGCTAAAAGGCTCAGTTAGTTCAGGTCTCAGCAAAAATTCACGAATTTGCAGACCAATAATTTACATTTGGATGTAATCAATACAAACAGTAATGGCATATTAGGTGTTATTCAGTTTCTTACCTGCAAGATTCCAGGTAGCAAGTCTGCAAAATGTTTAAGAAGTGGAGCATTGAGCTCATTAGCAAGCACAAATGCAGCTGCAGCTCTAGCAGACAAAGTTTTGATCTAAAAGAAACGATTGGAAAAATAAATGTGAGAAACTAGTACTGAAACATGCCTCTGCTAGTTTTTAACATGGGATTTTAAATTTTACTTCAAATTAAGGCAAAGTGATAACAAAAACCATTAGCATCTACAGTGTCTACAGTACAAAAAAGTTTATCATAGGAGGTGGCAAGTAGTCCCCCGTTTTGCTTTTTTGTTTTGGTGGTTTTCATTTAATGAAAGAAAAGAGGAAAAAACCCCATTGTTTTCAACTTGCTTCAAATGTGCATGCAAGTGTCAGTCTCATTTTTCAAGAAGTGTGATCTAAGTGTTTAAGACATACTTCTTTAAAGGCATGACTTGTGGTACTTTAGAAAATGTTCTTCAGTTGACTTTCAGAGGTCAGAAAGAGCAATCCTTGGGGGAGCAGCAAACTGAACCCATATATCACAGCAGGGTTTCCTATCCTTGCCCAGCATTTTCCACAAGAGAAACATTTTCAAAGTACAATTCTCTGTACAAATCAATTAATCTGAAGTCTTCCAGAAAAAGCAAGGCTTGCTTACACACCCTTAGAGCAAAACATACACAAACAGTTCAAGGAGTTGTTGTATATTCAGAATTTTGAGACATACCATGTGCAGATACTGTATGTCAGACTTACACTGTTAAACACAATGGCCAGAAAGAATTTAATAAGGAGTTTCTGACCCCTCAGTGCTGCTGGCTAAACACTCATCTGTTTGGGGCCACTGCAACTGGGTTTCTCCAAGCATAACTGGGGAAGAATCTGGGCCTAAGCAATGCAGATATGAGCAGCCAGTCAGCTTTAGCACCACAAAAGGGTCTGAGCCTTCGGTTTTGCAGCAGGCACAGTAAAAACTCCACATGTACATACATCAGTTTCAGGTAATGCAATTCTTTGGTTGAAATCTATGGTTTAACCTTTATGTTTGAGACTACTGCACTGAGTTTCTATGCTCAGAACATACTAAAATTCCAAAAGAACATAAAGGTCTTACTGAGGGATGCTCCTGATCTTGCATACACTGAACCAGCATTCTCTTAATGACATCCAAATAGTGTTGCTGTTGATTCCCAAAAATCCCAGGAAAATTCCTAAGGATAAGACCAAAACATTAATAAAAATTCACACAAGTTAAGGTTAAACTACTATTTCCAACTTATCCATTGTTTAAGTTACTGATTGTAACTGTACATGTTTCAGTAAGCCACTATACAAGAAAAAAAAATGAAATAAATGATTGCTAGTTAATTACATTGTGACTGTTTTTCTTTTATTTTCAGATGTGATTTGGCAACCCTAAAAAATGCAGCTTACCAGAAAATATGTAGAGCAGCCTCACGCAGACCCACATTCTGAGAGCTGACAGAGTCAAATAAGAATTTCAGAACCTCTGGCCACTGGTTGTTGCCATCTTCATCTACATTAAACACAACAAAGTTTTAGAATATGCAAACTTGAGAATGGTGAGATATCAATGGTGCAGGAAAACCAGTCATCACTGACACCCTGATCTGAAGATGTGCCTAAATCACAATGTAAGGTATTGTGAAATGTTTAATCTTAAAACACTCCAGAACAGAAAATGATCTCTCTTTACTGCTATATAGCAGCACTCAAAAAAAGAAACTGATGCAATGTTCAGCATAATTATGACAATTTACACAAAACTGGATTTATAAACCTTAATACGGTTTCACCTAAACTCGAGCAATTTAAAAAGCAGAGTTTAAGAACCTTATTTTTATCTGGTCAAGGATAGTGAACAAACATTAGGCTCTATTATAGGCCATGGAATCAGTTAGCACATCATGTGCAAACGCCTAAGCAGGACGAGAGAACAAGAGATACAAACACAACTACTATCAATACATAAACATTTTACTACAGTATCAACTTGTGTAAATAAAGTACCTATTAAATTCCTGGCCAATTCAGCGACTATGTCACATATTTTCTTTCTCATAGTGGACTGTACTTCTAACTGGATAAAGAGCAGCAATTCACTCTTGACTGACGTCTGATCTTCAGGTGACAGAGCTGGATAAACTTCTTCAAACGCAGATGACAACAGGCGGCGCAGAAGGACAGCTGCCATCTGCCGAGCCTGTTGGAGAAGTGTGTGTGTGTGTTAAAGTGTGTGATATGATAATCATGCTCCTGTAAGGGAACATCAACATCAGGCTTCCAAATGACACTTCCACTCACTTTGGTGAATGAAATACCTCTCAAGCAACAGATGATAATAATGATAGCTAAAAAAAAACATAGTAAAGAAACATCAGCTTACAGCCATGTTTCTGACACTCACAGCCTTTCAAAGAAATAATCTAACTACTGAGGTATTCAGTTTTTTTCTACAGCTGAATCTCAGACATATTTTGTGGCAAGTTAAGAACTTAGCTGAGTTATTGAAAGATTTTCAAAGTATTAATTCTTTCTATTTTAAATGTCTCATGAGGTCATTATAATCAAGACAGGTTTTTCTGGATTAAAAAGTGACTTATTGAGGCAACTTTGTCAGACAATTAACCTGTAAAAACTCTTGCACTTTCTCAAACAACTAAACCTAAAGCTAAAGATTCAGGAACCTGCAGTTAGAATTTGGCAAATAAAATATTTCTCTGAAAAATAAAAAAGCCACATAAGCAAAAAGAAAACCCAAATCGAAGTCAAAACAAAGCTTTCAGCATTTTGCAGGCCTATGATGAAACTTTTTTCTTTAAACTTGAACTTAACCACAGGAATCTCAATATCACATATTACAATCTTGCTTCCTATATGTGTACACCTATTTTACAACAGTGTAATTTACATGTCCATATTTATTTACAATTGTACAAGAACTAGAAGCAAAAAACATGGCTTAGTAATTCAAAATGAACAGAGCAACACATACAGTAAAGGCAAAAAGTCAAATTAAGCTCTCTGAATAACTTAATAGAATGTTCACCAAGTGGTATTTAAGGACACACAGTAATTAAAAATCACCACCCACACTTCCAAAGTTTAACACATATAACAAAACCTTATATGTGCTAAAAGCTCACAAAAAATTCCAAACTTTTTTTCCTAAGATATTCTTATTTAATATGCACAAGAATGACAGAGTTACTTATAAGCCTTTAAAATTCAAAACTGTTCAATGAGCAGCAAAAGTAATCAATTCCAATTTCTCAATGCTGTTACTGTGGCATAACCTATAGATGTGAAACACAAACTGCTGCAAAGTGTCAACTTCTAACATACCCTGTAAATATCAGGTATTGCTAGAACATCACCCAAGATACTGTTCTTATGTTCTGCAGGCTCCAGACTCACTGTGTCTTTCTAATCTACCCAGCTCTCTTCTGTACAGCTAAAGAGTAGTGCACACGAAGTGTCTCTGTACCAGCAGAATGCAAGAAGTAGAACTGGACACAACTTATCATTCCTTATCTCCTCCTCCTCATCTCCAGTGTGGACAAAAGCCACCACATATGTAGAATTAGCTCTTCCCTAGGAGATGTAAGGAAGGCAGCAGGTAAACAGTCACAGTGCTCACCTATGCTGTAGTTCCTATCAGAAGCCACGATCTTCTAGCAATAGGCTGTCATATGGGGAACGTGAGTTCTTCCCTCACTGCCTGTGGGAATCTCACTAACAATGTGTCCAAAAACTTTCACAGTACTGCAATATAATGGTATCTTTCCTTCTCCCATACCCTGGAGCACCAGTATTGGGAAAGATTAATTTTTTCCTCATTAGTATGGTAAACTTACATAGAAATGCCTCGAGTGGGGAGCAAGTTCACTGGGACTAAACACGACACAAACTCTGGCGTTATTTCTTCCCTTACTCAAAAGCCTTGTGTTTCGGTGCATATTTCCTGACATCTGATAACGACTGAACTCACATTATATTATATTCTTTCATGAAGTACTAATAGATAGACAGACAGGGAATAGAGGTGGAGACTACATGCTTTATGAAAACAGGGAAAAGAATTTCCAACTGTGAAGAATTAAAAATATTAGAAGACTGATAAACAGACTGATTGCAAAGTAAAAACACAAGTAGTAAGGCACACAGAGAGACACATGATCAGTACTACCTGAATTATCTCCTGGTTATAGTTACTAGCTTAGGAAAAAAAAAATCCCCAAAATCCCTAAAGCAAACTCAAGTGTTTTAAGGAGTGACAAATGACTAACTGACTTCTAATAATAAAAATTAGCATATTTTCCTCAGCAGATATTCACTTACATATGAAAACTATCATTGTCAATTTAATTATGACAAACATGGCAAATTAATAGCACCTCCAGGGCTGTTTCTTCTATTCTAAAAAAGAAGATATGTATTTTTCACATGCCCCAAAGGTTCTTTTATGTTTAAGTATTTCAAGATATGTACTCAAACAAGCATTTTAAAATCCTGCAATTTAGTGGCAATAGCTTTTAATGAGGAGAGGAACAATATAAAGCTTACATCCCCAAAGAAGGAATTCCAGCTACCAATGGAGCATAAAGAGAGCACATTTTTTCCCAGCACTGGGTCTTCTGCATGTCGAAATTACTGAGATGCTCACATACAAATGAACTGTTAAAAGTTATTAATATAAAAAGTAGTCATAATACTCGAATTTCAACATACTGCTTCTGATTAGTAGAATTTATAGGGTGTTAAAAATGTTTTAGTATTTTAGGGATGACGGAAACAAGGCACAAGAAGAAAATCAATTTGCTGAGCAGGGCAGCAGCAGCAGAATTATGAACAGCAATCTGGGACACCATGCTCTCCACTGATATTCAAAGCATCCATGTAACCCTATGTATTTTATAAGAAAGAGTCTGACTATCTTGTGTAGCACTGTCACACTGAATTTTACTTTTGTTTTAATGTTCCTTTCATGTCACCAAGGAGGAAAACATGCTGGGATTGAAGTAAAGAACATTTAGCACATGGTCCAAAGATGGACATGCACAACATCATTCAGAGATCTAGCCCTATGCCCAAGGCCCACAGACAACTCAAAGGCAGAACCGTGGTGCATGCATCCTTGGGCTGCCTTCCTTCGCAAAGGCTGAACAGGAAGCTGTCCACAAGAGCAGTCTTCAAACCAAGAAATGCATCCCTTCATGTGACAATATGGGCAGAGGTCAGGGAGAGCTCAGGGCCCTCCAAGAAGGCTGTGAGTACAGCAGGAACAGTTCTACAGAGCATTTATTTTATCAGTCATCTGTAAATTACGACACAATCAAAACCTGCCAACCCAGAATTAACCAAGAAAAAACAAATGCAGGAGAAAATGCAGAACATCTGCTCGTCTCAAAGATTTACGTGGCAAATCAAAACTGCAAAGTAATAGCCTAAAATATCTGAGACAAGTCCTAGGAATAAAAGGAATAAAATAAACTGAATATATATCATCTTCCTGTACAGCCCTTTTTGTACAGTTCTGTACAGTTGCATAGAAAGTAACTTAACTTCATAAAAGTGGGACTACAAGTGCAAGAAGCAAGGATGAGTCCCTCCTCAGACTGAGGTGTACAAACCTGCACATCACCTGGCACAGAAATATTCTAAACTGCTAAGTCAGATGCTTCCCTCCACTTCTGTGAACAGTGTTACTTTGCTATTAAGACAGTATGAAATAAGAACAGAGGAAAGAGGTGAATATTTCCATAGTTTAGGCATCTGGTTAGGGGAAAACCTGCTAAAAACCTTAGTTAAAAGAGGTATTCCAAATCTAGCCTAATGTTTTCTATGTCAAATGAAGGGGTACTGGGAGCATGATCTGCACCCCTGTTCCTCCATTTAAATGCCAAAACTACTGGGTTGCAGAGGGAGGATTTCCCCAGCTACTATCTGAATAGTCCTACAAATCTTGTACACTCTACAACAAAGACACCCAACTCATGCAAACAGGATGGATTATTTTCTTCAGCCTAATTTTCCTGCAAGGAGGTAAAGCAATACAGAGGCTTCAAGACAAAGAGGGATCTGAACCCAGCTTTCACATAGCCTGGACAAGGCACATTTAAAGTTCTGAAGCTCCTTCCAGTGTCCTGTGTTTAATGGCACTGGTACATTCAGGGTGCTCAGAGGACACATACCAGGCCCAAAGCTCTATCCACTGGGGACATGCAAAATTCTGCTCAGCATTTGGATCTCTATAAAACACATGCAGAAACTACCTACTGGTACCAGCACCATATTAAACATGCTACTTATATTTCCCAGCATGTTTATATGCAGTGTTTAGATTGAGCACGGGGATTACTTCACTTAGGCTCTAATTAGGCTACTAAGTAGTTGGATTTACAGGGAAGAGGTTGTAGGTTTTATTAATCAGGATTTTTTGAGTCCAGCACCTAATGCTTACTTATGTTAAGAGCTAACATTTAAACCTTTCTTTGATTAATCCATTGATGGAGTTAAATGTCAGGTTATTCTACAAATGTTAGACTTTGATGTCTTTGGCAAGAATAGCTTCTATAGGTGAGAAGTTTTTTTTTTTTACTTTGGAAGTCGGAATCCAAATCATTGGCAAGATTCCTAAGTTTAACACTGGGCTATTTCCTTAGCTGATGTAAAGGGAATAAAATCAATAAACACATGAAATAAGTATTTATTTACACTTGGTAGTAACACTGCTCTACACTTTTCTATCGTTTGAAACATCTCAGAGGAGTAGCAAGGAAAACTAGATACCTCTTATGCAACCAGTTGCTAGTATAATATTGAAGGAGTCTGTCAGAAGAACACAACATCGTAGATTGATAAGCATCAGTATGGGTAAGCTGATACTTTCTTATTAAAAAGCATGGCAACTAACTTTAAATTGAATAGTCTGCCAGAAGAGATTATCCATAGAGAAACACACACTTATGCTCTTAAATTATTGTTCAGAAATTAAGTGACTCTCAAATTTGTAATAGCTTGAAATTTCAGTAGTTCTTCACTCTGCATATCCAAGTGAATGTTTTACCAGTGAGTACTTTAACTGATCGCTAAAGTCTGAGCCTTACAAAACCAAGGAGTGACTAAAAGACACCTTACTTTATGACCAGATTAAAAAATATGTCTAACGTTTAGACTATTCTCCACTCATTCCATAATACTGCTAGATGACTTCAGAAGCACAATAAGTTTCACAACACACAAGTTTATTATGGCACAGGACCCCAAGTAGAAACCACTTCTCAAATGTAACTTGAACAAATGTGTCAGTAAGTCACATATTAGTTACACATTTAAAGGAAAATAGCACTCATTAGGCAAAGCACGCAACAGAAAACAATGGAGATCCAAGCAGTTGCATATGAAAAACTATTCCTGAAACTAAATATCCTGCACCAAAAAGTCTCATCTAGTGAATTGGGCATGCAACAAACAAGATGAGAAAATGAGTGATCCCTTTATAAATGTGCAGTAAATTAAGATTCTTCAGTTAATGACAAACTTGCTCATTTATCCCAAAACAATCAGCACAGATTTCTTCCCCTCTTCTCCAAGTCCCCCTGAAAATCTGCACAAATCCAAGGTTCTTGAGCCATACCTCCTCGGGAGTAGCATTATTCCTGATTGCCTGAAGGAGATAAGTGATCTTTGATGGGCCTGGAATACTCTCATAGGTCTCCTGCACAAAAAGAAATGCAGCTTATTGTAAACATTTATTAGAAAGCATGTGTTAATCACTAATATCAATTGACTTTCCTTTAAAAACAACATCAGTATCCATCCAATTAAAAAAAAAGGCAGAAAAAAAATTAAGCTTATCAAAATAAAAATGTACGACCTATTTTAAAATTATGAGTAAAATCTTAGTTATCTAGAAAGATCTGCCATATTGGAATGATATACATATGCATGACTGGCCACTTAGGAGATTAGTTACAAAATATAAATAGAACATAAACTAGGAGAAATACAAGATACATCAAACATCCTACTGGGAATCCATCATAGCTTTTATCAAAGAATTAAGAACTTTGGAAGCCTGAGACTGAGCTGTGACCAACAGGTTAATAATCACAGATAAATGTATAGCCCAAATATTGGATCAATTCTGGTTTCGAACCTTTTTAAAGCTTCTACTATGTTATGTGGCAGCCACATGTCTCAACCATACATTCTGAATAAGAACATCTTATTTTTAAACCCCTGCCTGAATTTCAGAAAGAGGCTCTTTAGTCTCCTCCTTAGAAAAAACCCTCTTAATAAAATGAAAAGTTCAATGAGAAGTTTGGTTACATTGTCTTACATGCTTCTGACATGCATTTTATACATCTCCTGTTACATTGTTACATAGAAGCTAGAGTGAAAATACAGTAAAAGAACTTTTGCTATCCGAAACATGGTATATGAGAGCATTTTGAAATGAAATGGGTTTTTTTAATATACTAAACCTATGTAGGTAGGAACAGGAGAATCACAAGCTAAATAGCAACCCCTCACAGCATTCAGAAATAGTTCTATACTTAGTACCTCTGAGTTACTTTTTGTGCACAATCTTGAAGATTAAGTACTTCACCATTTTCAAATATTTGTTATCCCATCCTGAACTCAAGAAATGAGACTATTCTGCAAAGCTCAGGTTCATTTCTATCAGTTCTCTGCCTGCCTGCTTCCCATTTCCAACAGTGCAGTAGCTCCTTCCAATATAACAAACTCTTAGACAACTTGACAGGATACCTGCTATTGTCAATTAAGCAGTTTTGCATTTACTATTAGACATCATCTTCCTCACTTTCTGCACCTGCTTCCTAGTAGGCCTTCTTCACAAAGTCAATCCTCATTTCATATTCTCTCTAGCTGCCAACATACACTCACAGTCAATGAGACTCTGAATCCCCAATGAATCCCTGCATTTAATCTAATCATTTCATGGAGACTGTGAAATTAAATGAGGTTTAGGGTCAGAATAGAAAGTCTTCTCAGGTTAACCTCTTCCATGAATGTATATATTTATATTGCATTATTATCTACAAATCCAAAGACTAATACAGAAACACAATGGTTCCCTAAAGCCAGGACTTTCACAGACAGCAGAAGCACAGTAAAAGCCAGTTTCTTTCATGTCAAGTCTGATAACCATAAAATTCCATTTTGAGTTGTTTGTTTGACTCACTAAAAATGGCAACCTAAGCAGTTGTTCAATGGTATAACTCTGTCAATTCTATAAACTGCATTCAGAGGATGCTGAAGCAAAGGGGCACAAGAAATACTTGGCCAAACAGAACCTTCCCTCTGGGCTGGTGGGAGACTTCTTTGCTGGCCCTACCCATCTTATTACCAGTCTTGCCTACACTCTATATAACTGGATCTTGCTACATCTTACTGTAGTTTTTATGTTTAGAGTTAGTTCCCCAGTTATCTTACGTAGAAGTACAAATTTCTCATGCACCATGACCAACTTTCACAACACGTGCAAGAGTATCTACTGTCTACACCTAGTACTCGTGTTCTCCCAAACCTGAGAAATGCACTTTTAAAATGAACATAGAATCACAAAAACAAAGTAAATAAAAGTTTCTCTATTAGAAGATAAGACACACAAGTAAGAGGAAAACGGGCTTTTATAGTCAACAGACAACATTCCAGGATGGATGGTGAACTAAACCAACCAGATTTCAGCCAGCTAGTCAGGCTAAGCTATGAGCATGCTAGCTCATACACATCATCACAGAATGTTTTGTATTGGAAGGGGCATTAATGACCATCTAGTTCCAAACCCTCTGCCATGGGCACGGATACTTTCCACTAGACTAGGTTACTCAAAGCCCCAGCTAACCTAGACTTAAATATGTCCAAGAATGGGGCATTACAGCTTCTCTGGGCAGCCTGTTCCAGGGCCTCAAAACCTCGCAGTAAAGAATTTATTCCATATATCCAAACTAAAGCTGCCCTCCTCAACTTTAAAGGAACTGCCCCTTGTCCTATCATGCCCTTGTAAAAGCCCCTCTCCACCTTTCTTGCAGGTCCCATTTAGGTACTTAAAAGGCTGCTCTAAGGTGTCTCCAGTCTTCTCCAGGCTGAACAACCCCAACTGCCTCAGCCTGTCTTTCCCAGGAGAGCCGTTCAGTCCCTCTGATCATCTTTGTGACCCTCCTCTGGACTCACTCCAACAAGCCCATGTCCTTCTTGTGTTAGGGGCCACAGAGGTGAACACAGTATTCTGGTGGGGTCTCACAAGAGCACACTATACACATCTAAATCTATACACATCAATTATTGCAGTCATCAGGCTTTCTTCCTCACCCTTTTTTTTAAACAGCTTTTACTACAATCCTCCCAAACAGGATATGACTCTACATCTTCATCAAGTTCAACTGAACACCCCTCATTCTCATTTCAATGACCAAACCTATTTGAAATAACCTGAGTCTGCTTAGTTCCCAGTCTACCCGTTTCTCCTTCTGACTGGTTTTCACTAGATAGAAGTGAAAACCTTCTATTCAATTTACCTGCAGTTATTTGAATCCTTTATGTATTCAGTATTACCTTCCAACAGTAAGTACACTTTGAAGAACTGATTTGACTATGCCTATGTTTAAAACCAAGAATGAGACCTGTATGATTGTAGGAAGCCAGTATTTTAAAGGCTATGCAAAGCTTTTATCCAAAGAAATCCTACTTTAAGAAATAGACAACTTAAGTATGTCAAGTTACACTGTAGAGACAGATTTGTGTTTCTAGGTGAAAGTTCATTAACCCACCATGAAGACTAAGGGGGGTTCTTCACAGCCATGCATGGTGCAAAACTGAGAGACAACAGGCATAAATTGAAAAAAGGAGGTTCAGACTGTTAGAGGTCCAGATCTCTCTGTCCTGAGGACAAGTCAAGCAGGAGTGAGTAACTCAAAGAGCTTGTGCAGTCTCCATTCTTAGAAGTTTTCAAGAGTCAGCAGGACAAAGCCCCGAGTGACCTGATCTGACCTGATAGCTGACACTGCTTTGAGCATGACAGACCTCCTGAGGACCCTTTCACTCCAAATGATCCTAAACCATGCAAGTATTTGCAGCACACCTTGGAAATATTCAGAAACTAATGCCAAATTCAGTGCAGTTAAATACATAAAAAGTTATACTACTTGTATTTTCATAGAAAACTTTGAAAAGCTTGGTATCTATGCCAATTAAGGTTTCTTATTCTGACTGACCATCATGCATATGTATCTATGAAGATTAAAAAGAACTCCAACTCAGTTTCAAGTAAGTTTCTGATAAAATATGCCAGTTTTAAGAATGTAAGCTTTATAGGCACTGTGACACAGCTGCACAATGAACTTGCTTTGTTACAATTCCAATCGAGTTCAAAATTTTTTAAAATGTTTTTAGGTTACATGTAGGCAGTTGAGAAGAGAAAGAAATTCAGCTCCCAGGGAATAGCCTCCATTGCAGCTCTATGTTCAGGAATGTGGGAATAATTCTTGCTGACTCTCTTGGGAAGTGCAGTTATCAATACCGAACTGCACTAGCTTTCTAAAAATGTATGTCTCCCCTCCTTCTCACTCTGGATTCATATTTGAGGCATTTTCATTGCAGCATCAGGAATAATGCTTTTTATTCTTCACCAAACAATGCGCTGAACTCTGCTGACCGCTGGAGTGATGAGAGCGATAAAAGACCCGATGCAGCCATGCAGCGGGAATTCATGCTAAACCTAGACGCTGTTATTTAATTCAACGGGAGAGATTCCCCACCAGGCTTGACAATGGAGCCTTAAGCATGACAGAGAGAAAGAATTAACGTGGCTTAGCCGCCACAAAGAATTTCAGCTGAAACAACACGTCTGAAAACTTTTTGCTGATAACAAGAGAAACTCAGCATATTGAAAACACTTCTTTTGGGTGAAATACTTCTTAGCTGACAAAACACTTGAATACACACGGGGCCGTTCCGCAAAGTTAAAAAAGCAAACTACTGTGCGGCAACACAGGAGGACCTCGGTCCCGCTCCTGCCGCCCAAGCTGGGGCGGGGGCACGGAGTCCCTGCGAGGGCCGCTCCGGGAGCGCACGCAGGAGCGCTTCCATCGCGCCAGGCACCGCTCGACCTCCTCCGGGAAACGCCTCCGCGCCCGAGCCACCGAAAGCCGCCCTCCCTC